>CM055127.1:247941095-248054013 GCA_029206835.1 Rana muscosa
GAGTTATAGTAAATACCGAAATGAGTGCTAATTAAAGAGCCACTTTTAGAAGTGAAAATCTGCTCTATTTTAGTCCAATGCAAGTTTTAGGCTCCATGTACACTGAAGCTGATAAACTGCAGTTTATTGTCGTTTTGGCGTTTTTTAAAAAGCCTATTACCTGCACTCTATGTTGGCCTATGTGTTCATGTACACATAGCGTTTTTTTAGTGTTAATGAGCAGTGGAGTTAATGGGCTTTTTTCTGAACGCAAGAAATTTGCGTTCAAAGTGCCGTTTTTCGGCGGGGAAAAAACGCAAAACGCAGAAAAACACTAATAAATGCTCAAAAACGTTCAAAAACGCTGGGCGCCAGCGTTTTTTTTGCGTTTTTTGATCTATTGAAAAAAAAAAAAGCTAAAAAACCCTACACTGAAAAACGCTAATAAACGCTAGTAAAAACCGCTGATAAAAGCTTTATTTTAAAGCAGCTTTTTCTGGCGTTCAAAACGATAGTTTTTGAGCTTCTGTGTACATGGAGCCTTAGCCATTGATTCTAATGACACAATTGTAACTTTCACAAATAAATAATTTTAATGTTGAGATGAAATGTATCTTTCTCTGAAATAAATTTTCCTTTGCAACAATGTTAGTTCTAATTAAAATATTTTGTTTTTAAGAATGCTAGAATGTGGAATCTTTTGATGTTTTGGTAAAATATATTTTTCTCTCTCACTTTCACTTGCTAAGCCCCGTACACACGGTCGGACTTTTGGCCAACAAACTTCATTTTGAGCAAGTTGGACCAACAATCCGACCGTGTGTACGCTCCATCGGACAAACTTTTTTCCTTTTTTTTTTGTTTTCATCGGACAAAAGTTCGGTCTGCAAACGGACAAACTTTTGGCCAACAAAAGTCCAATGGAGCAAAGTCCGACCGTGTGTACAGAAAACCATCGGACTCTTGTCCGACGGACAAAACAAATAATGT
Source organism: Rana muscosa (assembly GCA_029206835.1). Classification (NCBI taxonomy): domain Eukaryota; kingdom Metazoa; phylum Chordata; class Amphibia; order Anura; family Ranidae; genus Rana; species Rana muscosa. The sequence continues at coordinate 247,942,065 of CM055127.1, forward strand.
TACAATCAACCAACAATAGCAGAAGTTGAACAAAGGAGGGCGGTAAAGAGCAGAAAAGAGCAGAAAAACCACGTGATGTTGGAAAACGTTTTGGGAAAGTCAGAGCGTGTGTATGCTATGGGTGTTCCAGACGAACTGCCTTCGGACAAAAATCCACAGAAAAGTCAGATGGAAGTCCGACCGTGTGTACGAGGCTTTACTCTCCATCTCACAACAATCTTTACCCAAACTCACACAGGTGTCTTTACAAAGCACAAACAATACCATTGCTGATGCAAATTTAAAATGAGTCACATTTTTTGGTGCTTTTTATTATTTCTAAATAATCATAATTTGAGCCCCAAAAATTTGATATGTGTTCCAACATCAGAAATAAAAATATAATTCCCCAAAATTTGAGGGTAATATCACTATTCTAAACTCACCCACAAAAAAACACCAAATTTCACAGAATAAATCAAGAAGAATAACTCTTGAGTAATGTAATTCCATCACCTGTATGCCCAAAGAAATGCAGTATTTATGTGTATTTATGTGCATGAGGATATCACATGTGGCAGCTCCATGGCTTAGAGGTTAGAACTTCTGCTTTGCATCCCTGAGTGTCTGGGTTCAAATCCCAAACATGCTGCTTCATGTAGAGAAGTTGTCTCATCTCCCAGGTCTTAAAAATATGTCTAAATGTCTTATTTATGTGTAGGAGGGTTCCACCACCATTGTAAATCTTGCCAGATACAAAATTTAGCCAAAAGTATTGGGACGCCTGCCTTTACACACACACATGAACTTTAATGGCAGCCCAGTCTTAGTCCGTAGGGTTAAAATTTGATTTGGCCCACCCTTTGCAGCTAGAACAGCTTCTGGGAAGGCTGGGAAGGCTGTCCAAAAGGTTTAGTGTGTCTATGGAGATGTTTAATAATTCTTCCAGAAGTGCATTTGTGAGGCCAGGCACTGATGTTGGATGAGAAGGCCTGGCTCGCAGTCTCTGCTCTAATTCAGCCAAAGGGTGTTCTATGGGGTTGAGGTCAGGACTCTGTGCAGGCCAGTCAAGTTTCTCCACCCCAAACTCGCTCATCCATGTCTTTATGGACCTTGCTTTGTGCACTGGTGTGCAGTCATGTTGGAACTGGAAGGGGCCATCCCCAAACTGTTCTCACAAAGTTGGGAGCATGAAATTGTCCAAAATGTCTTGGTATGCTGATGCCTTAAGAGTTCCCTTCACTGGAACTAATGGGCCAAGCCCAACCCCTGAAAAACAACCCCACACCATAATACCCCTCCACCAACTGATTTGGACCAGTACACAAAGCAAGGTCCATAAAGACATGGATGAGTGAGTTTGGGGTGGAGGAACTTGACTGGCCTGGACAGAGTCCTGATCTCAACACAACAGAACACCTTGGGGATGAATTAGAGTAGAGACTGTAGGCCAGGCCTTCTCGTCCAACATCAGTGCCTGACCTCACAAATGCACTTGGAAGAATGGCCAAACATTCCCATAGACACACTCCTAAACCTTGTGGACAGCCTTCCCAGAAGAGTTGAAGCTGTTATAGCTGCAAAGGGTGGGCCAACTCAGACTTGATCCCTAGGGACTAAGACTGGGATGCCATTACAGTTCATGTGTGTTTAAAGGCAGGCGTCCCAATACTTAAGCCAATATATTGTATATTGCTTGGAGACTCTGAACACGGCTATGGACTTAGGGCTGGTTCACACCACAGCGATGCAGAGAACATGTGGGAGGCTGCCTGGTGGCTAAGTGGGTAGCAATTCCATCTAGCAGCACTGGGGTTGCTGGTTCAATTCCCCAACATGCTATTGCTTGTGTTGAAGTTTATGTTCTCCCTGTGTGGGTTTCTCACCACAATCCAAAGACATGCTGGTATTTTATTTGTCTCCTGTCAAAATAGTCTCTAATGTAAAAAAGTTAGTTTTGGACTTTAGATTGGAAGCTCATAGGAGCCAGGGCCTGATGTTAATGTTTGTTAGCACTAATCATGCCCAGGGACTTGGACATTTAAAATTGTAGGGTTTACACTGCACAGGTACATATGCTTATAAAACTGTTGCTTTGTTTATGTGCATGCAAATGGACTTGGAACTTTGGACTGTAGTTGGAGATTTGATGCACATAGCCAAGGGCTAACACAGTTGTAAATAGTATTATGTGTTCCTGCCCATCAGGTGAAATCACTTTAGACATACACGAAGAGACAGATTAAAAGATACTGGTGGGAGTGTACTTCTATTGGGCGTGTACTTCTATTGGGCGTGTACTTCTATTGGGCGTGTATCAGTTTGCTAACAATACAACCTCTCTTATATAAAGGCCTGCAGTATGGGGGATCGTTTGGTCTGAGAAGGCCAGGTTTTTTGCTGTGATTTGGGGGGGGGGGGGAGAAGGAATGATATTGTGAAGATTCATAAACCCCCCAACTAGTGTTATTTTCTGAAATTTGTGTGCATTTTTTCAATCAAAAATTGTGTGTGTATTGTTCCTGTCTGACCATGCAAAATTGTTTGGAAGCATCTGCTGACCTTCTACTCTTGGATCTCATTGCTTAATCATGTACACAGAAATGCAGATTCCAGCAGAACATGGTCACCAATGTATGCATATGTGGATTGTGGGGTGGGGGTGGGAGTTTTGAACATGTGTCTTTAATATTATGTTGGAATGCTTTGTAAGAATAATGACTTTATGTTTCTAGAATCTAGCAGATAAAAATGTGATGTGTTGCCTGTTATACACTAAAGGTAAAGCTGTATGCACTCTAAGGATTTTACAAATTTTAGATTGTGAGCTCCTATAAGCAGGGCCCTTAAAATCCACTTGCTAAATGTAGTACCATGTATCCTGTCCAAATTTTTTTGAAGCTAGTAAATGAATGTACATAATTTTGTTTCTGCTGGCAAAATAAAAGTACATTATCGAGCTTTGGTGTGTTGTGTTTTTTTTTTTTTGGTGGTGGTGGTGGTGGTTTTGGCAAAGTGCAATATCTTTTATATTTTATTTCTATATGTATTTGTGCACCAAAAAACGAATCTCTTCACCCTGGTTCACATTGATGCTACTTTGAAATCGCGCTACTTCACTTGAGCTAGCGCGATTTTAGGTACTACTTGATAGACATCTGTGTGGCTTCATACACAAATGTCTACTGAAGTTGCACCTGAAATCTGCAAAAGTAGTGAAGGAACTACTTTTGAAAATCGGTGCAGTGCCACAAAATTGGGGTTGCATTGATTGGAACAGTGCCATTGCCACCAATAGTCCTGCAATTTGATTTCTGAAATTGCATGACACATCACCCCAATGTAAACCTAGGCTTCAGCACACCTGCAAGTAAATGATAAAGGTGGAATCTTTATATATAACAGCTGAGGAGAATTGCAGGTATAGAATTCAGCTGGAGGATAGGCAGTGTTGTATGTGTCCGCTCTGGTTCACATTGGTGCTATTTGACATGTCAAATTGGTGGCAATTGCACTGTTCTAATTGGTGCGATTTGTATTGATATCAGTGCAGAAACCTTCACAGATTTCTCAGATGTCCCCCCCCTGCAGTTGGGACTGACATGTGGGAATGAAATCGTATGAGTTTAGCTGAACGATTTCCTCCCCCTGTCAGTGTGAAGCAGGGCTCAAACTGGGCCTTTTGCCTTTGTAATTCACCTGCTGCTATGCCAGAGACACCATTTCTTATCAAACACCCTTAAGTTTACCTTCAAATATCATTATATGTAAAAATACAGATCTGCAAATAATCAAAAAAAATAAATTCTAATCGTGATTGAGATCAAATATTCGCAGCTGCAATCAACAGAGCGTGGTTTCACCTCCTGACCCGGAAATGAGTCATTGTAATCACCCGGAAGTTCCTGTGCTGGTCAGGATCTCCATCTAGGTGGACATGGCGAGGTTCCTCTTTAGCATAGAGGAGGTGCTGCTGATTTGCCGGGTAAGTCTAGGATATGTACTTGTGCTTACTCAAGGTGGGGGTGGATTTGGTGTGGGTGGGCTTCATTGATTTGTTTAGCATCACCACACGTTTGCTTCTGGCCCATGTGCACACATCACTACTTCCTGCATTTGTTCTGCTGATGTAAATCAGTAAGGACTATGCAAGTATAAATGAGAGCTCCTGAGATTGCAGGCCCCACCCGCCCAAACCAGAACTTCCCCAGATACAACCTAACTAAAATAAATAACTGAACACGATTTTTAAATGGCAAAACTTGGCCGCGACACCTTTATTGGTTTTTCACAAATAATTTTCCATAAATATTTATTATCATTCCAAACTTCATAAATCATCCAATAACATATTTCTACCTGCTCAGTTGTTAGAACTCGAGCAGTAGCACAACTTCAAAGATAAATAAAAGTCCCCCCTGGATCCAGGGTGACCCACCACATAAAAGTGTACGCGACTGGGGCGGGAGGGAGGGAGCTCAAATCTTCCTGCTTGTTCAGCTGAAAAGAGGCAGAACCCTGCGCCTGCTGGCCCTTTTATAAGCAATCCCAAAATCCAGAAAGTTCCCTGAAACCTGATTGGCTCTTCTTGCTTCCTTGTGGACCGGCCCCAAAAGGGGCGGGGCCCCTAACCCCACTGTACTAATGCAGCTAAACCTAACTTAATAATTTACCTTTTAAATTTGTGCTAGGGAGGCCGCAATCTCAGGAAAGTGGCCCCATAATGTGACCCCTTTATTCATTTCTATTAAAATATATATGACTTGATTCACAGTTGGCCGACTTTTCATCATTCTCAATGATAACCATTCATATCTGTGCTACTTTAAGTCACACCAACTTCAAAGTAGTCCCTGTACTACTTTGGTGTGACTTTCAGGCTCAGTTTCCACTAGTACGACTTGTCATGCGACTTGGGACTGCAAAGTCGATTCACATGTCATACCCCATTATTTCCAATGAGTATGGTTCATATCTGTGTGACTTCAAAGTAGTCCCTGCACTACTTTGGCCCCACTTTGATACGACTTGAGGTCCATAGACCTCAAGCATATACAGGCATTGCTCCAAGTCGCATCATAATCGCGACAAAAAAATTTGCGGCAAAATCATGCCAATTTAGGGTTGCAATAGTGGAAATGGAGCCTCATGTGACTCGAGGTACATAGGGCGCAATATTACACAGGCATTCCCAGAAGTTGGGGCCAAGTTGCGGCGGCAAAGTGGCAGCAAATTAGTGTGACTTTCAGGTCGCAGCAGTGTGAAAGAGATTCAAGGATATCTTTGAATTTGGCCCTATTGTCACTTGTGCATTCTGAAAGTGGGGCAAATTCGTCCCTGCACTACCTTGGTTTGACTTTGATGCGATTTGAGGTCCATACACCACAAGATTACACAGACATTGCTTCAAGTCATGGCAAAGCTGTGCAATTTTAAGGTCGCACAAGTGCAAATGGGGCTTTATTCAAAGGTGTTATAATTTAAACTCTTTAGGTTACTTTCACACTTATGTGACTTTTCATGCAGCTTTGGACCTCAGAGTCACATTAACAGTTACCCCCCATGAGTTCCATTCATATCTATGCAACTTCACCCATGTTCACATAGCTCTGAATTGACATGTCAAGTTACAGGCCAAATCGGCGCCTATTGACGGCAATGGAACTGTCCAAATTGGTGCGATGCCACACAGATTCCCAAAAGTAGTTCCTACACTACTTTGGGCGACTTCAGGAGGCGATTTCTTACCTCCCAACTTTTTGAGATGGGTATAAGGGACACCTATTAGAAAAAGTATGTAGGCATAGGACACACCTCCTAAAACACCTTCTTAAAGGAGAATTATTCAAAAAAAAAAGGATTAGTTAAACCCCCAAGTGCTTTTTTATTTAACAATAATATCCCTTTAGATTTGTTTGTAAATTCCCAAAGCCAAGCAATTTAGAAATTAGATGAAAGGTTTAGCGCTGGAAAACCCTTTTTGAAAGATAAAAATGGCATTTTATATAAAACTATACAGATCAGAACAAAATGAGGGACAAATGAGGAGGAAAGAGGGACAGAGGGACTTAGGTCTCAACTGTCCCTGATTTGGAACAATGTGATTTCACTAGATATCTGTGCAGGAAGGTGCACTGATGTCTCTGAAATCGCTCACAAAGTCAGGCTGAGGCCCATTTCACACTTGAGCGACTTTTCCTGTGACTTTGGTCATCAGAGTTGCATGACAAGTCATACCCCATGATTTTCAATGTGTACCATTTATATCTGTGCAACTTCAAGACACACCGACTTCAAAGTAGTCCCTGTACTACTTTGGTCCGACTTTGATACGAGTTGAGGTTCATAGACCTTAAGTTTACAGGCATTCCCTGGAATCGCAGAAAAATTGCAGACGGAAATTTGCGCGCCTTTCCCTGCGACTCCTCTGTCCATAGACCTCAAGATTACACAGGCATTGCTTAAAGTCACATCAAAATCACACAAATTTCAGGTCGCACAAGTGTGAAAGGGGCCTAAGTCACTGTGCTGAGTACTATTATACCTAGAATATAAAGTAGTCCCACCATCAAACACTCAGCAGCAAATGCTGAAAAGAGGCGAATGCCTATTAGCCAATGCCACATCAGCATGAGCATGGTTTTTACTATAATATTAAAGTGGTTGTAAACCCACTTAGACAACTTTCACCTACAGGTAAGCCTAGATTAAGGCTTACCTGTAGGTGCAAGAAATATCTCCTTAACCTACATGGTTAAGGAGATATTTGCTTTTAAAACAGCACCGATGACATCACACGCATGCGCACTAGCGGGCCGGCATCATTGCCAGTTTTCTGAATGGGATCTTGCCGGCCCCAGCGCGCATGCATGTGACGTCATCGCCGCTCCGGCCAATCACAGCGCCGGAGCGGTGATACGCTGAAGGCAGTGAATGGACATTGAGGCAAGATGGCGGCGGAGGGGAACGACGAGCAGTTCAGGGGCTTCGATCTCAGGTAAGTCATTCATAATGACCTAGTATGCTATGCATACTAGCTAATTATGCCTTTCTTTTGCAGGGTTTTAAAAAAAATAAAAAAATGGGTTTACTTCCTCTTTAATGCCTGAAATGCAAAACATTATTGTATAGAATTAAACATTAGTAAATGTATTTTCTCTGTAGGTATGTGCTCAGCTCTGTAGCATAGTGATATTCCCTGCAGCCCTCAAAGGTTTAAGCCATGAACTCAAATCCTACTGATGGCAGCACCTCCTGAAGGTGTACATTTTACTCTGCAGCATATTTCTTGCGTTGCCGTGTTGTTCCGCGCAGTCGGTTACCTGCTAATAAAAATAAAGCCGCTCTTCTTCTGTGGCGGTCTTCCTCCTCTGTGTTGTCACCCGCTGTGTGGCGTCTCTTACATAGCCATGGAGCGGGCTCTCCGGGTGACGTTATCGGATGGCCACAGAAGAAGAGCAGCTTTTTTTTTATTAGCGGGTAACTGACTGTGCGGAAGAACACAGCAGCGGGAGAAGACGGCGGTGGCAGGAGAGACAGCTCGGGGAGAAGAAATATCACACACTAGTAGATGTTTGTGCTATGCTCAATAGGCTAGTGGTCAGCACTTCTACCTTGAAAAACTCAGGCTTTGAAGCACTCATGGGTTCAAATCCCACAGAGAGATACTAAAAAATTGAATTGGTGAAAAAAAGGCAAATGCCAATTAGCCAAAGCAGCATATGCTGAAAATAGGTGAATGCCAATTAACCAATGCACTTTTATTCAATAATATTGTGGTGTGGAATTCCAAACATCACACACTAGCTAACGGGCAGTTTACATTTCTTTGTTTGTTTATTTTAATTTGCTTGTGCAAAAAATAAACATATCTGTTGGATGGTAGGTTGGCTGGTATTTGAACTTGTACCATGAGAGCTGTGGAGACATCTGAGCAGACCACTAAGCCATTGTAAAAAATTCTAGAGAAAACGCTTGGACAGCCGCACTCCAAAAAAATAGGTTATTTTATTTAAAACAAAAGCACAAATAACATGCCACAGCAAAAACAGCAGTTATGAGCTGACGCGTTTTGCACTGCGATTCAGTGCTTAATCATAGCTAACATACACATCTAATGCACCTCTTATATATACTCACATAAACTCATGATAAGAAAAAAGCAATTAAGACTTCAATTGACTAGTTGATGGACTGGCAGCTGTGTCCCATCAATGCAATTAAGACATATCATGTGATCAGAAACACACACACCTACATTTTATATATCAACTCATAAGGGGTAATTTACTATAGCGCTGCGGCGCTAATTAGCGCAAATTGTCGCAAATTAATTAGCGCGATTTGCGGCAATTTGCGCTAATTAGCGCGAAAACGGTATTCACTATAGCGCTGGAGAGAAAATACTCCCAAAATCAAATTTACTATAGCTCCCAGAATCCAAATAGCGCCCAAATCCTTACTCTACTAAAAGCTGGAGTTGTGCACATGGAAAAAATGTTTAGAGCGTGATATAATTGCCTAAATGGTACTGAAATATGCGGTATATTATTTAAAGATAATCTGCTTTTAAACTGTATGAAAAAGTGATTTCTACACTGAAATATCTTTAAAAGTCTGAGAAGTAAAAAAATGCCTGTTTTTGCACAACTATTTGCAAACACGACTGGGCATGCCCAGAGCTAATATAACTCAAATTTTAACTCAAGTGACTTTTTTCACAAGAGTTATAGTAAATACCGAAATGAGAGCTAATTAAAGAGCATGTTTTGGAAGTGAAAATCTGAGCTATTTTAGTCCAATGCAAGTTTTAGCCATTGATTCTAATGATACAATTGTAACTTTCACAAATAAATCCTTTTAATGTTGCGATGAAATGTATCTTTCTCTGAAATAAATTTTCCTTTGCAACAATGTTGCTTCTAATTAAAATATTTTGTTTTTAAAGAATGCTAGAATGTGGAATGTTTTGATAAAATATATTTTTCTCTGTCATTTTCACTTGTTACTCTCCATCTCACACCAATCTTTACCCAAACTCACATAGGTGTCTTTACAAACCACAATCAATACTATTGCTGATGCAAATTTAAAATTAGTCACATTTTTTTGTGCTTTTTATTATTTCTAAATAATCATAATTTGAGCCCCGAAAATTTGATATGTGTTCCAACATCAGAAATAAAAATGTAATTCCCCAAAATTTGAGGGTAATATCACTATTCTAAACTCACCCCCCAAAAAAACACCAAATATCACAGAATAAATCAAGAAGAATAACTCTTGAGTAATGTAATTCCATCACCTGTATGTCCAAAGAAATGCAGTATTTATGTGTATTTACATGTAGGAGGATTCCACATGTGGCAGCTCTGTGGCTTAGAGGTTAGTACTTCTGCTTAGCATCCCTTAGTGTCTGGGTTCCAATCCCAAATATGCTGCTTCATGTAGAGAAGTTGTCTCATCTCCCAGGTCCTAAAACTATGTCTAAATGTTGTATTTATGTGTAGGAGGGTTCCACCACCATTGTAAATCTTGCCAGATACACAATTTAGCCAATAGTATTGGGACACCTGCCTTTACACACACATGAACTTTAATGGCAGCCCAGTCTTAGTCCGTAGGGTTAAAATTTGATTTGACCCACCCTTTGCAGCTAGAACAGCTTCTGGGAAGGCTGGGAAGGCTGTCCACAAGGTTTAGTGTGTCTATGGGAATGTTTGATCATTCTTCCAGAAGTGCATTTGTGAGGCCAGGCACTGATGTTGGATGAGAAGGCCTGGCTCGCAGTCTCTGCTCTAATTCAGCCAAAGGGAGTTCTATCGGGTTGAGGTCAGGACTCTGTGCAGGCCAGTCAAGTTTCTCCACCCCAAACTCACTCATCCATGTCTTTATGGACCTTGCTTTGTGCACTGGTGTGCAGTCATGTTGAAACAGGAAGGGGCCATCCCCAAACTGTTCCCACAAAGTTGGGAGCATGAAATTGGCCAAAATGTCTCAGTATGCTAATGCCTTAAGAGTTCCCTTCACTGGAACTAAGGGGCCAAGCCCAACCCCTGAAAAACAACCCCACACCATAATCCCCCTCCACCAAATGATTTGGACCAGTGCACAAAGCAAGGTCCATAAAGACATAGATGAGTGAGTTCGGGGTGGAGGAACTTGACTGGCCTGGACAGAGTCCTGATCTCAACACAACAGAACACCTTGGGGATGAATTAGAGCGGAGACTGCAGGCCAGGCCTTCTCATCCAACATCAGTGCCTGACCTCACAAATGCACTTGGAAGAATGGTCAAACATTCCGACAGAAACACTCCTAAACCTTGTGGACAGCCTTCCCAGAAGAGTTGAAGCTGTTATAGCTGCAAAGGGTGGGCCAACTCAATATTGAACCCTACGGACTAAGACTGGGATGCGATTACAGTTCATGTGCGTTTAAAGGCAGGCGTCCCAATACTTAGGCCAATATATTGTATATTGCTTGGAGACACGGAACTTGGCTATGGACTTAGGGCTGGTTCACACCACAGAGATGCAGAAAACATGTGGGAGGCTGCCTGGTGGCTAAGTGGGCAGCAATTCTGTCTAGCAGCACTGGGGTTGCTGGTTCAATTCCCCAACATGCTAATGCTTATGTTGAAGTTTATATGTCTTCGATGTGTGGGTTTCTCACCACAATCCAAAGACATGCTGGCATTTTATTTGTCTCCTGTCAAAATAGTCTCTAATGTAAAAAAGTTTATTTTGGACTTTAGATTGGAAGCTCATTGGAGCCAGGGCCCGATGTTAATGTTTGTTAGCACTAATCATGCCAAGGGACTTGGACATTTAAAATTGTAGGGTTTACACTGCACAGGTACATATGCTTAGAAAACTGTTGCTTTGTTTATGTGCATGCAAATGGACTTGGATCTTTGGCCTGTAGTTGGAGATTAGTGATGAGCCGAACACCCCCGGGTTCGGTTCGCACCAGAACCCGCAAACGGACCGAAAGTACGCACGAACGTTAGAACCCTATTAAATACAATGGATGCGAACGTTCGAAATCTAAAGTGCTAATTATAAAGACTATTATGCATGTTATTGTCCTAAAAAGGGTTTGGGAACCCGGGTTCTGCACCAGGGGACATGTATCAATGCAAAAAGAAGTTTTAAAAACGGCCGTTTTTCGGGAGCAGTCATTTTAATGATGCATGAAGTGAAAAAAAAAGTCAAATATTTCTTTAAATATCGTACCTGGGGGGTGTCTAAAGTATGCCTGTGAAGTGCCACGTGTTTCCCGTGTTTAGAACTGTCCCTGCACAAAATTACATTTCTAAAGGAAAAAAAGCCATTTAAAACTGCTTGCGGCTTTAATGTAATGTCTGGTCCCGGTAATATGGATGAAAATCTTTAAGAAAAATGGCATAGCTACCCCATCACACCCCCCCCCCACCCCATTACCAGCCCCTTTGGGTCTTGTATGGATATTAAGGGGAACCCCGCACACAAAAGAAAAAAAAAGGCCCTATATACTCTGAACAGCTGTATACAGGCGGTGCATACAAGACAGGGACTGTAGGTTGGTTCTTATGTAGAATCTGTTTGTAATTTTGAACAGGTACATTGTTTAAGTGTAGCTCCAGCCAAAAAAAATATTTTTAAGCTTTTTGGAAAACATAGGGAAGGGTTATCACCCCTGTAACATTTGTTTTGCTGTCTGTGCAGTGTGCACCTGTTCAGAACAGTTTACCTCACTTTCCGTCCTAATGACAAATGTTTTTTGAAAATTTGGGGTTTTTATTGAAACAAGAATTGGTGATAAAGCATCAGTGGAGAGGAGACACTTTTTTCCCATATTAACTCTTACAGGAGAGAATTTGCCTTACTAGGGGTAGATTTCCTCTCACTTCCTGTTGTATCCTTCCGTTTGCAAGGAGGAGTCGTTTGTAAGTTGGAAATTTGAAAGTAGGGGCCTGCCGTATATACTCTGCTGAAATTTGCCCCTTACATGTTGGTGTTGCCACAACACTGTGAGCCCTCACAGTTACTCTTGGTGGGTGCATGAATGGGCCCTGCTGTGAATTATTAGATCAAGAATTGTAATTGCATGCCCCTGTTAAACAGGGGCAGAAAAATTTGGCCTTTGGTGGTGGTGGTGGTGGTGGTGTTGACACAACACTGTAAGGCCTCACAGTTACTCTTGGTGTGCACAGGAATGGGCCCTGCTGTGAAATATTAGATCAAGAATTGTAATTACATGCCCCTGTTAAACAGGGGCAGAAAAATTGGGCCTTAGGCACTGGTGCCACAACACTGCAACCCCTCACAGATACTGTACTTGGAGCACAGCAATGAGCCCTGTTGCAAAGTATTGCATCAAAAATTGTTATTACACGCCCCTGTTAAACAGGGGCTGAAAAATTGGGCCTTAGGCACTGGTGCTGGTGCCACGACACTGCAACCTCTCCCAGATACTCTAGTTGGAGTGCAGGAATGAGCCCTGCTACAAAGCATTGCATAAAAAATTGTAATAACACGCCCCTGTTAAACAGGGGCTGAAAAATTGGGCCTTAGCCACTGGTGCTGGTGCCACGACACTGCAACCTCTCCCAGATACTCTAGTTGGAGTGCAGGAATGAGCCCTGCTGCAAAGCATTGCATAAAAAATTGTAATTACATGCCCCTGTTAAACAGGGGCTGAAAAATTGGGCCTTAGCCACTGGTGGCGGCACCCAGAAATAAAAATGTTCTTCCAAGCTATCATCATCAATCGGATCATTGAGGAGGAGGAGGATAGTCAGTCAACATAACAGGACAGTCTCTCAGCATCAGCATCAGTCTTGAAGGGATGTGACATTTGAAAATAAATTAGTCTGTTATATCAGCTTCAGGTGTTTGGTAGCTGGTGGTGATCCAAGACTGGTTCATCTTTATGAAGGTCAGTCGATCAACCGAGTCGGTGGACAGGCGCACCCTGTGATCCGTGACAAATCCTCCAGCAGCACTGAATGTGCGTTCTGAAAGAACGCTGGATGCAGGACAGGCCAGTAGCTCAATTGCATACTGTGCAAGCTCTGGCCAGTGATCCATCCTCAAGACCCAGTAAGCCAGAGGATTTTCGGTGGGGAAGGTGTCCAAGTCTGACCTTGCCCCTAGGTATTCCTGCACCATGTATATCAGACGCTGGCGATGGTTGCTGGAACCGATCATACCTTGGGGCTGCGGACTAAAGAATTGTCTGAACGCATCGGTCAGACGGCCACCTTCCCCACCGCTACTTCTTTGACTGACCGAAGCCTCAGCAACTCGTTGTCCAGGACCAGGAGTTTGTAACCTCCCAGTCTCTGGGAACGCGTTGCACAGACCTTTCTGCAAGGCCTCCCGGAGTTGTCTCATCCTCTGCTCCCTCTGCGACGGTAAGATAAGGTCCGCAACCTTACCCTTGTACCGTGGATCAAGGAGAGTGGCCAGCCAGTAATGGTCCCTCTCCTTGATCCGAAGAATACGAGGATCCTTCCACAGACTTTGCAGGATCAGGGAGGCCATGCAGCGTAGGTTAGCGGAGGCATTCGGTCCAGAGTCCTCTGGGTCACTAAGGACGACATGATCCGCAGCCACCTCCTCCCAGCCACGTACAAGTCCACGGGTTTCTTGGGACTGTAAATCATACCTAAAAGACTGCTGCTGATGATGCTGAGTGCCAGGCTCCACCTCCATGCTGACACAATCCTCCTCCTCCTCCTCCTGTGCGATGGGTGGGACAGAAGGAACACTGTCTGGGTAAAGGGGGCCTTGAGAGGCAAGGAAGTCCTCCTCTTCCTGCCTCTGTTCTGCCTCAAGTGCCCTGTCCATTATTCCACGCAGCGTATGTTCCAACAGGTAGACAAGAGGTACAGTGTCAGTGATGCATGCACTGTCACTGCTCACCATCCTCGTGGCCTCCTCAAATGGTGCCAGGACAGTGCATGCATCCCTGATCATGCCCCACTGGCGTGGTGAAAAAACACGAGCTCCCCTGACCCTGTCCTGGTGCCGTAGTCGCACAGGTACTCATTGATGGCCCTCTGCTGCGTGTGCAGCAGCTGCAGCATGGCCAACGTTGAGTTCCACCTGGTGGGCATGTCACATATAAGGCGGTTCTTGGGCAGGTTCAACTCCTTTTGCAGCTCAGCCAGGTGAGCACTGGCATTATAAGATCTGCGGAAATGCACACAGACTTTCCTGGCCTGCCTCAAGACATCCTGTAAGCCCGGGTACCTGCCCAAGAACCACTGCACCACCAGGTTAAGGACGTGAGCCACACAGGGCACATGGGTCAGTTGTTCCTGTTGGAGGGCGGAGAGGAGGTTGGTGCCATTGTTGCAAACCACCATTCCTGGCTTAAGCTGGCGTGGCGTTAACCACCTCTCGGCCTGCCCCTGCAGAGCAGACAGAACCTCTGCCCCAGTGTGGCTCCTGTCCCCCAAACACACCAGCGCAAGCACGGCATCTTTTTGCCTGCGTACTTGCGTAGCCCCTTGAACGCCTACGGAGCACCGCTGGTTCCAAGGACAAAGCACAGGAAGAGGCCATGGAGGAAGAAGAAGAGGAGGGGGTGGAGGAGAGAGGTGTGTCACAACCAGTAGTAGCATTTTGGAGGCGTGGCGGCGGAACAACCTCCAACACTACTGCACCTTGTCCTGCATCCTTCCCAGCTGCCAAAAGAGTGACCCAATGGGCCGTGAAAGAAAGGTAACGTCCCTGTCCATGCCTGCTGGACCATGAGTCAGCGGTAATATGCACCTTACCGCTGACCGCCCTGTCCAGCGAGGCCAAGACATTGGCCTCCACATGCCGGTAGAGAGCCGAAATCGCCTTCCGTGAGAAGAAGTGGCGTTTGGGAACCTGCCACTGAGGAACCGCACATTGCACAAACTCACGGAAGGGGGCCGAGTCTACCAACTGAAAAGGCAGCAGTTGAAGCGCTAGCAATTTAGCCAAGCTAGCATTCAACCGCTGGGCATGTGGATGGCTGGGAGTGAACTTCTTTCGACGGTCCAGCAGCTGGGGCAGGGAAATTTGCCTGCTAGAATCGGATGTCGGTGTACTGCTAGCAGAGTGCCCGCAAGTACTTGGCTGTGACACACCTAATTCTACACCTTCATTCCTTTCAGTGCAGGTTTCAGAGAGGACTGAAGGTATAGTGGGGTTGGAGATCCCAGCTGATGCGGTGCAAGGAGAGGTCCGCTTTGTTCTTTGGTGTGGGTCTTTAAGGTAGGCTTGCCAACGAGCTGCATGGCAGGTCAACATATGTCTGGTCAAGCATGTGGTGCCCAAGCGGCTGATGTTTTGGCCACGCGATATACGCTTGAGACATATGTTGCAAACAGCAGCTGTGCGATTTGATGCACTCGACTCAAAAAAGGCCCACACCAAAGAACTTTTTGAATAACGGGCAGAGGCAGTGCCCTGCACAGGCGGAGCTCTGCGGTGTGATTCCGTCGGTGTGCTGCCCTTACGCTGGCCCCCCGAGGGCATCCTGCCTCGTTGGAGATGTGCCTCCTCCTCATCCTCCTCCTCCTCCTCCTCTCTCCTATTAGGCACCCACGTGGAGTCAGTGACCTCATCATCCCCTCCCTCCTCATCACTGGAGCCAATCTGGCAGTATGCTGCAGCTGCTGGAACATGACTGCCAGATTGGTGTCCTTCTTGAGCAACCCCTCTCTCTGCTCTCACGCTACTGCCTTCCTCTAGCTGGGTATCATCATCAGACCCTTCGAAACGCTGGGCATCCTCCTGGAGCATGTACCCAACACTGTGCTCAAACAGTTCGGGGGACTCCTCAGGAGGACATGGTTGGTCTAGGGAAGGAGTGACTGATGATGACATTGATACCAGGGAAGAGGACGCTTTGGCAGCTGCTTTGCCAGTACCCTGAGCCTGGGTGAAAGAGAATGAGGAGGATGAGGACTGCTTGGTCATCCACTCTACCAAGTCTTCGGCATGATGCGGCTCAACACGTCCAGCTGCCGAAAAGAAGGACAAGCATGTCCCATGGCCACGTGCTGATGGCGATGCACCACGTCCGCGACCAGCACTGTTGTCTCTAGACACAGAGCCTGCTTGCCCTCTTTTATTGGCTCCTGACTGTCTGCCTCTCCTTGTTTGCCTTCCAGACATTCTAATGGCCTGCAGGGAGATGGGAAAACTGCTGTAAGTGCTGCAAATGCCTGTTAGTGTAACACACTAGGAAAACACAGCAATAAGGCCTAGCTTCAGGAGTATATTTTGCAGAATAACACTACGCCTGCTGTAAGTGCTGCAAATGCCTGTTGGTGTAACACACCAGGAAAACACAGCAATATGGGCTAACTTCAGGTGTATAATGTGCAGGAGGCACACTCCGCCCGCTGTAAGTGCTGCAAATGCCTGTTGGTGTAACACACTAGGAAAACACAGCAATAAGGCCTAGCTTCAGGAGTATATTTTGCAGGAATCACACTACACCTGCTGTAAGTGCTGCAAATGCCTGTTAGTGTAACACACCAGGAAAACACAGCAATAAGGGCTAGCTTCAGGTGTATACTGTGCAGGAGGCTTAGCAACAATGACACTGACACTGTCCCCAGCCTATCCTTCTCTCTCCCTGCACACAAGGTTTATCAAAGAATATGACACTGACACTCTCCCTGCCTATCCTTCTCTCTCCCTGCACACAAGGTTTAGTAAAGAATATGACACTGACACTGTCCCCTGCCTATCCTTCTCTCTCCCTGCACACAAGGTTTATCAAAGAATATGACACTGACACTCTCCCTGCCTATCCTTCTCTCTCCCTGCACACAAGGTTTAGCAAAGAATATGACACTGACACTGTCCCCTGCCTATCCTTCTCTCTCCCTGCACACAAGGTTTAGCAAAGAATATGACACTGACACTCTCCCTGCCTATCCTTCTCTCTCCCTGCACACAAGAATAGCACAAAGAATATCAACACTGTCCCTGCCTATCCTTCTCTTTCCCTGCGCCGGAACACACTACACAAGGCCGCCGCGCTGGCGGCCTTTTAAAGTGTGGGGCGTGTGCTAAACCCCCTGAGCTATAATTGGCCACAGGCAACCTGCCTGTGGCCAATTATGGCTCTCCTAGCTGCCGGCACTGTGATTGGGCAAGCATGTGGGGTCACAGTGGATGCTTGGCCAATCACAGCGCCGGGATTGCACTGCGATGGCGCAGTGTATTGTGGGCCGTTCGCGTCACTCGAATTTGGCGCGAACGGCCCAAATCGTTCGATGTTCGCCGAACGGTCGAACAGCCGATATTCGAGTCGAACGTACGTTCGACTCGAACACCGAGCTCATCCCTATTGGAGATTTGATGCACATAGCCAAGGGCTAACACAGTTGCAAATAGTATTATGTGTTCCTGCCCATCAGGTGAAATCACTTTAGACATACATGAAGAGACAGATTGAAAGATACTGGTGGGCGTGTACTTCTAGTGGGCGTGTACTTCTAGTGGGCGTGTACTTCTATTGGGCGTGTGTCAGTTTGCTAAAAATACAACCTCTCTTATATAAAGGCCTGCAGTATGGGGGATTGTTTGGTCTGAGAAGGCCAAGTTTTTTGCTGTGATTTGTGGGGGGAGAAGGATTGTGCAGATTGACAAACCCCCCAACTAGTTTTATTTGCTGAAATTCTTGTGCATTTTTTCAATCAAAAATTGTGTTGTGTGTATTGTTCCTGTCTGACCGTGCAAAATCGTTTGGAAGTATCTGCTGACCTTCTACTCTTGGATCTCATTGCTTAATCGTGTACACAGAAATGCAGCTTCCAGCAGAACATGGTCACCAATGTATGTATATGTGGATTGTGGGGTGGGGGTGGGTGTTTTGAACATGTGTCTTTTTTTATTAATATGTTGGAATGCTTTGTAAGAATAATGACTTGAGTATGTTTCTATAATATTGCAGATAAAAATGTGATGTGTTGCCCGTTATACACTAAAAGTAAAGCTGTGTGCACTCTAAGGTTTTGACAAATTTTAGATTGTAAGCTCCTATGAGCAGGGCCCTTATCCAATTGCTAAATGTATCCTGTCCAAATTTTTTTGAAGCTAGTAAATGAATGTACCTAATTTTGTTTCTGCTGGCAAAATAAAAGTACGTTATTGAGCTTTGGTGTGTGTGCGCGCTTTTTTTTTTTGGCAAAGTGCAAAATCCTTAATATTTTATTTCTATATGGATTTGTGCACCAAAAAATGAATCTCTTTGCCCTTGTTCACATTGATGCTACTTTGAAATCGCGCTACTTCACTTAAGCTAGCACGATTTTAGGTACTACTTGATAGACATCTGTGTGGTTTCATACACAAATGTCTATTGAAGTCGCACCTGAAATCGGCAAAAGTAGTGCAGGAACTACTTTTGCAAATCGGTGCGGCGCCACAAAATTGGGGTTGCATCGATTGGAACAGTGCCATTGCCACCAATAGTCATGCGATTTGATTTCTGAAATTGCATGACAAATTGCCTCAATGTAAACCTAGGCTTCAGCACACTTGCAAGTAAATGATAAAGGTGGAATCTTTATATATAACAGCTGTGGAGAATTGCAGGTAATGAATTCAGCTGGAGGATAGGCAGTGTTGTATGTGTCAGCTCTGGTTCACATTGGTGCGATTTGACATGTCAGATCGGTGGCAATTGCGCTGTTCTAATTGGTGTGATTTGTATTGATATAAGTGCAGAAACCTGCACAGATGGATGTCTCTAATGTCCCCCCCCCTCCTGCATTCGGGACTGACATGCGGGAATGAAAATCGTATGAGTTCAGCTGAACGATTTCCTCCCCCTGTCAGTGTGAAGCAGAGCTCAAACTGGGCCTTTTGCCTTTGTAATTCACCTGCTGCTATGGCAGAGACACCATTCCTTTTCAAACTCCCTTAAGTTTACCTTCAAATATCATATGTAGAAATACAGATTTGCATATCTGCAAATAATCAAAAATAATAAATTCTAAGTGTGATTGAGATCAAATATTCGCAGCTCCAATCAACAGAGCGTGGTTTCACCTCTTGACCCGGAAATGAGTCATTGTAATCACCCGGAAGTTCCTGTGCTGGTCAGGATCTCCATCTAGGTGGACATGGCAAGGTCCCTCTTTAGCAAAGAGGAGGTGTTGCTGATTTGCCGGGTAAGTGTAGGATATGTACTTGTGCTTACTCAAGGTGGGGGTGGATTTGGTGTGGGTGGGTTTCATTGATTTGTTTGGTATCACCACACATTTGCTTCTGGCCCATGTGCACACATCACTACTTCCTGCATTTGTTCTGCTGATGTAAATCGGTCTATGACTTGCGGACTATGCAAGTATAAATGAGAGCTCCTTTCTATTAAAATATATATGACTTGATTCACAGTTGGGCGACTTTTCATGATTCTCAATGATAACCATTCATATCTGTGCTACTTTAAGTCAGACCAACTTCAAAGTAGTCCTTGTACTACTTTGGTGTGACTTTCAGGCTCGGTTTCCACTAGTGCGACTTGTCATGCAACTTGGGACTGCAAAGTCGCATGACATGTCATACCCTATGATTTCCAATGAGTATGGTTCATATCTGTGCGACATCAAGTCGCAGCGACTTCAAAGTAGTCCCTGCACTACTTTGGACCCACTTTGATACAACTTGAGGTCCATAGACCTCAAGAATGTACAGGCATTGCTCCAAGTCGCATCAAAATCGCGGCAAAAAATTGCGGCAAAATCATGCTAATTTAGGGTTGCAATAGTGGAACCAGAGCCTCATGTGACTTGAGGTACATAGGGCGCAATATTACACAGGCATTCCAAGAAGTTGGGGCCAAGTTGCAGTGACAAAGTGGCAACAAATTGGGGTGACTTTCAGGTCGCAGCAGTGTGAAAGAGATTCAAGGATATCTTTGAATTTGGCCCTATTGTCACTTGTGCATCCTGAAAGTGGGGAAAATTCATCCCTGCACTATCTTGGTTTGACTTTGATGCGATTTGAGGTCCATACACCACAAGATAACACAGACATTGCTTCAAGTCATGGCAAAGCTGTGTAATTTTAAGGTCGCACAAGTGCAAATGGGGCTTTATTCAAAGGTGTTATCATTTAATCTCATTAGGTTACTTTCACACTTATGTGACTTTTCATGCAGCTTTGGACCTCAGAGTCGCAATAAAAGTATCCCCCCCCATGAGTTCCATTCATATCTATGCAACTTCACCCATGTTCACATAGCTCTGAATTGACATGTCAAATTGCAGGCCAAAACGGCGCCTATTGAGGGCAATAGAACTGTCCGAATTGGTACGACACCACACAGATTCCCAAAAGTAGTTCCTACACTACTTTGGGCGACTTCAGGAGGCGATTTCTTACCTCCCAACTTTTTGAGATGGGTATAAGGGACAACTATTAGCAAAAGTATGTAGGCATAGTACACACCTCCTAAAACACCTTCTTAAAGGAGAATTATAAAAAAAAAAAAAAAAAAATTGTTAAACCCCAAGTGCTTTTTTTTTTAACAATAATATCCCTTTAGATTGGCTTTGCGAATTTACAAACAAAGCAATTTAGAAATTAGATGAAAGGTTTAGCGCTGGGAAACACTTTTTGAAAGATAAAAATTGCATTTTATATCAAACTATACAGATCAGAACAAAATGAGGGACAAATGAGGAGGAAAGAGGGACAGAGTGACTTTGGTCCAAATCAGGGACAGTTGAGACCTATGTGATTTAACTAGACATCTCTGCAGGAAAGTGCACTGATGTCTCTGAAATCGCTCACAAAGTCGGGCTGAGGCCTCTTTCACACTTGAGCAACTTTTCCTGCGACTTTGGTCATCAGAGTTGCATGACAAGTCATACCCCATGATTTTCAATGTGTACCATTTATATCTGTGAAACTTCAAGTCACACCGACTTCAAAGTAGTCCCTGTACTACTTTGGTCCGACTTTGATACGAGTTGACGTTCATAGACCTTAAGTTTACACAGGCATTCCCTGTGATCGCAGAAAAAATGCAGACGGAAGTTTGCGCGCCTTTCCCTGCGACTCCTGCGTCCATAGACCTCAAGATTACACAGGCATTGCTTAAAGTCGCATCAAAATCACACATCTTTCAGGTCGCACAA
This sequence comes from Rana muscosa, assembly GCA_029206835.1. Taxonomy (NCBI): domain Eukaryota; kingdom Metazoa; phylum Chordata; class Amphibia; order Anura; family Ranidae; genus Rana; species Rana muscosa. The sequence goes on from CM055127.1 coordinate 247,963,174, forward strand.
GTGTGAAAGGGGCCTAAGTCACTGTGCTGAGTACTATTATACCTAGAATATAAAGTAGTCCCACCATCAAACACTCAGCAGCATATGCTGAAAAGAGGCGAATGCCTATTAGCCAATGCCACATCAGCATGAGCATGGTTGTTACTATAATATTAAAGTGGTTGTAAACCCACTTAGACAACGTGCATCTACAGGTAAGCCTAGATTAAGGCTTACCTGTAGGTGCAAGAAATATGTCCTTAATCTACACACACTAGGAGATATTTGTGCTATGCTCAATAGGCTAGTGGTCAGCACTTCTACCTTGAAAAACTCAGGCTTTGAAGCACTCATGGGTTCAAATTCCACAGAGAGATACTAAAAGATTGTATTGGTGAAAAAAGGCAAATGCCTATTAGCCAAAGCAGCATATGCTGAAAATAGGTGAATGCCAATTAGCCAATGCACTTTTATTCAATAATATTATGGTGTGGACTTCCAAACATCACACACTAGCTAACGGCAGTTTACATTTCCTTGTTTGTTTGTTTATTTTAATTTGCTTGTGCAAATAATAAACATAGCTGTTGGATGGTATTTGAACTTGTAACATGAGAGCTGTATAGACATGGGAGCAGACCACTAAGCCATTGTGCCAAGTACAAGACCTGCATAATAGTGAAGTATGATTAAAGAATGAACATAAATAATTACCGCTTTATAGCCACCTAAATGAAAAAATAAATACATGAAAAAAACAACATACAACAAATAGGTAACTTAAATGTTTAATACATGTAATTTTACATAATAGCAGACATTACTATGTAATAATCCTTCATAACTGCATTCGTTAGCAAAAGAAGGAAAAAAACTAGGAATACTAATTGCAATATACATCAATAGATAGAGCACATCTCATATAAAAATGTTTCTTTCACATACATGGATCATGGTTACAGTGCAGTGCTATATAAAAACGTAGTGGAAATTGGCATTTGCACGTACGCGGATTCGCTAATTAGCGCTGATTTCATATTTACTATCACTTGTTTGCTGCTAATAGCGCTCTTTTTCATTCGCAAATTCGCGCATGGAATTTTTAATTGGCAAAAATTGGAGCTATTTTTTGTGATGTGCTCAGTACTTCCTGGAGTTATAGTAAATCAGCCCCATAAAAAACATTAATTATATATACACAAGTAAATGGACATACTTTTACACAAACCTGTAACATACACATAAATCCCCTGCCTGTATGGCATAATTACAATAGTGCTGAAAAAGACCTCACATGATACATATAAAATATATAATCACATGTGCAATGTGCATTAATAATGTGTGTATGCACATGTGAGAAAATTCAGCCAAACTAACCCTATACGTTCAAGAATATAAACATGGGGTGAGTGACCCACATAAACAATGAGTGAATCTAAGAACATAAAATAGGGATGAAAAAAGGAGGAGTGAAAAAAGTGAACCAAGGAGGCTAATTACGTGATTGTGATAGTGAGGACTATGTGCGTGTAGATCAATGAATCAATATAGGCTATCTCTTACTTGGACGTTCTGGTGTGTGATGTCCAAGTTGGCATCTATCTGTATCCGCATTCCGCAAAATAATTGTCCTTATAAACTGAAAGAGTAACTAGTGTCCAATGTTTAAAACGTGAAAAAGAGGGGGGGGGGGTGATGATTAATGTCTATTGTTACAAGGTACCGTAATAATGTTGTGAATTAATGTGTGTTGTGTAAAAATCCTTATATTACATCGACTGGTGATTATTTTATTGTTTCCGAGATGAAATAAAATAGATTAAAATAAAATGAATTAAAAAATCATGTGAAATAGAGGAAAGAAGAAAAAGAAGAGAAACCGACATATGGCCAGTAAAAAGTCGCGTGCAGACCTGATGGTGTATTGTTAAATGATGTGAATGCAATGAATGGCCTGCACGCGATTTATGGGAATGGATTGCCAATCCCCAAACCAATATATTTCAAAGTCCACCTTGAGTATTCCTAGAACATCTATTTAGGCTTATGGATTTGAAATCATGTTCAAGATTTTATTTTATTTAAAATAACATGTAAATCATGCCTGATTCAAGATGGACATTGTGTTGTAGCAACTATGCTTATAATAAACATGTTAATCGACAGGTCGGTTGAACGATCATGTCGGGGGTGGTTTCAAGCATGTATGTGTGCAGCTGCCGACCTGAGGATATAAAACCAAATGGAAAACAGGCCCGCAAACAATTTTTTGGGGAAAAGGCTTCCAGTCCCAGAGTAATAGCAATGTCCACTTTGCATATTTGGGGAGTATAGTTTGGGCTCACAGATCTATAAAAACCCTTTGTTCGAACCGGTGAGCCATATTTGACGCAAAGTGGACACAGCAATATTGCAAGTGCACAATAGGTGAGCCTGATCATTAACAGGTCAATTAAATGTCCATATCGGACATGGTTCCTAGTATGCATATGCATTGCTATATGTCTGTCTGTTCTGATTCCACTATGTGTGAATAAATGTGTTACAGTGTGTGTGTGTCTTTTCAAAGTACAATGGTCTGATTCCACTATGTGTGAATAAATGTGTTACAGTGTGTGTGTGTGTCTTTTCAAAGTACAATGGTCTGATTCCACTATGTGTGAATAAATGTGTTACAGTGTGTGTGTGTCTTTACAAAGTACAATGGTCTATCCAAATATATCTATTAGAAGACAGGGACGCATAAACTACAGTAGGTCCCATTTATTTAAAATTAATTGACTTATGGACAAGACTGAGAAAGAAATGACACTTGAATTTTGCAGAACTCTTACTATTGGACCAATATGTGGCCGATGAACGGCCGATGGTGTGACACCGAGGAAATATGGAATCTAAAATGTAATGTATTTAGAAAGCAGCAGTCTGCCGTGACACAATACACATTGTTGCGTGTATGTCCACATAGTATTCTGAGATTGCATCGGAACGGAACACATAAAAAACATGTATGTAATGGGGAATTAGACATAGAAATTTTTAAGAGCGGATAAATACAGACCGTAGATCGATAGATATGAAATATAGTTAATGACTCGTCTATATTACTTGGTATATTGAAAGAGGCCGCATTGACCTATTTACTTGTGCGTACATATACACCTATATACAGCCTCATTCCATCAAAACCAATTACACTATATGCAGTTAGGCAAATTATATGTCCCTGTATAGATTTAAAGGAATTTCAATAATTCTGTATGTTTGTTATTATATGATGTTTCCTGGAGAAGGAGCATGTTAATTGGTATTGAAGAAAATAGAGGAAAATGAAAGAGTGAAGTCGTAAGGGACAATATATTGGCCATTGCAGAAACAAGTTTTGGGAAGTGTGCAAAGCCATTAGGGATACATACACACACACATATATATATATATATATTTTTTTCAGGTTGGGGTCTAGGAATCCACATATGTTCGTGTTTAGAAAACTAAGACTAAAGCCTCGTACACACAACGGAGTTTCTCGTCGTTAAAAACACGTCGTTTTTCTCTACGAGATTCTTGTTAACCTTGACGAGTTTCTCGTCAAGCTTTCCATGCGTACACACTGACAATTCAAAATCTCGTTGTTCTGCGCGGTCACGTACAGCATGTATGACGGCAGTATAAAGGGGAAGATCGATTTCAATGGCGCCACCCCTTGGGCTGCTTTTGCTGATCTCGTGTTACCGTGCGTGAAGTAAAAGTTTGGTAAGAGACGATTCGCGCTTTTCAGTCTTCGTGCTTTCAGTTCGTTTTAGCGTGACGAATGTGCTATCTCCTTTACGAAGGCTTGTTTTACCAGAAAATGCGCTCCCGTCTCATACTTGATTCTGAGCATGCGCGCTTTTTGAAGAGTCGTAAAAGCATACACACGAACCATTTTCTCGTCGCAAAACAGGCCGACGAGAAACACAACGAGAAAATCTAGAATCCGGACGAGAAAATAGAGAGAAGGTTCTCTATTTTTCTCGTCGAGATTCACGGCAGTTTTCTCGTCATAAATCCATACACACGAACGGTTTTCTCGACAATAAAGCTCTCTCTGCACTTTTCTTGTCGGTTTTGGATGAGAAACTCGGTCGTGTGTATGAGGCTTAAAAGTCTGTGTGGGCTGTGTGGGCTGGTTGACTCCAACAGTTCTTAATGGGATGATTATTCGTAAAAGTGGGATACATCCCACTCAAAGTTCAACCCCTCCTTGTATGTAAAGTAAAAATCCAAAATACTTCCCTTTTGCATAACATCCTAAACTTGTCTCCTCCCCTAATAGAAACCTTCATACTTTCTATACCTTGTATACAAAGATGTGAAGTGTCTTTCAGGTGTACAGTGTTCCAATGTTGGGCCACATTGGTTTTCTTGTTTATCTCGATGTCATACAAGTGATATCGTAGGCGATCTCTAAGTCTACGTATTGTGCGCCCAACATTATCTATAATGCAGAGTTCACATGTAATAACATATACTACATATTTTGTATTGCAGTTTATGAACTGTGTAATGTTAAATATTTTCCCATTGGTACAGGATTTGACCTTGTCCCCTTTTTTTATGAAACCACAGTAATCACAACTTTTTATGCCGCATCTGAATGTACCCTTGAATGTAAGCCAGTTTTTACTTGAGATATTACTTGAATACAAGCTGGGTGAAAGAGAGCTTCCCAAAGTGGGTGCTCGTCGGGATACTGTTTTTATGCCTTTAGACAATATTTCATTATAGATTGGATCATTGAGCAATATGGGAAGATATTTAATAACAGTGTTCCTAATTTTAGTAAATTCACTACTGTAAGGAGTGGAGAAGACTGGTATGTTGTTATAGGATTCCCGTGTAGTTTTTGTATTCCTGGTGGTACGTGTTTCTATTAATAGGCTATCCCTTTGTATTCCATTGACAGCTGAGAGAGCTTTATCTACAGTTTTGGTACAGTATCCCCTGTGTTTGAATCTCAGGGACATTTTTTGGGCTTCCTCATTGAAATTGTTTGGTTCACTACAAAGGCATTTAAGCCTAAGGAATTGCCCTTAAGGTACCCCCCTTATAGTGTGACTAGGGTGGGCTGAATCTGCTCTCAGCAGGGTATTACCTGCTGTAGCCTTCCTATGTAGACTCGTAGTGATAGCGTTCCCTACACCTGTCAGTGTCACATCTAGGAAGTCCATGGTGTTCATGTGGATTTTACCTGTGAATTTTTAATTCAGGGAGTTGTCATTTAGGTACATGAGCCAATTCTGAAGATCTACCTGGTCATCAGACGTGACAAACAGGTCGTCTATATAGCGACAGTAAAACATGGTATCCAGTCGGCGGGGGCTATCATGTCCAAAGACGCGGGACCTCTCCCACCAGCCCATGAAAAGTTTGGCTAATGAGGGTGAAAATTTTGCCCCCATAGAGGCGCCGCATCTCTGGAGATAATAGACCCCGTCGAACATGAAGAAATTATGGGTTAACAGATACTCTAGAGCCTCTAAAATTAACTCCTGGAGTACTAAGGAGAATTTTCCTGACTCACGTAGGAAAGTGGCAACCGCTCGTATGCCTGGACCGTGGGGGATACTTGAATAGAGACTAACCACATCGCAGCTGATCCATCTATATTTTGTATTCCATTCAAGTTTGTTTATTTTTGACAAAAGTTGCTTGGTGTCTCTCAAGTACCCCGGTAAATCCACCACCAAGGGTTGTAGCTGACTGCCCAGCCACTCCCCAAGGCGTTCATTTAGGGAGCCTATCCCTGCCACAATAGGTCTACCCGTGAGGGGGTTTAACCCTTTGTGTACCTTGGGCAGGTGGTGGAATATCGGCATGATGGGATGTTCAGGGATAAACATATCTCTTTCTTTTTCAGAAAATATGCCAACTGATACAGCTCTATCCAGAAGAGAGTATAGTACTTTCTTAAAGGGTGTGGTGGGATCTGATCTAAGCATTTGATAAGTATCTGAAACAGATAACTGGCGTACTGCCTCATCTTTGTATGTGGCAGAATTTACAACAACCACCGAACCCCCTTTATCAGCATTTTTAATGTCTATACTTCTATCTGCTTGAAGGTTTTTTAAGGCTTGTCTCTCTATGAAATGTTAAATTATGCTGTTCAGTGGATTTTTTATGACTCTTCTGAGCCAACTGAATAAGATCTTTCTCTATCATTTTTTGAAATAAATCAAGGTCTTTTCCCCTAGATCCCAATGGATAAAAGTCTGATCTTAATTTAAAAGGAACAGTGTTAAATGAGTCAATAGGATCCATGGGGTGTGGATCTGATTCACAAGCTAGTTCAGTCAAATCCTGTAAAACACATACTTCTTTGAATAAAATAGGAGAGGACGGTAACTCACCCATACATGCTTCATTCAGATCAATATTGGCCGTATTACCAGGAAATTCAGAATAATACTTTTTTAAAGTGATGCTGCGTGAGAATTTATTCACGTCTAGAAGTGTCCCAAATAAATCAAAATGATTGGTGGGACAAAAATTAAGTCCTTTGGACAATAAGCTGAGTTCTTCATTAGTCATACTTCTGTCAGAGATGTTGATCACGTTGATTATTTCCTCTTCCCTCGTAGTGTGTAGGGGATGTTTTTGTGGCTTCCTGCGTTTCTGTCCTCCTCTTCTTGTTTTCTTAAAGCCGATTTCTTTTTTGCCTTTGTATTGGCCCCACAAGGGTTTCCAGAGGGACGGTCTCCATCTATGCGATTCAAAGGAGTGGGCAATTGTTCAGGTGAGGATTCAGAGGTTGAAAAAGCCATTGTATCATTAACCATATCGTTTTCTTGATCCGAAAAACTCACACTTTTCCCTGAGTTTTTGCGTAACCGTCTTGGGAAGTATGGAAGTTTCTTCCATGTGTAGACATTATTCGTTTCATAGTCTAGTCTATCACAATTTGATTTGTTTTTCTTGGTGTCAATCACAAGTTTCTCCATCTTATCCAATCTCTTGTTGAGTTGGCCGTCTAGTTCTGAAAAGTCGGCATGTGTTTGTAGTACTGTCAGGTCTGTTTGTATAAGTGACATCTCTGTTTGTAATTTCTCCATCGTCATTTTATTTGACCTGATAAGAATGTCAATCAATTTAAAGGAACAAACATTAAGAGTGTCTGTCCACTCTTTTTTCATCTCTTCACTGAAGAGATCTGTAGAAGGAAATTTCTTAATTCTTAAACCCCTTGGAATTTGTGCCAATGTCACATATTCAGTGAGAAAATGTGTGTCCCAAAAAGATTTTATTTCTTTGGCCATCAGGCCTTCCAATTTTCTAAACATTCGGATTAAAGAGATCTCACCGTCATCCGTGGATTGGAGAGTCTGTGTTTGTGCGATGGATCTCAATGGATTGTCCGAAGGTGCAGTAAGAGTTCTGCTGTAGCTGCTTTCAATTGCTGGTGATGTAGATGTGGTGGTATTCATAATTTTAAACGGGCTTACTGGATCAATTAATGAAGGAAAAACCTTTGTGGTAAAAGTTGGAGATCACCTAGTCCTCGAGCTGGTAGACAGGATATGCAAAATCCAAGACAAACAGAAGGAGAGAGTTACCGCTCAGCAATGGCTGATGACTCATTCACAGGATCCAGAGCCGTGGGTGCAAGCAATGCATATGACAATGCAAAAGATTCTAGAGAAAACGCTTGGACAGCCGCACTCCAAAAAATTGGTTATTTTATTTAAAACAAAAGCACAAATAACATGCCACAGCAAGAAACAGCAGGTATGAACTGACGCGTTTCGCACTGCGATTCAGTGCTTAATCATAGCTAACATACACATCTAATGCACCTCTTATATATACTCACATAAACTCATTATAAGAAAAAAGCAATTAAGACTTCAATTGACTAGTTGATGGACTGGCAGCTGTGTCCCATCAATGCAATTAAGACATATCATGCGATCAGAAACACACACACCTACATTTTACATATCAACTCATAAAAAAACATTAATTATATATACACAAGTAAATGGATACATAAGCCATTGTGCTAAGTACAAGACCTGCATAACAGTGTAGTATGATTAAAGAATGAACATAAATAATTACTGCTTTATAGCCACCTAAATGAAAAAAAAAAAAAAACATGAAAAAAACAACATACAACAAATGGGTAACCTAAATGTTTAATACATGTAATTTTACAGAATAGCAGACATTACTATGTAATAATCATTCATAACTGCTTTTGTTAGCAAAAGAAGGAAAAAAACTAGGAATACTAATTGCAATATACAGCAATAGATGCACACGAGGTAGAGCACATCTCATATAAAAATGTTTCTTTCACATACATGGATCATGGTTACAGTGCAGTGCTATATAAAAACGTAGTGGAAATTGGCATTTGCATGTACGTGGATTCGCTAATTAGCGCTGATTTCATATTTACTAACACTTGTTTGCTGCTAATAGCGCTCTTTTTCATTCGCAAATTTGCGCATTGAATTTTTAATTGGCTAAAATACGAGCTATTATTTGCAATAGTGCTCAGTACTTCCTGGAGTTATAGTAAATCAGCCCCACAGTGTTTATTTTTTTATTAATTTATTTTATTATTTGTCAGTGATTATTGTATATTTATTTTGGGGAGGACCTACGCTTTAATAAATAATCAATGTAGAAAGAATCTATGTCTATCTGTAAAATTTTATGTACAGTTTTCTAAATAATGTGGCCCACCATGTATTTTCTTTATCTTTTACAGAAACTTGAGAAAAACTGCATATAAAACATTCACTTCCTGGATACATGGATATCTGGGCAAAGGTAATCGCAGAGCCATACCTTCCTGTGCAGTTCATGAAGTAAGATCATCTTTTCCAGATCCTGAAGGCCTATACGTTGGGTTTAAATATTCAAACGATTACGACGCAGGAGAAATGGCATGTGAATTTTAGTAATAATAAATTCTTACAAAAAAAAAAAAGTTATTAAAAAATAATTCAAATTTTTTTGATGTTCAATGTAGTTTTGAAATAAGATGCAATAAAAATTGTAAGTTAAAGTTTTAATTAGTAAAAATTTTTTGATTTTTAGTAAGAAAATGTTTAGTGGATTATTGTTTACCCACTTCAGCCCAGGGCTTTTTTTACCACCTCAATACCGTGCCTATTATGGCACTTCTCTCCTACATGTACAAATCATCATTCTTTTGCTATAAAATTACTCCGAACACCCAAAATATTATATAAGTTTTTTAGCAGACACCCTAGGCAATAAAATGACGTTCATTGCAACTTTTTTTTCTTGCACGGTAATTGAGTAAGAATTTTTCAAACGCCTTATTTTTATAAAAAAAATAGTTTCATGAATTAAAAACTAAAAAACATTAAAGTTAGCACAATCTTTGGGTAAAATATGAAAGATGATGTTACACCGAGTAAATAGATAGCTAACATATCACGCTTTGAAATTGCGCACACTCATGGAATGGCGCCAAACTTTGGTCCTTAAAAATCTCCATAGGCGACGCTTTGAATTTTTTTTACTGGTTACCAGTTTAGAGTTACAGAGGAGATCTAGTGCTAGAATTGTTGCACGCGCTATTACGCACACGGCGATACCTCACATTTTTGGTTTGAACAGCATTTACATATATGGGCGGGACTTACGTGTGCGTTCGCTTCTGATCGCGAGGTACCGGGGACAGTGGCGTTTTAATTTTTTTACTTCTTATGTATTTTTTTATTATACTTTATTTTATTTTTTTTAAATACTTTTACATTTTTTTTTTGATCACTTTTATTCCTATTACAAGGAATGTAAAAATCCCTTGTAATAGGAATGCTGTGTGACAGGTCCTCTTTATGGAGAGATGCGGGGTCAATAAGACCCCACATCTCTCCTCCAGTCTGGAAAGCATTAGATCTTGAAAAATATTTCAACAATCTCATGCTTACTATCCGCAATGGCGGCTTTGTTTACTTTTGAAAAACCGGGGCGTGAAGTCATCACATTGCGCCCGGGCCTCCGACGGTCATAGAGATGACTGGTGACCATGTGGTCACCAGTCACCTCTATACTTCACCTCCTGCACCGGACAATTCATTCTACAGGCCCCCGATGGCACGGGAGAGCCCGGAGAAGCACCGGATGGCGGCGGGAGATGTCCCTTCCCTTCGCCTATAAGAACTATCAAGCGGCGTAAATGTCGCTATGATTGTTCTTATGGTGCACAGAATCGCCGGAAGAAGAGAAGGATATCTGAATGATGCCTCTAGCTGCTGGCATCATTCAGATATCCCCCCACAAAGTCAAGGACGTCATATGATGCCCACCCAGGATGTGAGATACCATCTGTGGGTGTCATTTGACATTGGGCAGGTAGGAAAGTGGTTAAAAAATACACCAATAATTACAAATATAATACATACATTTTATACTAGCCTCACATAAATAGGAGACTCCTATAATGTTGTTTCATCTATTTAAAAAAATATATAAATATTAATGCAAAATTTTAAACATTATCTAATTAAGTAATAAATATATATATTCAATTTTTACATGATACGTTTATTCCATAGAGTCTTCCTCCCTTTGCTTTGGAAATCGTGACATATGCATGGAAACTGCATATTTTTTATCCGGTTTTTCTGTTGATGCTACATTTTCAGGGAATAGATCGGCTTTTGATTTCCATGTTGGTGTTATTTTTTTGGCAGCCACATTGAGAATTGTCCTCATTATTGTAAAAAAATAATCATGGCACACAGGCTCATAAAATGTACGTACAATCCATTTTTTACGGGAGCGAGGGTGTTCTAAAGCTGTTCTTTTGGTGCCCAATTCTTCACTTTTTTTTGTTGGTCTATGTACTATTGCTTGTGAACGACCAACATTAGTGTTATGTAATAGAATGGCCAGTTTAGTTCTTGCCTCCATTGAGTTTATGCATAAATTAACACGTTTGCTCCTATATTTCAAAACACTTGAATGAAAAGTTTCTATCGCACCAGTACGACAGTACAGCACCAAATGAGGTACATCATTTTTGAGCTGGGTTGACATCACCAAATCCTCAAGTGCCTTGAATGCCGCGCTTGGTTGTAACAGCCATTTGACAAGGTCATCAGAGTCACTAATTGAACCATGCTGACAGGACATTTTTTCACCAGCCTCCTCCCACTCATGAATGTTCCGTACATGGTAAAACAGAGATGTCCATGTCCTCCAGAAAATGTCTTCATCTCCTTTGCAGTGCCTATTGCACCAGTAAAAATGATTTACCACTGCAGACATCCAAAATTGTAAATCCTTACAATGTGCTTTTTTACTGGCCTCTAATATTTTTTTTTTTAATATTTAATATAGTGCCAAAGATCATAACTGGTGGGAGATTTGGCTGTACTCTCCTCTCATTTTTTTTTTATTCCAAGATGTCGATCGGTCTCAAGAGCTTGAACATCGTAATTTTCTTTAATTATGCGGTCTAGACAAATCTGGAATGCCATTTTTTCCATGGCAACGGACGAAGTCGTTTGAGTCACCTGTACTGTCTCAAGATCCATAATGGATTCAGACTCGATCTCCATCATGGTGTATGTACAGTATTTAGCTGAAAATCCAGGACTATCGCACTGCCCGTCACCAACTAAAAAAACTGCATTTTTTTGTCTTTTTTTGGGGATTTTTTTTTCTTCCAGCCAACAATAATGTATACCGCCATAGATGAATTTATTCAAATAGGAATGGTAGGTTGTTTTTGAAAAAAATGGAATATTGCAAAAATCCATCATTTGTTTCACTGATGTAAAAGATGATCCACTACAAGTCATTGCTGAGGCCAAAATTCGATTACCAGCAGCTATATTTCAAATATTTGTTTGGCTTTCCCAAATAAGGAGTTGGTGATTTTCAGCACATGTACTGTACACTTTAAGTAAAGTTCCAACCATGACTTTATTGAATGAAGTAATTCGTTCAAAACATTTATCTTTTGGGCAACGTAATTTTGAAAGTAATTGATCTAAACTTGATTAGAAAACTATGACTTTTCGATCGCCAAGCCCTAAACAGTCATCTTTTGCTTCAACAGTTTCATTATCTATTTCAAACGAACTGTCAGCCCTTGATATATCTGTTTCAGACATTTCTAAAATATGGGGGACATAACTGTCATCCTTGTCGTTATGTCATCTATTGAGGTATCTATTTGACCAATAGTATCCATATTTTCAGTAGTATCATGTTGAGTCAAACTATTTTCTGAAGTTATATGAACACCAGTTGATGGAACTTGAACGGTCTGATTTAATTCAGAAATTGGAACCTGAACAACATTGTGTTCAGTGGACAGTAAAAATTGATTAGTACTACTCTCTGCTTCCGCAAAGTCACCATTAGGGATGAGCTTCGTGTTCGAGTCGAACATACGTTCGACTCGAACATCGGCTGTTCGATCGTTCGACGAAGATCGAACGATTTGGGCCGTTTGCGCCAAATTCGAGTGACGCGAACGGCCCACAATGCACTACGCCATCGCAGTGTCATCCAGGCGCTGTGATTGGCCAAGCATGCACTGTGACCCCGCATGCTTGGCCAATCACAGCGCCGGCAGCGAGGAGAGCAATGATTGGCCACAGGCAGGATGCCTGTGGCCAATTATTGCTAAGGGGGTTTAGTACACGCCCCACACTATAAAAGGCTGCCAGCACGGCGGCCTTGTGTAGTGTGTTCCGGAGCAGGGAAAGAGAAGCATAGGCAGGGACAGTGTCATTTTTTTCCTTTACTAATCCTGGATTCCTTGTGTTTAGGGACAGAGAAGGATAGGTAGGGAGAGTGTCAGTGTGTCATTCTGTGCTAAACCTTGTTTGTAGGGACAGAGAAGGACAGTGAGGGAAAGTGTCAGTGTGCTATTCTGTGCTAAATCTTGTTTGTAGGGACAGAGAAGGACAGTGAGGGAAACTGTCAGTGTGCTATTCTGTTCTAAACCAATCTTGCTGAACCGTATTTGAAATCCTTGAGTTTAGGGACAGAGAAGGACACTCGTGGAAACTATCAGTGTGCTATTCTGTGCTAATCCTTGTTTGTAGGGACAGAGAAGGACAGTGAGGGAAACTGTCAGTGTGCTATTCTGTTCTAAGCCAATCTTGCTGAACCATATTTGAAATCCTTGAGTTTAGGGACAGAGAAGGACACTCGTGGAAACTATCAGTGTGCTATTCTGTGCTAATCCTTGTTTGTAGGGACAGAGAAGGACAGTGAGGGAAACTGTCAGTGTGCTATTCTGTTCTAAGCCAATCTTGCTGAACCATATTTGAAATCCTTGAGTTTAGGGACAAAGAAGGACACTCGTGGAAACTATCAGTGTGCTATTCTGTGCTAAATCTTGTTTGTAGGGACAGAGAAGGACAGTGAGGGAAAGTGTCAGTGTGCTATTCTGTCCTAAACCAATCTTGCTGAAGCATATTTGAAATCCTTGAGTTTAGGGACAGAGAAGGACACTCGTGGAAACTATCAGTGTGCTATTCTGTGCTAAATCTTGTTTGTAGGGACAGAAAAGGACAGTGAGGGAAGCTGTCAGTGTGCTATTCTGTTCTAAACCAATCTTGCTGAACCATATTTGAAATCCTTGAGTTTAGGGACAGAGAAGGACACTCGTGGAAACTATCAGTGTGCTATTCTGTGCTAAATCTTGTTTGTAGGGACAGAAAAGGACAGTGAGGGAAAGTGTCAGTGTGCTATTCTGTCCTAAACCAATCTTGCTGAACCATATTTGAAATCCTTGAGTTTAGGGACAGAGAAGGACACTCGTGGAAACTATCAGTGTGCTATTCTGTGCTAAATCTTGTTTGTAGGGACAGAGAAGGACAGTGAGGGAAAGTGTCAGTGTGCTATTCTGTCCTAAACCAATCTTGCTGAACCATATTTGAAATCCTTGAGTTTAGGGACAGAGAAGGACACTCGTGGAAACTATCAGTGTGCTATTCTGTGCTAATCCTTGTTTGTAGGGACAGAGAAGGACAGTGAGGGAAACTGTCAGTGTGCTATTCTGTTCTAAACCAATCTTGCTGAACCATATTTGAAATCCTTGAGTTTAGGGACAGAGAAGGACACTCGTGGAAACTATCAGTGTGCTATTCTGTGCTAAATCTTGTTTGTAGGGACAGAAAAGGACAGTGAGGGAAAGTGTCAGTGTGCTATTCTGTCCTAAACCAATCTTGCTGAAGCATATTTGAAATCCTTGATTTTAGGGACAAAGAAGAACACTTGTGGAAACTATCAGTGTGCTATTCTGTGCTAAATCTTGTTTGTAGGGACAGAGAAGGACAGTGAGGGAAAGTGTCAGTGAAATGAACTGACGCGTTTCGCACTGCGATTCAGTGCTTAATCATAGCTAACATACACATCTAATGCACCTCTTATATATACTCACATAAACTCATTATAAGAAAAAAGCAATTAAGACTTCAATTGACTAGTTGATGGACTGGCAGCTGTGTCCCATCAATGCAATTAAGACATATCATGCGATCAGAAACACACACACCTACATTTTACATATCAACTCATAAAAAAACATTAATTATATATACACAAGTAAATGGATACATAAGCCATTGTGCTAAGTACAAGACCTGCATAACAGTGTAGTATGATTAAAGAATGAACATAAATAATTACTGCTTTATAGCCACCTAAATGAAAAAAAAAAAAAAAACATGAAAAAAACAACATACAACAAATGGGTAACCTAAATGTTTAATACATGTATTTTTACAGAATAGCAGACATTACTATGTAATAATCATTCATAACTGCTTTTGTTAGCAAAAGAAGGAAAAAAACTAGGAATACTAATTGCAATATACAGCAATAGATGCACACGAGGTAGAGCACATCTCATATAAAAATGTTTCTTTCACATACATGGATCATGGTTACAGTGCAGTGCTATATAAAAACGTAGTGGAAATTGGCATTTGCATGTACGTGGATTCGCTAATTAGCGCTGATTTCATATTTACTAACACTTGTTTGCTGCTAATAGCGCTCTTTTTCATTCGCAAATTTGCGCATTGAATTTTTAATTGGCTAAAATACGAGCTATTATTTGCAATAGTGCTCAGTACTTCCTGGAGTTATAGTAAATCAGCCCCACAGTGTTTATTTTTTTATTAATTTATTTTATTATTTGTCAGTGATTATTGTATATTTATTTTGGGGAGGACCTACGCTTTAATAAATAATCAATGTAGAAAGAATCTATGTCTATCTGTAAAATTTTATGTACAGTTTTCTAAATAATGTGGCCCACCATGTATTTTCTTTATCTTTTACAGAAACTTGAGAAAAACTGCATATAAAACATTCACTTCCTGGATACATGGATATCTGGGCAAAGGTAATCGCAGAGCCATACCTTCCTGTGCAGTTCATGAAGTAAGATCATCTTTTCCAGATCCTGAAGGCCTATACGTTGGGTTTAAATATTCAAACGATTACGACGCAGGAGAAATGGCATGTGAATTTTAGTAATAATAAATTCTTACAAAAAAAAAAAAGTTATTAAAAAATAATTCAAATTTTTTTGATGTTCAATGTAGTTTTGAAATAAGATGCAATAAAAATTGTAAGTTAAAGTTTTAATTAGTAAAAATTTTTTGATTTTTAGTAAGAAAATGTTTAGTGGATTATTGTTTACCCACTTCAGCCCAGGGCTTTTTTTACCACCTCAATACCGTGCCTATTATGGCACTTCTCTCCTACATGTACAAATCATCATTCTTTTGCTATAAAATTACTCCGAACACCCAAAATATTATATAAGTTTTTTAGCAGACACCCTAGGCAATAAAATGACGTTCATTGCAACTTTTTTTTCTTGCACGGTAATTGAGTAAGAATTTTTCAAACGCCTTATTTTTATAAAAAAAATAGTTTCATGAATTAAAAACTAAAAAAACATTAAAGTTAGCACAATCTTTGGGTAAAATATGAAAGATGATGTTACACCGAGTAAATAGATAGCTAACATATCACGCTTTGAAATTGCGCACACTCATGGAATGGCGCCAAACTTTGGTCCTTAAAAATCTCCATAGGCGACGCTTTGAATTTTTTTTACTGGTTACCAGTTTAGAGTTACAGAGGAGATCTAGTGCTAGAATTGTTGCACGCGCTATTACGCACACGGCGATACCTCACATTTTTGGTTTGAACAGCATTTACATATATGGGCGGGACTTACGTGTGCGTTCGCTTCTGATCGCGAGGTACCGGGGACAGTGGCGTTTTAATTTTTTTTCTTCTTATGTATTTTTTTATTATACTTTATTTTATTTTTTTTAAATACTTTTACATTTTTTTTTTGATCACTTTTATTCCTATTACAAGGAATGTAAAAATCCCTTGTAATAGGAATGCTGTGTGACAGGTCCTCTTTATGGAGAGATGCGGGGTCAATAAGACCCCACATCTCTCCTCCAGTCTGGAAAGCATTAGATCTTGAAAAATATTTCAACAATCTCATGCTTACTATCCGCAATGGCGGCTTTGTTTACTTTTGAAAAACCGGGGCGTGAAGTCATCACATTGCGCCCGGGCCTCCGACGGTCATAGAGATGACTGGTGACCATGTGGTCACCAGTCACCTCTATACTTCACCTCCTGCACCGGACAATTCATTCTACAGGCCCCCGATGGCACGGGAGAGCCCGGAGAAGCACCGGATGGCGGCGGGAGATGTCCCTTCCCTTCGCCTATAAGAACTATCAAGCGGCGTAAATGTCGCTATGATTGTTCTTATGGTGCACAGAATCGCCGGAAGAAGAGAAGGATATCTGAATGATGCCTCTAGCTGCTGGCATCATTCAGATATCCCCCCACAAAGTCAAGGACGTCATATGATGCCCACCCAGGATGTGAGATACCATCTGTGGGTGTCATTTGACATTGGGCAGGTAGGAAAGTGGTTAAAAAATACACCAATAATTACAAATATAATACATACATTTTATACTAGCCTCACATAAATAGGAGACTCCTATAATGTTGTTTCATCTATTTAAAAAAATATATAAATATTAATGCAAAATTTTAAACATTATCTAATTAAGTAATAAATATATATATTCAATTTTTACATGATACGTTTATTCCATAGAGTCTTCCTCCCTTTGCTTTGGAAATCGTGACATATGCATGGAAACTGCATATTTTTTATCCGGTTTTTCTGTTGATGCTACATTTTCAGGGAATAGATCGGCTTTTGATTTCCATGTTGGTGTTATTTTTTTGGCAGCCACATTGAGAATTGTCCTCATTATTGTAAAAAAATAATCATGGCACACAGGCTCATAAAATGTACGTACAATCCATTTTTTACGGGAGCGAGGGTGTTCTAAAGCTGTTCTTTTGGTGCCCAATTCTTCACTTTTTTTTGTTGGTCTATGTACTATTGCTTGTGAACGACCAACATTAGTGTTATGTAATAGAATGGCCAGTTTAGTTCTTGCCTCCATTGAGTTTATGCATAAATTAACACGTTT
Source organism: Rana muscosa (assembly GCA_029206835.1). Taxonomy (NCBI): domain Eukaryota; kingdom Metazoa; phylum Chordata; class Amphibia; order Anura; family Ranidae; genus Rana; species Rana muscosa. Next base: position 247,980,702 of record CM055127.1, read on the forward strand.
GCTCCTATATTTCAAAACACTTGAATGAAAAGTTTCTATCGCACCAGTACGACAGTACAGCACCAAATGAGGTACATCATTTTTGAGCTGGGTTGACATCACCAAATCCTCAAGTGCCTTGAATGCCGCGCTTGGTTGTAACAGCCATTTGACAAGGTCATCAGAGTCACTAATTGAACCATGCTGACAGGACATTTTTTCACCCGCCTCCTCCCACTCATGAATGTTCCGTACATGGTAAAACAGAGATGTCCATGTCCTCCAGAAAATGTCTTCATCTCCTTTGCAGTGCCTATTGCACCAGTAAAAATGATTTACCACTGCAGACATCCAAAATTGTAAATCCTTACAATGTGCTTTTTTACTGGCCTCTAATATTTTTTTTTTTAATATTTAATATAGTGCCAAAGATCATAACTGGTGGGAGATTTGGCTGTACTCTCCTCTCATTTTTTTTTTATTCCAAGATGTCGATCGGTCTCAAGAGCTTGAACATCGTAATTTTCTTTAATTATGCGGTCTAGACAAATCTGGAATGCCATTTTTTCCATGGCAACGGACGAAGTCGTTTGAGTCACCTGTACTGTCTCAAGATCCATAATGGATTCAGACTCGATCTCCATCATGGTGTATGTACAGTATTTAGCTGAAAATCCAGGACTATCGCACTGCCCGTCACCAACTAAAAAAACTGCATTTTTTTGTCTTTTTTTGGGGATTTTTTTTTCTTCCAGCCAACAATAATGTATACCGCCATAGATGAATTTATTCAAATAGGAATGGTAGGTTGTTTTTGAAAAAAATGGAATATTGCAAAAATCCATCATTTGTTTCACTGATGTAAAAGATGATCCACTACAAGTCATTGCTGAGGCCAAAATTCGATTACCAGCAGCTATATTTCAAATATTTGTTTGGCTTTCCCAAATAAGGAGTTGGTGATTTTCAGCACATGTACTGTACACTTTAAGTAAAGTTCCAACCATGACTTTATTGAATGAAGTAATTCGTTCAAAACATTTATCTTTTGGGCAACGTAATTTTGAAAGTAATTGATCTAAACTTGATTAGAAAACTATGACTTTTCGTTCGCCAAGCCCTAAACAGTCATCTTTTGCTTCAACAGTTTCATTATCTATTTCAAACGAACTGTCAGCCCTTGATATATCTGTTTCAGACATTTCTAAAATATGGGGGACATAACTGTCATCCTGTGTCGTTATGTCATCTATTGAGGTATCTATTTGACCAATAGTATCCATATTTTCAGTAGTATCATGTTGAGTCAAACTATTTTCTGAAGTTATATGAACACCAGTTGATGGAACTTGAACGGTCTGATTTAATTCAGAAATTGGAACCTGAACAACATTGTGTTCAGTGGACAGTAAAAATTGATTAGTACTACTCTCTGCTTCCGCAAAGTCACCATTAGGGATGAGCTTCGTGTTCGAGTCGAACATACGTTCGACTCGAACATCGGCTGTTCGATCGTTCGACGAAGATCGAACGATTTGGGCCGTTTGCGCCAAATTCGAGTGACGCGAACGGCCCACAATGCACTACGCCATCGCAGTGTCATCCAGGCGCTGTGATTGGCCAAGCATGCACTGTGACCCCGCATGCTTGGCCAATCACAGCGCCGGCAGCGAGGAGAGCAATGATTGGCCACAGGCAGGATGCCTGTGGCCAATTATTGCTAAGGGGGTTTAGTACACGCCCCACACTATAAAAGGCTGCCAGCACGGCGGCCTTGTGTAGTGTGTTCCGGAGCAGGGAAAGAGAAGCATAGGCAGGGACAGTGTCATTTTTTTCCTTTACTAATCCTGGATTCCTTGTGTTTAGGGACAGAGAAGGATAGGTAGGGAGAGTGTCAGTGTGTCATTCTGTGCTAAACCTTGTTTGTAGGGACAGAGAAGGACAGTGAGGGAAAGTGTCAGTGTGCTATTCTGTGCTAAATCTTGTTTGTAGGGACAGAGAAGGACAGCGAGGGAAAGTGTCAGTGTGCTATTCTGTGCTAATCCTTGTTTGTAGGGACAGAGAAGGACAGTGAGGGAAACTGTCAGTGTGCTATTCTGTTCTAAACCAATCTTGCTGAACCGTATTTGAAATCCTTGAGTTTAGGGACAGAGAAGGACACTCTTGGAAACTATCAGTGTGCTATTCTGTGCTAATCCTTGTTTGTAGGGACAGAGAAGGACAGTGAGGGAAACTGTCAGTGTGCTATTCTGTTCTAAGCCAATCTTGCTGAACCATATTTGAAATCCTTGAGTTTAGGGACAGAGAAGGACACTCGTGGAAACTATCAGTGTGCTATTCTGTGCTAATCCTTGTTTGTAGGGACAGAGAAGGACAGTGAGGGAAACTGTCAGTGTGCTATTCTGTTCTAAGCCAATCTTGCTGAACCATATTTGAAATCCTTGAGTTTAGGGACAGAGAAGGACACTCGTGGAAACTATCAGTGTGCTATTCTGTGCTAAATCTTGTTTGTAGGGACAGAAAAGGACAGTGAGGGAAAGTGTCAGTGTGCTATTCTGTCCTAAACCAATCTTGCTGAAGCATATTTGAAATCCTTGAGTTTAGGGACAAAGAAGGACACTCGTGGAAACTATCAGTGTGCTATTCTGTGCTAAACCTTGTTTGTAGGGACAGAGAAGGACAGTGAGGGAAAGTGTCAGTGTGCTATTCTGTCCTAAACCAATCTTGCTGAAGCATATTTGAAATCCTTGATTTTAGGGACAAAGAAGAACACTTGTGGAAACTATCAGTGTGCTATTCTGTGCTAAATCTTGTTTGTAGGGACAGAGAAGGACAGTGAGGGAAAGTGTCAGTGTGCTATTCTGTCCTAAACCAATCTTGCTGAAGCATATTTGAAATCCTTGAGTTTAGGGACAGAGAAGGACACTCGTGGAAACTATCAGTGTGCTATTCTGTGCTAAATCTTGTTTGTAGGGACAGAAAAGGACAGTGAGGGAAACTGTCAGTGTGCTATTCTGTTCTAAACCAATCTTGCTGAACCATATTTGAAATCCTTGAGTTTAGGGACAGAGAAGGACACTCGTGGAAACTATCAGTGTGCTATTCTGTGCTAAATCTTGTTTGTAGGGACAGAGAAGGACAGTGAGGGAAAGTGTCAGTGTGCTATTCTGTCCTAAACCAATCTTGCTGAACCATATTTGAAATCCTTGAGTTTAGGGACAGAGAAGGACACTCGTGGAAACTATCAGTGTGCTATTCTGTGCTAATCCTTGTTTGTAGGGACAGAGAAGGACAGTGAGGGAAACTGTCAGTGTGCTATTCTGTTCTAAACCAATCTTGCTGAACCGTATTTGAAATCCTTGAGTTTAGGGACAGAGAAGGACACTCGTGGAAACTATCAGTGTGCTATTCTGTGCTAATCCTTGTTTGTAGGGACAGAGAAGGACAGTGAGGGAAACTGTCAGTGTGCTATTCTGTTCTAAACCAATCTTGCTGAACCGTATTTGAAATCCTTGAGTTTAGGGACAGAGAAGGACACTCGTGGAAACTATCAGTGTACTATTCTGTGCTAATCCTTGTTTGTAGGGACAGAGAAGGACAGTGAGGGAAACTGTCAGTGTGCTATTCTGTCCTAAACCAATCTTGCTGAACCATATTTGAAATCCTTGAGTTTAGGGACAGAGAAGGACACTCGTGGAAACTATCAGTGTGCTTTCTGTGCTAATCCTTGTTTGTAGGGACAGAGAAGGACAGTGAGGGAAACTGTCAGTGTGCTATTCTGTCCTAAACCAATCTTGCTGAACCATATTTGAAATCCTTGAGTTTAGGGACAGAGAAGGACACTCGTGGAAACTATCAGTGTGCTATTCTGTGCTAAATCTTGTTTGTAGGGACAGAAAAGGACAGTGAGGGAAAGTGTCAGTGTGCTATTCTGTCCTAAACCAATCTTGCTGAACCATATTTGAAATCCTTGAGTTTAGGGACAGAGAAGGACACTCGTGGAAACTATCAGTGTGCTATTCTGTGCTAAATCTTGTTTGTAGGGACAGAGAAGGACAGTGAGGGAAAGTGTCAGTGTGCTATTCTGTCCTAAACCAATCTTGCTGAACCATATTTGAAATCCTTGAGTTTAGGGACAGAGAAGGACACTCGTGGAAACTATCAGTGTGCTATTCTGTGCTAATCCTTGTTTGTAGGGACAGAGAAGGACAGTGAGGGAAACTGTCAGTGTGCTATTCTGTTCTAAACCAATCTTGCTGAACCATATTTGAAATCCTTGAGTTTAGGGACAGAGAAGGACACTCGTGGAAACTATCAGTGTGCTATTCTGTGCTAAATCTTGTTTGTAGGGACAGAAAAGGACAGTGAGGGAAAGTGTCAGTGTGCTATTCTGTCCTAAACCAATCTTGCTGAAGCATATTTGAAATCCTTGAGTTTAGGGACAGAGAAGGACACTCGTGGAAACTATCAGTGTGCTATTCTGTGCTAAATCTTGTTTGTAGGGACAGAGAAGGACAGTGAGGGAAAGTGTCAGTGTGCTATTCTGTCCTAAACCAATCTTGCTGAAGCATATTTGAAATCCTTGAGTTTAGGGACAGAGAAGGACACTCGTGGAAACTATCAGTGTGCTATTCTGTGCTAAATCCTGTTTGTAGGGACAGAAAAGGACAGTGAGGGAAACTGTCAGTGTGCTATTCTGTTCTAAACCAATCTTGCTGAACCATATTTGAAATCCTTGAGTTTAGGGACAGAGAAGGACACTCGTGGAAACTATCAGTGTGCTATTCTGTGCTAAATCTTGTTTGTAGGGACAGAGAAGGACAGTGAGGGAAAGTGTCAGTGTGCTATTCTGTCCTAAACCAATCTTGCTGAACCATATTTGAAATCCTTGAGTTTAGGGACAGAGAAGGACACTCGTGGAAACTATCAGTGTGCTATTCTGTGCTAATCCTTGTTTGTAGGGACAGAGAAGGACAGTGAGGGAAACTGTCAGTGTGCTATTCTGTCCTAAACCAATCTTGCTGAACCGTATTTGAAATCCTTGAGTTTAGGGACAGAGAAGGACACTCGTGGAAACTATCAGTGTGCTATTCTGTGCTAATCCTTGTTTGTAGGGACAGAGAAGGACAGTGAGGGAAACTGTCAGTGTGCTATTCTGTTCTAAACCAATCTTGCTGAACCGTATTTGAAATCCTTGAGTTTAGGGACAGAGAAGGACACTCGTGGAAACTATCAGTGTGCTATTCTGTGCTAATCCTTGTTTGTAGGGACAGAGAAGAACAGTGAGGGAAACTGTCAGTGTGCTATTCTGTTCTAAACCAATCTTGCTGAACCGTATTTGAAATCCTTGAGTTTAGGGACAGAGAAGGACACTCGTGGAAACTATCAGTGTGCTATTCTGTGCTAATCCTTGTTTGTAGGGACAGAAAGGGACAGTGAGGGAAAGTGTCAGTGTGCTATTCTGTCCTAAACCAATCTTGCTGAAGCATATTTGAAATCCTTGAGTTTAGGGACAGAGAAGGACACTCGTGGAAACTATCAGTGTGCTATTCTGTGCTAAATCTTGTTTGTAGGGACAGAAAAGGACAGTGAGGGAAACTGTCAGTGTGCTATTCTGTTCTAAACCAATCTTGCTGAACCATATTTGAAATCCTTGAGTTTAGGGACAGAGAAGGACACTCGTGGAAACTATCAGTGTGCTATTCTGTGCTAAATCTTGTTTGTAGGGACAGAGTAGGACACTCGGGGAAACTGTCAGTGTGCTATTCTGTTCTAAACCAATCTTGCTGAACCATATTTGAAATCCTTGAGTTTAGGGACAGAGAAGGACACTCAGGGAAACTATCAGTGTGCTATTCTGTGCTAAATCTTGTTTGTAGGGACAGAGAAGGACAGTGAGGGAAACTATCAGTGTGCTATTCTGTGCTAAACCAATCTTGCTGAACCATATTGCAAATCCTTGTGTTAAGGGACAGAGAAGGATAGGCAGGGGACAGTGTCAGTGTCTTTGTTGCTAAGCCTCCTGCACAGTATACACCTGAAGGTAGCCCTTATTGCTGTTTTTCCCATCTCCCTGCAGGCCATCCATTAAAATGTCTGGAAGGCAAACAAGGAGAGGCAGACAGTCAGGAGGCAAAAAAAGAGGGCAAGCAGGCTCTGTGTCTGGGGGCAACAGTGCTGGTCGTGGACGCGGTGCATTGTCATCAGCACATGGCCATGGGACACGCTTGTCCTTCTTTTCGGCAGCTGGACATGTTGAGCCACATCATGCCGAAGACTTGGTAGAGTGGATGACCAAGCCCACCTCATCCTCCTCATCCTCTCTCACCCAGGCTCAGGGTACTGGCAAAGCAGCTGCCAAAGCGTCCTCTTCTCTGGTATCAATGTCATCATTAGTCACTCCTTCCCTAGACCCATCATGTCCTCCTCCTGAGGAGTCCCCCGAACTGTTTGAGCACAGTGTTGGGTACATGCTCCAGGAGGATGCCCAGCGTTTCGAAGGATCTGATGATGATACCCAGCTAGAGGAAGGCAGTAGCGTGAGAGCTGAGAGAGGGGATGCTCAAGAAGGACACCGATCTGGCAGTCATGCTCCAGCAGCTGCAGCATACTGCCAGATTGGCTCCAGTGATGAGGAGGGAGGGGATGATGAGGTCACTGACTCCACGTGGGTGCCCAATAGGAGAGAGGAGGAGGATGAGGAGGAGGCACATCTCCAACGAGGCAGGATGCCCTTGGGTGGCCAGCGTATGGGCAGCACACCGACGGAATCACACCGCAGAGCTCCGGCTGGTTCGGGGGCGCTGCCTCTGCCCGTCATTCAAAAAGTTCTTCGGTGTGGGCCTTTTTTGAGGCGAGTGCATCAGATCGCACAGCTGCTGTTTGCAACATATGTCTCAAGCGTATATCGCGTGGCCAAAACATCAGCCGCTTGGGCACCACATGCTTGATCAGACATATGTTGACCTGCCATGCAGCTCGTTGGCAAGCCTACCTTAAAGACCCACACCAAAGAACAAAGCGGACCTCTCCTTGCACCGCATCAGCTGGGATCTCCAACCCCAGTATACCTTCAGTCGTCTCTGAAACCTGCACTGAGAGGAATGAAGGTGTAGAATTAGGTGTGTCACAGCCAAGTACTTGCGGCCACTCTGCTAGCAGTACACCGACGTCCGATTCTAGCAGGCAAATTTCCCTGCCCCAGCTGCTGGACCGTCGAAAGAAGTTCACTCCCAGCCATCCACATGCCCAGCGGTTGAATGCTAGCTTGGCTAAATTGCTAGCGCTTCAACTGCTGCCTTTTCAGTTGGTAGACTCGGCCCCCTTCCGTGAGTTTGTGCAATGTGCGGTTCCTCAGTGGCAGGTTCCCAAACGCCACTTTTTCTCACGGAAGGCGATTCCGGCTCTCTACAGGCATGTGGAAGGCAATGTCTTGGCCTCGCTGGACAGGGCGGTCAGCGGTAAGGTGCATATTACCGCTGACTCATGGTCCAGCAGGCATGGACAGGGACGTTACCTTTCTTTCACGGCCCATTGGGTCACTCTTTTGGCAGCTGGGAAGGATGCAGGACAAGGTGCAGTAGTGTTGGAGGTTGTTCCGCCGCCACGCCTCCAAAATGCTACTACTGGTTGTGACACACCTCTCTCCTCCACCCCCTCCTCTTCTTCTTCCTCCATGGCCTCTTCCTGTGGTTTGTCCTCGGAACCAGCGGTGCTCCGTAGGCGTTCAAGGGGCTACGCAAGTACGCAGGCAAAAAGATGCCATGCCGTGCTTGCGCTGGTGTGTTTGGGGGACAGGAGCCACACTGGGGCAGAGGTCCTGTCTGCTCTGCAGGGGCAGGCCGAGAGGTGGTTGACGCCACGCCAGCTTAAGCCAGGAATAGTGGTTTGTGACAATGGCACCAACCTCCTCTCTGCCCTCCGACAGGGACAACTGACCCATGTGCCCTGTATGGCTCACGTCCTTAACCTGGTGGTGCAGCGGTTCTTGGGCAGGTACCCGGGCTTACAGGATGTCCTGAGGCAGGCCAGGAAAGTCTGTGTGCATTTCCGCAGATCTTATAATGCCAGTGCTCGCCTGGCTGAGCTGCAAAAGGAGTTGAACCTGCCCAAGAACCGCCTTATATGTGACATGCCCACCAGGTGGAACTCAACGTTGGCCATGCTGCAGCGGCTGCACACGCAGCAGAGGGCCATCAATGAGTACCTGTGCGACTACGGCACCAGGACAGGGTCAGGGGAGCTCAGGTTTTTTTCACCACGCCAGTGGGGCATGATCAGGGATGCATGCACTGTCCTGGCACCATTTTGAGGAGGCCACGAGGATGGTGAGCAGTGACAGTGCATGCATCAGTGACACTGTACCTCTTGTCCACCTGTTGGAGCACACGCTGCGTGGAATAATGGACAGGGCATTTGAGGCAGAACAGAGGCAGGAAGAGGAGGACTTCCTTGCCTCTCAAGGCCCCCTTTACCCAGACAGTGTTCCTTCTGTCCCACCCATCGCACAGGAGGAGGAGGAGGAGGAGGAGGAGGAGGAGGAGGATTGTGTCAGCATGGAGGTGGAGGCTGGCACTCAGCATCATCAGCAGCAGTCTTTTAGGGATGATTTACAGTCCCAAGAAACCAGTGGACTTGTACGTGGCTGGGAGGAGGTGGCTGCGGCTCATGTCGTCCTTAGTGACCCAGAGGACTCCGGACTGAATGCCTCAGCTAACCTACGCTGCATGGCCTCCCTGATCCTGCAAAGTCTGCGGAAGGATCCTCGTATTCTTCGGATCAAGGAGAGGGACCATTACTGGCTGGCCACTCTCCTTGATCCACGGTACAAGGGTAAGGTTGTGGACCTTATGTTACCGTCGCAGAGGGAGCAGAGGATGCGACAACTCCGGGAGGCCTTGCAGAAAGGTCTGTGCAACGCGTTCCCAGAGACTGGGAGGTTACAAACTCCTGGTCCTGGACAACGAGTTGCTGAGGCTTCGGGCAGTCAAAGAAGGAGCGGTGGGGAAGGTGGCCGTCTGACCGATGCGTTCAGACAATTCTTTAGTCCGCAGCCCCAAAGTATGATCGGTTCCAGCAACCATCGCCAGCGTCTGATATACATGGTGCAGGAATACCTAGGGGCAAGGTCAGACTTGGACACCTTCCCCACCGAAAATCCTCTGGCTTACTGGGTCTTGAGGATGGATCACTGGCCAGAGCTTGCACAGTATGCAATTGAGCTACTGGCCTGTCCTGCATCCAGCGTTCTTTCAGAACGCACATTCAGTGCTGCTGGAGGATTTGTCACGGATCACAGGGTGCGCCTGTCCACCGACTCGGTTGATCGACTGACTTTCATCAAGATGAACCAGTCTTGGATCACCACCAGCTACCACACACCTGATGCTGATATAACAGACTAATTGATTTTAAAATGTCACATCCCTTCAAGACTGATGCTGATGCTGAGTGCCTGTGCTGTTATGTTGACTGGCTATCCTCCTCCTCCTACTCAATGATACGATTAATGATGATATTGTGAAAAAATGGTATAAATAAATTGTGCCCTTCCCATATATACCACCACTGCGCTTATGGGTTGAATAAACCTATACTAAATATAGAGCAGCCACTTTAAATAAATAAATATGAACAAAACAGTGTAAAATCAAAAAGACCCCACACAGCAGCGCTAAAGAGCAGTATCCTCCCCCCTATGTCCGTATTCAATGGACCGATGGAAAAAATTACTGTTCAAAAAAATTATATATATACACCCTGTGACATAAGTGAATAATGTGCACAAGTAAAATAAAGTCCACACAAATTCAATCCAAATGCGTGAGAAAGAATCTTCTTCCAATCCTCCACCACACACAGTGTTCAGTGTTTCGTGATCCCTCTCCCACTCTCGTGTTTGGCATAAAAACGTGTACAGAAATCTCACAAAGCTGTGCAAACGATCCTCCAGACTCAAATCAGGTGTTTTAAGGGATTATTCCATATGCAAATATAAGAAAAAGCTCCAAATAGTGTAGTAACGTAAAATCAGTTTAATTACACACCAAAACACACACTCCAAATATTGCAATTACCTAAAACAAAACTTAAATAGGCATATAAAAACCACTGCAAATCCAAAGCACAATGCACCGAAAAGCGAGTGTATAGGTCGCGGCGGACCCTCAGTAATCACAGTGAGACCTCACCAACTTCCTGCTACCACTCACTGATCCTTCGCTACTCAGTTCGATCCTGTGACGTCGAATAATCCGTCAGACGGTTACCGCATAGCCACGCCCCGACATGTTTCGTCGAATAGACTTATTCATGGGATTGGCCGTGCGGTATACCAGCTCCTCCTTTTATCTCTCATTGTTATGGGCGGAAGTTCGATCTCTCATCCATCCACTTTGGGCGGATATGCGTCATTCCCATATGACTTTATCATACCACCCACCTTCCCAGCCCATTTGAGGGCGGAAATTTGCCATCCGATATTCGCGCCGTGGGCGGAAGTCGGATATAACTTCCACTGACAAAAACGAGTGTCCCCGCTGCCCACATACACTCGCTATTGGTATTAATCTACACTTAGACTCAAATATCTTATACCATAATAACAATAGTGTGGCGCACATATACTTAGGGACGTGGTTAAGTGTTATTCAATATAAAAAACATTAATAATAATGTAAATTACATAATTTAAAACACAAATAGCACCATGAGATCTTAATATTAATCTACCTATTATCATTATTATTACTACTCTTTATTTTCTATAATTCAGATATACTCAGTTATGGGATCAAAGTATATGTGCGCCACACTATTGTCACCAAAGCGGATGGATGAGAGATCGAACTTCCGCCCATAACAAGGAGAGATAAAAGGAGGAGCTGGTATACCGCACGGCCAATCCCATGAATAAGTCTATTCGACGAAACATGTCGGGGCGTGGCTATGCGGTAACCGTCTGACGGATTATTCGACATCACAGGATCGAACTGAGTAGCGAAGGATCAGTGAGTGGTAGCAGGAAGTTGGTGAGATCTCACTGTGAATACTGAGGGTCCGCTGCGACCTATACACTCGCTTTTCGGTGCATTGTGCTTTGGATTTGCAGTGGTTTTTATATGCCTATTTAAGTTTTGTTTTAGGTAATTGCAATATTTGTAGTGTGTGTTTTGGTGTGTAATTAAACTGATTTTACGTTACTACACTATTTGGAGCTTTTTCTTATATTTGCATATGGAATAATCCCTTAAAACGCCTGATTTGAGTCTGGAGGATCGTTTGCACAGCTTTGTGAGATTTCTGTACACGTTTTTATGCCAAACACGAGAGTGTGAGGCAACTTGCTTTGGTGAGTGTCCATCTGATGGGAGAGGGATCACGAAACACTGAACACTGTGTGTGGTGGAGGATTGGAAGAAGATTCTTTCTCACGCATTTGGATTGAATTTGTGTGGACTTTATTTTACTTGTGCACATTATTCACTTATGTCACAGGGTGTATATATATAATTTTTTTGAACAGTAATTTTTTCCCTCGGTCCATTGAATACGAACATAGGGGGGAGGATACTGCTCTTTAGCGCCGCTGTGTGGGGTCTTTTTGATTTTACACTGTTTTGTTCATATTTATTTATTTAAAGTGGCTGCTCTATATTTAGTATAGGTTTATTTAACCCATAAGCGCAGTGGTGGTATATATGGGAAGGGCACAATTTATTTATACCATTTTTTAACAGTATTATTATTTAACCACTTGCTGCTATGGAAGCTATTAATTTCCTGTCTAATAGACAGATGAATCCTGATAATATCTTTTCAGCGAACCATGATATGGTAGAGAGTGAGGAAGATTACTCAGCATTATTAAAAAACCTGGATAACCTGCTTGAAAAACAGGTTAAGACATGGTGGGATGTGTTTACATTTGAGCACTATGAGAGGGAGAACTTGATCTTTAGAAGCCTGAGGTGGGAGGTATCACCTCAGGATGGACTTAGTGAGCCTAAATATATGGATGAATGGCTCCAATTTTTTAATAGAGTAGGTAGGGAACTGCAAGGTTTGGTCTTAAAAAGGAAACAAATCAAACTAAGTAGACTCAATGAAAAAATTAAAGACATACAAGAAAAATTAGAACCCATTAATGAGTCCAATATGGTAAAGGAATTTAATAATAATATGAAGAAAAAACTGGAAAAAGTAGACCGTGATACACAAAAAAGGAAAGTTAAAAAATTTAATAGGGGGGGCGTGGCTTGGCGCGCGGCTTGGATGGCAGCACTTTAGAGGAGCTCCGGCAGACACACAGCCTTACCGCCTGATACCCTCTCACAGAGAACCCAATGCCGAGCAAGAAGCTCTACAACACCCCTCATTCTCGTTCCCGACGTGGGCAACCGACCTCTGCAGCGAGAAACATCACGGAGCTGTTTAAACAACAAGCGGCAGCTCACAACGATACAGCCGGCCTCAAGATGGCGCCGACACAGAACCACGAAGAGGACTTCAGCGGCGACTCTGAGTCGGCAGCAGAGGACGCAGGTAGGGGGAAATCCAGATCCCACAAACCCCTGACATACGCTGACATGTCCGGCTTTACGGCGGACATCAAGTCCACCTTCTCTGCCGCTATAACGGACTTAAAGACCAATCTTATGGTACTCACTGAAAAGCTGGCCGCAACGGAGCATGCAGGGAGGCAGAGAGATAAGGCCATAAACAGGCTGAACGATATCACAGCCACTCATGTCCAGCATTTCATAGACATGAACAGACATTTAGAAGACCTCGATAACAGAGGAAGGAGGAACAACATTAGAGTGAGGGGAATACCGGAATCGGTTGACACTGAACACATATCCCCTGCCTTGCAAAGAGTGTTTAATAGCCTGCTGGAGAGGCCGGAAGACATGGCGATAGACTTCGTCCGAGCACACAGAGCACTCAGACCAAGAGGCCCTGATACAGCCCCACCGAGAGACATCATCTGCTGTCTCCAGAATTTTCAGCTCAAAGAGGACATAATGCGGAAAGCTAGAAGAAGCGAACACATTGTCTTTAACGGGGAAAATATAATGTTGTTTCAGGATTTGTCACAAATCACTCTGGGGAACCGCAGGGCTCTGCATCCTCTCCTAGAGAAGCTACGAGACAGAGACTTGAAATATTCCTGGCGCTTCCCATTTGCGCTCATAGTTGCCACAAATGGTCACCAGCATGTGCTGCGCACCCCGTCGGAGCTTCCTGACTTCTGTGACGGTCTGGGTTTGGACTTGGTGGACCTGCCAGACTGGTACGCGGACTTCACACTTCCTCCACATGACAGGAGCCCCACCCGTTCGCCTTTCTCCTCACCTGAGAAGAGTCTCGCCAAAAAAATGAAACCTGGGAAGGCGGGAGGCTCAAAAGTCGGCACCCCTAACGCCAGAGCGAAGCGTGATCGAGTTCAAGCAGAGGGATAGGAAGTGTCTCGCCCTAGCCCCCACGTGTTGATACGAGGGATCGGATCTGCTAGCTGCTGCGGATGAAAGTGACTTTGGTTACTGCTTACACCTAATTTTAGGATTTTGCACTGTTCTTGGGCCTTCTTTCGTTTTACTGCTTAGGCCAGATTGCACCGCTGACAGTTCGCCCGCAGCACCCGGATGGAGCAGAGCTGTTCCTTGTGCACAAAATTGGATGGTGGATGTGCAGTTTACTCTCACCCTGCTAGTGACTCCTCTTTGAAATCATGAATTTGCTGCAGGGTTACTAGGGCACACTGCGTGTGGGGCCTCGGGTCTGGCGACCGCCGGTACTGGAGGATTCACGCGCATTATAATAACTTGTTAATGCTCCAACACATTTGCACTGGTTTCATGTACGGTTATATCCCTCTTTGAGGGCAGGAAGACTTCTTGCAGAGTGGATAGGAGTGAGTGACCACCCAAGATCTAACCTTGGCATGAGAGGTTGCCACGTTTGGAGCGGCTAGGCATAATAGTTACTACAGTTTAAACATGTTTCTGTGAGGGTCGGGCTTGCGGTACTCCATAGTTATTTTGGGCTGCCGTAGGACCAGCCACCTGGGTTGATTAATAAGCATTTAATGATCTCTTCTTATAGGCTGTGTGTCGTTTGGAGGCACGTTTTGTAAGTTATCGGTTTGTCCACTCACCAAGTGGCCGCCTCCCTTATCTCCCCCAAGGTGTCCTGGATCCCTGGCTAGGCGTTCCAGACACAATACAGTTATCCTCATAGATAGGGCTCTATCTGGAGGTAGTTCTTGAACTCTCCATTTACTTTTCTTGCTTCATTTCTTCCCCCCTTCCCCCTCCCACCCTTATAGAGTGTTGATCAACCACTGTGATTATTTCTTTATTAAGAGTAATTTGCTTCCTTTTTTTTTTGGCTGATTCCTGCAGGTTCTCCGGCTGCGATCCTGCTCCTGAGTCTGTGGAATGGCGTACTCCTCCTTGGGGTGTAACCCCATGGTAATCTCTCACAACGTAAGGGGATTAAACATACCCGAAAAGCGTTCAACACTGTTAAGAGAGCTTAAAAAAGGTAAGCCACATTTTGCACTGCTGCAAGAGACCCACTTTAAGACTAATCAGGTGCCTAGACTCACCGACTCAACATTCACCAGGGCTTTTCACGCCACCAATGACCAGGCAAAATCTAAAGGGGTCTCGATTCTCGTGAGCAAGAATGCTCCCTTTGAACTGGAGGAACAAATGGCGGATCCTGAAGGTCGGTTCCTCTTTTTGAAAGGGACCTATGAGGGTAAGCTGATTACACTGGCGGCCGTTTACTTTCCAAATAGAGCTCACCTGACCTTTTGTAAGCATGTTGTACAACAGCTACAGGGCTTTACATCAGGATGTCTCATATTGGGGGGAGACTTTAATGTCCCGCTGAACCCACTGACAGACACATCAAATGGCAAAACTTGCATCCAATACAAAATCCTCAAACGCATTAAATCCCTCTTGCATTCTCTCCAACTTTTTGATTCTTGGAGGTTTCTTAGTCCTGACGGTCGTGATTTCACGCACTACTCGATTCCCCACGAGAAATACGCTCGCCTGGACTATTTATTTATCACACAAACTGACCTCCCAGCCTTACTTGACGCCCGCATTGGCATACAATCCATTTCGGATCACTCACCTATTGCCCTGACGCTTGATCTTTCTAAGACGCCAACCAAATCCCAGACCTGGAGACTCAACTCCTCCTTGATCACAGACCCAACCCTACTGGCCGAACTGACGGACGCGCTTAAAGCTTACTTCGAACACAATATCACCCCGGACATGGACCCTCTGGTAGTATGGGAGGCCCATAAGTGCACACTGCGGGGGGAACTGATGAGAATGGGTGCGCAGCGCAAACGACAAAGGGAGAGGGAAATCAAACTATTATCGTCCCGCATACATGAGTTAGAATCACTGCACAAACAGTCACTTTCAGCTGTCTCCACTATGGAATTGTTAGAAACTAGAAAGGCACTACAGCAAGTCTTCGATACTAGAACCAAGAGACTGTTGTTCCTTAGGAAGAAGATTTACTATGAATCCGGAAACAAACCGGGAAAAATATTAGCTAGAGCACTCAGGGAACACACATTTGGCAACACCATCATGGGAATCAAAAGGACTGATGGCCAGCTGGACGTCACTACCGAAGCGATAGCAAAGCACTTTCAGTCCTACTATACCAACCTCTATAACTTACCACAACAACACAGGCCACCGGGAATGATGGGAGACAGAGCTCAAATCATCCGAGACTTCCTAGACAACAGCGGTCTCCCATCACTAGACAGCTTTGAGGCGGGCGCTATGGAGGATCAGATAGAGGCGTCTGAGATATTGGGAGCCATCAAACACCTTAAAACAGGGAAGAGTCCAGGGCCGGACGGCTTTACAGCAATTTATTATAAAACCTTTGCACAATACCTGACAGGACCCCTGGCCGCCGCCTTGAACTCCTTGTCCAGACCTAGGGAGGTGACCCCAGACTTCCTCACTGCCTTCATAACAGTAATACTGAAACCAGAAAAGGACTCATCAGACTGCGCGAGCTATCGTCCAATCTCGCTTCTAAATTTAGATGTAAAAATTATGGCGAGGATACTCGCTGATAGACTGAGACCCCACTTGCAGAAGCTGATTGGTTCAGAACAGGTGGGATTCATGCCTGGTAGAGAGGCAAGGGACAATATAATCAAATCCCTTCTCCTGATTCACTCGGCCAAATCAAAGGCTTTCGAGGGCCTTCTCCTGTCCACGGATGCGGAGAAGGCTTTCGACCGAGTGGCTTGGGACTATATGATGGCCACTTGTAGAGGGGTGGGGTTGGGCCCTAGGATCGCCGCTCTCTACCAAAACCCCACAGCAAGATTGAAGATAAATGGGTCCTTATCCGAGAAGGTACACATCCATAATGGTACAAGACAGGGATGCCCTTTGTCGCCCCTCCTGTTCATCCTTTCCTTAGAACCATTCATTAGAACGATTAACGCGGACGCGTCCATCAGCGGATTTATGGTGGCGGGCAGGGAGTTCAAGGTGGCCGCGTACGCGGACGACTTACTATTCTTCTTGACTAAACCCCATACGACGCTTCCCAATTTGATAAATTCATTCACACAATATGGCTATGTCTCTAACCTTAGGATAAATTACACCAAATCTGAGGCCATGAATGTGACCTTGTCAGACCATGCTCTTAAATTGGCTATGGAGAATTCCTCTTTTAAATGGGACCCTAAATCACTGAAATATTTGGGAGTCAAATTATCCCCACAACTCTCATCTATCTATGACCAAAACTTCCCTCCATTGCTTAAGTCCATCGAGAGGGACCTGGGGAAGTGGCACACTGGAACATTTTCGTGGTTCGGCCGAGCGGCCATTATTAAGATGACCATACTTCCCAGGCTTCTCTATCTCATGCGCTCATTGCCAGTTAAATTACCACGCTGTATGTTCAAAGCCTTACGTTCCATTTTATGGAGGTTCATTTGGGCTCATAAAAAGCCGAGAATCAAATATGACACCCTCACCAGATCCAAGGTAGGGGGAGGAATGGGGCTACCCAGCTTTTGGGATTATTATCTGGCTTCTCATCTTACGAGGGTGATAGATTGGCACTGCCACCAAGATATCAAGGACTGGGTGAGTTTAGAGAGGGCACTTAACCCAATTCCACAAAAATTTACCCCGTGGATACCCTGGTCATCTTACCCGACTGAACTAACACAACACCCATTGACAGGAACCACTCTAAAACTTATTCACGGCATGTCCAAAGACGCAAATATTACCTCCTCACACGGCCCTCTTACACCTTTGACAGATAACCCGGATTTCACTCCGGGTGCAGACAGTTCCCTTTTTGAGACAGCGTCACATCACACACCACTTTTGGCGGGTGATTGCTTCCATCGACACAAACTAAAAGATTTCCCCACGCTAAAGAGAGAAAACGACTTACCAGACCTTCGCTTTTGGTCATACTTACAACTGAGAAGCTATTTAAACAACAAAGGGAGATCAGAGACATTCTCTAGACCCCTGACAGAGTTTGAGTCGGTGTGTCACACAGGTGAGCAGTGCAAAAGGGTCACATCAATCTTATACGCGTGGCTTCAGGAGACTAAAAAACCATTGGATGACAGACTCAGGAGGCGGTGGTCCGAGGATCTTCAGGTAACCATTACACCCAAACAGTGGAAGCATGCTTGCATTCTAACGCATAAGTGCTCGATTAGCACTAAAACGCAAGAGACAGCATATAAATTGCTGACTCATTGGTACCTAACGCCAGCGAAACTCAACAAATGGAATCCACAGGTGTCCGATAGGTGCTGGAGGTGTGGGAGTGACACAGGTTCCCTGATTCATATTTGGTGGCACTGTCCCATAATTGCCCCGTTTTGGGCCAAGGTGATAGAAACAATTTTCCTGATAACTGAGACCACACTCACGCTAGATGCGGCGTGTTGCCTACTACACATTTCAAATTTCTCTCTGAAGAGATACAAACACTCCCTCACCAGGCACCTGTTGAACGCAGCCAAATCGCTTATTCCGATTCATTGGAACTCGGTCAGGGTCCCCTCCTTGGTAGACTGGCTCCACAGAGTTGCAGAAATCTATGACATGGAGGACGCTCTGGCCCAGTCATCGGAGGTTGTCGGGGGGTTCCTCGAAACGTGGGGGCCCTGGACCACCTTCAGATACTCAAGGGCATACTCGGACATTGTGGCTGATGTGCCGTTGGTCGGTGGGTTAATGCCGACACACAAACCTTTGTAGTGTATAGTCACGTAATCAGATTATAGGTCTTATATTAGACTTACTCTCTGTAAGAACAGCATAACCTCAATTACACAGAACACCGTGGTTGATCTCCCCTTGTTCCTCTCCTTTACCCCCTCCTTTTTCTTTATCTGCCCCTACTATTTTGTCTGACAGTGCAGGAGAGTGCATAATATACTCATTACCTGCCGGTATCCACACTGGGCACGATTGGCAGTGACAGGGCGGTTGCGGCAGTCACAATAGTCTAGCTTTTGATTGATATCTTGGCTCTGTAAGGATTATTCCTATGTATGAACAATTTTGTGAAGTCACAGTATGATATACCCTTACACAACCTACTTTGTATGGATAACCTGCCTATTGAGCATGCATGCCTGTTCTGTATTTGTATTCTTCATTGATCTCAATAAACTCCTTAATGATTAAAAAAAAAAATAATAATTTAATAGAGATTTTACTGATTTTAAGACTAACAATATATATGTTTGGCAAAATACCAGTTTAAATAATGAACAGCCACTGAATGATGGCGAAGCTCAAAAGGAAACAACTGTTGGCCCTAAAAAAGCAATAGTGAAAAACATAAGCAATAAAGGAAATAATAATAACAAAAGAGGAGAACAACCCCCTGTACATCTACCTCGGGGTGGCACACCCCAAGTGAATAGAAGTGGACAACACGGTGGTAACATATACTCTCCAGGCCCAAATAGATATGGTAGAGATGAATACCAATATAATGGAAATTATCAATCACCTAGAGTAAATTACCCATATGGGGGAAATGACCCTTATGGATATGGGCCTCAACAAGAACAACAACGATGGTATCAACCACCGATGGAATACCCTCCGGAACCTAGGAACCCGATACCCATCTATAATAGATATCAATCCCTGGTGGAAGAAGAGTATGATGGAAATCACTATCGGGAGCCCTTTTTAGGGGGAGGGGTGGGAGGGGAAGAGGGGGTACACCGAGGAGGAACAACCACCAGACGCAGAAAGGCAATGGCAGGAATGGACCACCTCAGATTCCAAACAGGGAACTCATGCCCTTCCAAAAAGAAGAAGGGGACGAAGGGCAGGGAGGGCCAAACAATCCAAAGAAAAGGATGAGAAACAATTAAATGTTGGAATATTCAATTTGAGTAAGGTAGAATTAAACAAGAAAGAATTGAATATTCTAAATTTGGGTCTGAAGTGTGCCCCTAGGAAGACCTTGAATAAATTTGAGGTATATATTGATACCCATAAGTTCATTCGTAAATTGAACATGAAAAAGTATTTTTTAAGCCATCCAGTTAATCCTGTAATCAGAAACTATAATATGTTAGAAAGAATAGACAGTGGTCTTAAGAATAAATCTATTTTTAACCCACAAAATTCTAATAATCATTTTATTGAAGTTTTTAAACATATGGTTTTAAAAGATATTGAAGAACTCCCGATAAAAAAGAAGGGAATTAATCCTGAGTATATTAAAGAAGGTGTCAAAAGTCTTGAAAACAAGAAGGACATTATTATCCGCCCGGCGGACAAGGGGGGAGGGGTAGTGATAATGGACAAACCCATGTACCATAAACAACTGATGGATCTATTGGATGATCAGATCACATATAAGAAGTTGCGATCTGACCGAACAGAAATATATAGAACACAGTTGGTGTCCTTGGTTGAATGGGGGTATATGACCAATGCTCTAAATTTGAAAGAAAAGAGATACTTGGTCCCCTCTGCTTGCAGAATTCCGGTGATCTACACACTGCCGAAAGTACATAAAAACGCTTTGAACCCTCCAGCACGTCCAATCGTGAATGGAATAGGCTCTGTAACTTCTAGACTGGGAGAATATTTAGATAAATTTTTACAACCTAGCGTGTCATAGAAATCCTGTCAGCTACAGGATTCCTGGACTTCCTGATTCCGAATCTCGGGCACGTCCACGCGCGCGGGCACGCGCGCGCGCGATGGCGAGCACGTGCGCGCGGGGGCGCGCGCACGCTCCACAAAGCGCGCCAGAAGAGCTATTTAAACATGCCTGTGACAGACAGTCCCCGCTGTCTGCTCTACAGCGTGTAGTACCCAAAGAGACCTGATTCGTGTATTTACCTGCATCCGACCCGGCTTACCTTGACCCTTCCAGTTTCCTGCCTGCCTCTGACCCCCGGCTTTGTTTGACCAATCTTCTGCCTGATCCTCCAGTACCTTGCCGCCAGCCAATACTACCGACCCGGCTTGTCCGACCAATCTCTCCAGTTGCTGTGTCCTGGTTCCAGTCCAGTCAGCCTCATCAGTTCCAGTCCAGCTGCTTGTTCCTAGTTCCAGTCCAGTTGCTTGTTCCTGGTTCCAGTCCAGTTGCTGTGTCCTGGTTCCAGTCCAGTCAGCCTCATCAGTTCCAGTCCAGCTGCTTGTTCCTAGTTCCAGTCCAGTTGCTTGTTCCTGGTTCCAGTCCAGTTGCTGTATCCTGGTTCCAGTCCAGCCAGTCTCATCAGTTCCAGTCCAGTTGCTGTGTTCCTGGTTCCGGTTCAGCCTGCCATACTTCCTGGGTGCCTGGATCCGTCCCAGTCTTCAGACTCTACTCTACCTTGATCCATCCTGCCAGGCACTCGTACCCCTTCTACCTCCGTGCCTCCTGTCTTCAGTACCAGGGGCCGCCGGTGGAAGCCGTAAGAGAGGCCTCCCTCTGCAGATCCGGGCTCGTCACCGTCAGGTACGTGACAGTAGCAGACAGCCATGTCTGAGCCCGGGCAGGGAGCCTCACCTATGGAGGAACTCTGTCGGCACCTGGCAGGTTTGTCTGAAGCAGTCAAGAGTCTTCAACAAGGATACACCCGCTTGGAAGAACAAGTGCGGGTCCTCTCCAATCCTTCTGCCATCCAAGAGGGGCCCCACGCCTCTGCTTCCACAGCCGGAACAAGTTCCTCACCCACAGTGGTCATGCTTCCTCCTGAACCTAAGGTTCCTACACCCAAAAGATTTTCCGGGGATCGGAGCAAGTTTAGGGCCTTCCGGAATTCGTGTGAACTGTATTTTGCCCTACAGCCCCGTACCTTTTCTCTAGAGGCCACCAAGGTGGGCTTTGTGGTCTCTTTGCTCGCTGGAGACCCTCAGAGCTGGGCCCACCTTCTCTTTGAACAGAAGGATGTATCACTAAACAACCTCGCTGCTTTTTTCGATGCCCTGGCCCAGCTATACGAAGATCCCCAACTCTCAGTAACCGCAGAAGCCGCCTTGCGTTCCCTTCAACAAGGACGCAGACCAGCGGAGGACTATGTGGCAGAATTCAGGCGGTGGAGTGCGGATACCAATTGGAATGATGCCGCCCTCCGCCATCAGTTTCGCTTAGGACTTTCCGATTCCTTGAAGGACGAGCTAGCTAGAGTTGGTGTACCACAGACACTCAACCTGTTGATTGATCTAACCATCCAGATTGACCGACGTCTGAGGGAACGGAGGGCTGAGAGGACCACTGGCTTCTCCCGCCCAACCTGGATGCTTCCTCGGGCTCCTAGTCACCTGTACTCGGCTCCTGCTACACCTCCAACTCCCACATCTGACACGCCTGAACCAATGCAGCTCGGGCTCCTTCGTCCATCCCTCGCTCCTGAGGAACGCCAGCGTCGCCGAATAAATAATCTGTGCCTGTACTGCGGGGACCCCGGACATTTCGTTAGAACCTGTCCCCTGAAGCTTCGTAAGTTTCTTTCAGTTTCTTCTAACATGACTAACCTACAAGCCAAAACCACATCTCACCTTGCCCTCTCTGTTTCATTACAGCTCCCAGGAAGGACTTTGCAAGTACCCGCCATTATTGATTCCGGAGCATGCAGCTGCTTTATGGACTCAACCTTTGCCATTAAACACCAAATTCCCCTTCGTACCAAGACCCACGGACTTCGTGTCCATCTGGCTGATGGTTCCGTCATTAAGTCCGGACCTGTGACCCAGGAGACCACTCCTATACCCGCTACCATCTTTACCACCTCTGGAACCCACCAAGAATGCTTGTGTCTGGACATCATCTCTTCCCCGTTGTTTCCCTTGATCCTTGGTATGCCTTGGTTACAAGCCCACAATCCCACTATCAACTGGACTACGGGAATAGTTGCCTTTCCTTCTTCCTATTGCCAACAGTCCTGTGGCTCATATAAACCTCCTGGGCCGGCCTCGTTACTATGCATTGACACCGAAGATGGCACCCGTCAATCCATCCCAGAAGTTTACCACGACTTTCTTGACGTATTTAGTAAACAAAAGGCAGAGACTCTACCGCCCCATCGGGCCTACGATTGCCCCATCGACCTACTTCCTGGGGCAAAGATTCCGTTCGGTAGAGTCTTCCCTTTAACGGAGGTGGAACAAGGGGCTTTAAAAAATTATGTTGATGAGAACTTGCAAAAAGGGTTCATCCGCCCTTCCACATCCCCAGCAGGCGCAGGCATCTTTTTTGTAGAGAAAAAGGACCACACCCTTCGACCTTGTGTGGATTACCGGGAATTGAATAAAATTACAGTAAAAAATCGCTACCCTCTCCCCCTGGTACCAGAGTTATTTCAGAGACTAGGAACTGCCACCATCTTTACCAAACTTGACCTCCGCGGAGCCTACAACTTGATCCGTATCAAAGAAGGTGACGAATGGAAGACCGCCTTCCGTACCCGGTATGGACATTTTGAGTACTTGGTAATGCCATTCGGGTTGTGTAACGCCCCTGCCACTTTCCAGTATTTTATCAACGATGTTCTACGGGACTTCCTAGACCTCTTTGTTATTGTTTATCTTGATGATATCTTAATTTTTTCTTCCTCCCTTGATTCTCATCGCAGACATGTCAAAAATGTGTTGGGTCGGCTCCGCCAGCATGGCCTGTATGCGAAGGCCGAAAAATGCGAGTTCGAGCAAGAGAGTATATCATTTCTGGGGTTAATCATTTCCAGCGAGGGCATCAAGATGGATCCTCAAAAGATTACCGCAATCCTGGACTGGCCAGAACCGGTGGACAAGAAGGGAATCCAACGTTTCGTTGGATTCGCCAACTTCTACCGCAAGTTCATCAGGGGGTTTTCAGCTATTATCGCACCCATTACTCAACTCACCAAGCAAGGAACACGTTTTCACTGGTCTCCTGAAGCCCAAGAAGCTTTTGAACGCCTGAAGGCCCTATTTACCTCAGCCTCTATCTTGAAACACCCAGACTCCTCACTACCATTCGTACTTGAGGTAGACGCCTCCGAAATAGCGGTAGGAGCAATACTGTCCCAAAGACAGGGAGTCAAAGCCTTGCTCCACCCAGTAGCCTTCTTCTCCCGCAAGCTTTCTGCAGCAGAGAGGAACTACGACGTGGGGGATCGGGAGCTACTAGCGATCAAGTCTGCACTAGAAGAATGGCGGTACCTGCTGGAGGGCGCGGCTCATCCGATCCTAATATTCACTGACCACAAGAACCTGGAGTACCTGAAAGCCGCGAGAAGATTGAATCCACGGCAAGCCAGGTGGGCACTCTTCTTCTCCCGGTTCTCTTTTCATGTTACTTATCGTCCTGGGGCCAAGAATATTAAGCCTGATGCCCTGTCTCGGATGTTCCATAAGTCCAAGGAGACTTCTCCGCCTGATACCATCCTTGCCCCCGGAAATTTCCTTCTTCTACAGGAGAACCTGTTCACTCAAATCAAACAAGCTTCCACCGGGCAGAGACAGTTCTCCGAGCCGGAATTGCAGGTTAAGGATGGACTATTGTGGTACCAAGACAGAATCTACGTACCTGAGAAACTAAGAGTAACCGCATTAGAACTCTGCCACGACCACGCCCTGGCCGGGCATTTTGGCGTTGCCAAGACCACTGACCTGGTACAGCGCACCTTCTGGTGGCCTCGAGTACGTGAAGACTGTAGGAGGTTTGTAGATTCTTGTACAACTTGCACCCGAAACAAGGGTTCCAGATCCAAGGCCTGGGGACTACTAAAACCCTTACCCGTTCCAGATAGGCCCTGGAGAATGTTGTCCATCGACTTCATTGTCGAGTTACCCCCGGCCGAGAACCATTCCACCATCTTCGTTATTGTGGACCGTCTGTCCAAGATGGCACACTTCATCCCTATGAAAGGGACTCCCTCCGCTCCTGAAACCGCACAGGTATTCATCAGAGAAATAGTCAGACTCCACGGGGTACCAGCCAATATTGTTTCCGATCGCGGGGTTCAATTTACCTCTCGATTCTGGAGATCCCTTTGCAAAACCTTGAAAATCGAATTATCGTTTTCCTCTGCTTACCATCCACAGACCAACGGACAGACGGAGAGAACGAATCAGACGCTCGAGCAATACCTGCGATGCTTCTCCTCTTTTGCTCAGGACAACTGGGTTTCCCTACTTCCGTTGGCCGAGTTTGCGTATAACAATTCCATCCACTCCGCTACCTGCCAGACTCCTTTCTTTGCAAACTATGGTTTTCATCCTACTTTTCTGCCTAACTCCCTTCCTGAGTGTCCTGTACCTGCAGTCCAGGAAAAGTTAAATTTTTTCTCGGTCAATAACCAGCTTCTACAAGAGACCATGACCAAGACTCAAGAACGCAACAAGACAATCTATGACAAGAAGAGACGGGGTGAATTAGTGTTGGTACCCGGCGACCAAGTATGGCTATCTACCACAAACCTAAGAATGGCATGCCCTTCTAAAAAACTGGGCCCCAAATTTTTAGGTCCATTCCCTGTTAAGAGGAAAATTAATGAAGTAGCTTATGAATTGGAACTTCCTGACTCTCTTAGAATCCATCCAGTTTTTCATGTCTCTCTCCTAAAACCCACAGTCTCTAATCCGTTTCCAGATCGGAAGCCGGATCACCCTGATCCGATCATTATTGACGGTGAGCAGGAATTCGAAGTAGAAGCTATCATGGACTTCAGGAGAAGAAATAACCAGAACCAATTCCTAATTAAATGGAAGGGCTACGGACCCGAGGAAAACTCATGGGAACCCGAGGAGAATATCCATGCCAGGAGTTTGATACAGGCTTTCAAAAGGACTCACCCTGGAAGGTTCACCCGGCTGGGCATCCGGAGGCTGCCCCTTGGGGGGGGGGCAATGTCATAGAAATCCTGTCAGCTACAGGATTCCTGGACTTCCTGATTCCGAATCTCGGGCACGTCCACGCGCGCGGGCACGCGCGCGATGGCGAGCACGTGCGCGCGCACGCGCTTAGCGGGGGCGCGCGCACGCTCCACAAAGCGCGCCAGAAGAGCTATTTAAACATGCCTGTGACAGACAGTCCCTGCTGTCTGCTCTACAGCGTGTAGTACCCAAAGAGACCTGATTCGTGTATTTTCCTGCATCCGACCCGGCTTACCTTGACCCTTCCAGTTTCCTGCCTGCCTCTGACCCCCGGCTTTGTTTGACCAATCTTCTGCCTGATCCTCCAGTACCTTGCCGCCAGCCAATACTACCGACCCGGCTTGTCCGACCAATCTCTCCAGTTGCTGTGTCCTGGTTCCAGTCCAGTCAGCCTCATCAGTTCCAGTCCAGCTGCTTGTTCCTAGTTCCAGTCCAGTTGCTTGTTCCTGGTTCCAGTCCAGTTGCTGTGTCCTGGTTCCAGTCCAGTCAGCCTCATCAGTTCCAGTCCAGCTGCTTGTTCCTAGTTCCAGTCCAGTTGCTTGTTCCTGGTTCCAGTCCAGTTGCTGTATCCTGGTTCCAGTCCAGCCAGTCTCATCAGTTCCAGTCCAGTTGCTGTGTTCCTGGTTCCGGTTCAGCCTGCCATACTTCCTGGGTGCCTGGATCCGTCCCAGTCTTCAGACTCTACTCTACCTTGATCCATCCTGCCAGGCACTCGTACCCCTTCTACCTCCGTGCCTCCTGTCTTCAGTACCAGGGGCCGCCGGTGGAAGCCGTAAGAGAGGCCTCCCTCTGCAGATCCGGGCTCGTCACCGTCAGGTACGTGACATAGCGTGAAGGATACAAAGGCTTATTTGAAAGACACAGCTGACTTATTACAACTGTTAGAAAAAGTGGAAATTAATATGGATTCTGAGACGTATTTAGTTACAGCAGATGTGTCAGCCTTATATACTGTTATTCAGCATGAAGATGCAGCGTTAGCATTAAATTGGGCTTTGAGTAAGAGAGACGATATTCCGGATATGCAAAAACGTTTTTTAGGACACGTATTGGACTTTTGCATGAGCCATAACTATTTTTGGTACCATGACTGCTTCTTCTCACAACAGGTTGGCGTGGCTATGGGGGCTAAGTTTGCCCCCAGCCTTGCCAACCTGTTCATGGCCGAGTGGGAGGATAAATATATTTTCAGGAATAAAAAAACACAATTACGTTTCTATCGACGCTTCATTGATGACCTCCTATTTATCTGGGAGGGATCAAAAGAATCGGTGATTGAGTTCTTAGAAATATTAAATAATAATAATAACAACATAAAGTTGGATTACCAAATCAGTAATGAGGAGATAAACTTTCTTGACGTTACTATTATGAAGGGATTAGGATGCTTGAATACCCGAGTATATTTCAAGCCCACGGACCGAAATAGTTATATTTCAATTAGGAGTGGACATCATCCAGCCTGGATACGAAATATCCCAAAAGGTCAGATACTCCGGGTGCGACGCAACTGTACTAGTCAGGAGGATTTTGTGATTCAGGCGAATGTGTTGAAAGAAAAATTTATACAGAAAGGGTATAGGGAGGAACCACTTCAAAATTTGATACATGAAATAGGTGAAGCCCCAAGGAGCCAATGTTTTGGAAATAAAGCAATTCAGATTAATGATGGACAACATCAATGGGGCTTTATAAGAGGTTTTCATCATCAATATAAGGAGATTGAGACTATTGTTAAAAAACATTGGCACATTTTGGGGCGTGACAGACATCTGGGGGATTCTCTACCCAACACACCAAAATTCATATATAGAAGAGCCCCGAGTTTTGGTGATAGGGTGGTCAATAAAATTTTGGACCCCCCAAATGAACATATCCTGCGCTTTGATTTGAAAGGATTTTACTCGTGTAGGAGATGCAAGTGCTGCAGAACAGTAAAAGTGCAAACTAGAGGGATAATGAGTGTTACCAATAAGGACCAGGAAACATTTGATATTAAAGAATTTATATCCTGTAATTCGTCTTATGTGGTATACCTCATGTGGTGCCCTTGTGGGCTTTACTACGTGGGTAGAACTAAAAGACTACTTAAGACACGTATAGGCGAACACCTTACTAATATAAAAAATGGTTTTAAATACCATAGTGTGTCGCTGCATTTTAAGGAAAAACACCAGCAGGATCCCTCTTTAATACAGTTCTGTGGCATAGATTATGTGCATCCATCATGGAGAGGCTCAAATCGCGTGAGAGATTTATCACAAAGAGAGACTAAATGGATATTTCTTTTAAAAAGTCTTTATCCTAGAGGCCTCAACATTGAATTGGATTTGAACTGTTTTATTAATAACTTTTAAATGATTTTAAAGAATTTTAAATAATTTTAGTTATTTTTAATATATTTGATTAATAATTTTAATTATTAAGATATTTGGGTGTCCATTACATTTATTTTTTATTTTTTAGCTTTCCAGTACGGTCTAGGTCTGATAGTACATTTAATCAGTGAATGTATATTACAGACATAATGTTTTCCAGAAACGGTTTCCTGTAATTTATACACAGGTGCATCAGTTTATTAAGATGCATATACATACTATGTGTGATATAGGATAACGTTTTTATGAGTCATGATATTTTGCAGTATGTATATATATATATATATATATATATATATATATATATATATATATTAATAATTTTTTCTCTATATAAATTTTTTATATTTACTATATATTTTTTGTTCAGAATACTCGGTGTCTTTGATCCCATAACTGAGTATATCTGAATTATAGAAAATAAAGAGTAGTAATAATAATGATAATAGGTAGATTAATATTAAGATCTCATGGTGCTATTTGTGTTTTAAATTATGTAATTTACATTATTATTAATGTTTTTTATATTGAATAACACTTAACCACGTCCCTAAGTATATGTGCGCCACACTATTGTTATTATGGTATAAGATATTTGAGTCTAAGTGTAGATTAATACCAATAGCGAGTGTATGTGGGCAGCGGGGACACTCGTTTTTGTCAGTGGAAGTTATATCCGACTTCCGCCCACGGCGCGAATATCGGATGGCAAATTTCCGCCCTCAAATGGGATGGGAAGGTGGGTGGTATGATAAAGTCATATGGGAATGACGCATATCCGCCCAAAGCGGATGGATGAGAGATCGAACTTCCGCCCATAACAAGGAGAGATAAAAGGAGGAGCTGGTATACCGCACGGCCAATCCCATGAATAAGTCTATTCGACGAAACATGTCGGGGCGTGGCTATGCGGTAACCGTCTGACGGATTATTCGACGTCACAGGATCGAACTGAGTAGCGAAGGATCAGTGAGTGGTAGCAGGAAGTTGGTGAGATCTCACTGTGATTACTGAGGGTCCGCCGCGACCTATACACTCGCTTTTCGGTGCATTGTGCTTTGGATTTGCAGTGGTTTTTATATGCCTATTTAAGTTTTGTTTTAGGTAATTGCAATATTTGGAGTGTGTGTTTTGGTGTGTAATTAAACTGATTTTACGTTACTACACTATTTGGAGCTTTTTCTTATATTTGCATATGGAATAATCCCTTAAAACACCTGATTTGAGTCTGGAGGATCGTTTGCACAGCTTTGTGAGATTTCTGTACACGTTTTTATGCCAAACACGAGAGTGTGAGGCAACTTGCTTTGGTGAGTGTCCATCTGATGGGAGAGGGATCACGAAACACTGAACACTGTGTGTGGTGGAGGATTGGAAGAAGATTCTTTCTCACGCATTTGGATTGAATTTGTGTGGACTTTATTTTACTTGTGCACATTATTCACTTATGTCACAGGGTGTATATATATATAATTTTTTTGAACAGTAATTTTTTTCCCTCGGTCCATTGAATACGGACATAGGGGGGAGGATACTGCTCTTTAGCACCGCTGTGTGGGGTCTTTTTGATTTTACACTGTTTTGTTCAGATTAATGATGATAGCTTGGAAGATCATTTTGGTTTATGGGTGACGCCACCAGTGGCTAAGGCCCAATTTTTCAGCCCCTGTTTAACAGGGGCATGTAATTACAATTTTTGATGCAATACTTTGCAACAGGCCTCATTGCTGTGCTCCAAGTACAGTATCTGTGAGGGGTTGCAGTGTTGTGCCACCAGTGCCTAAGGCCCAATTTTTCAGCCCCTGTTCAACAGGGGCATGCAATTATAATTATTGATCTAATAATTCACAGCAGGGCCCATTGCTGCGCCCACCAAGAGTAACTGTCAGGCCTTACAGTGTTGTGTCAACACCACCACCACCACCACCAAAGGCCCAATTTTTCAGCCCCTGTTCAACAGGGGCATGCAATTATAATTATTGATCTAATAATTCACAGCAGGGCCCATTGCTGCGCCCACCAAGAGTAACTGTCAGGCCTTACAGTGTTGTGGCACCAGCACCACCATCAAAGGCCCAATTTTTACTACCACTGTTCAACAATTATATGTTATTACAATTCCTGATATAATAGTTGACAGCAGGGCGTTCCAGCACCCACCAAGAGTAACTGTGAGTGCTTACAGTGTTGTGCCAACACCAACACCTAAGGGGCCAATTTCTGCAGAGTATATACGGCAGGTCCCTACTTTCAAACATCCAACTTACAAACGACTACTACTTGCAAACGGAAGAAGACAACAGGAAGTGAGAGGAAATCTACCCCTTGGAAGGAAAATTCTCTCCTGTAAGAATTAATATGGGAGAAAGGTGTCTCCTCTCTACTGATGCTTTATCACCAATCCTTGTTTCAATAAAAACACCACATTTCAAAAACAGTTGTCATTGGGACGCAAAGTGAGGTGAAATGTTCTGAACAGGGGCACAGACAGCAAAAAAAATGTTACAGGGGTGATAACCCTTCCCTATGTTTTCCAAAAAGCTTAAAAATAGGTATTTGGCCTGGAGCTACACTTAAACAATGTAGCTGTTCAAAATTACAAACAGATTCTACATAAGAACAAACCTACAGTCCCTGTCTTGTATGCACCGCCTGTATACGGCTGTTCGGAGTATATAGGGCCTTTTTTATTTTGTGTGCGGGGTTCCCCTTAATATCCATACAAGACCCAAAGGGGCTGGTAATGGGCTGGGGTAGGGGGGGGGGGGGGGTTGATGGGGTAGCTATGCTATTTTTGTTAAAGATTTTCATCCATATTACCGGGACCAGACATTACATTAAAGCCGCAAGCAGTTTTAAATGGCTTTTTTTTCCTTTAGAAATGTTATTTTGTGCAGGGACAGTTCTAAACACGGGAAACACGTGGCACTTCACAGGCATACTTTAGACACCCCCCAGGTACAATATTTAAAGGAATATTTGACTTTTTTTTTTCACTTTATGCATCATTAAAATGACTGCTCCCGGAAAACGTCAGTTTTTAAAACTTCTTTTTGCATTGATACATGTCCCCTGGTGCAGAACCCGGGTTCCCAAACTCTGTTTAGGACAATAACATGGATAATAGTCGTTATAATTAGCACTTTAGAATCCGAACGTTCGCATCCATTGTATTTAATAGGGTTCTAATGTTCGTGCGAACTTTCGGTCCGTTCGCGGGTTCTGGTGCGAACCGAACCCGGGGGTGTTCGGCTCATCACTAGTCACCATATGATAGTGTGACAGCTGTTTTAATTGGTGTGATTTGAAAATCATTAATGTCTTTTGTTTTCTGTTTTTTCGCTGGAGTAGATTCTAATTGAGGGTCAACAATAGGGCAAGATAATGAATACTCATGATCATGACATATGTCACGGTAACTTGCACAAAAGCCATATGATTTCTCAGAAATGTATAAATTTAATTCTTCACCAGTTTGTGTACACATTTCTCTTTTTGTTAGGTTGGTTTTCAAGCATAATTGATGACAAGGGCAGCAAATATGAGTGTGCTTTGTCTTCATAAAGGACATGGAGGTGTCATTGGGTAAAACCGATGGTACAGCGTCTGGTTTTAAAAACGTATTTTTTTTTAAATGAAATAGGACTCTTTTGAAAAATGAACAGAGCACATTCGAAAGCGATTTCCATTTTTGTCATCAAAAAATTCTTGTGCTACGCTAGTTAGGTCTTCTTGACTCAAAGCAGACGAGGCTATCCACAGTTTGATCAACTCTAAATTTTTTGGAAATGTATGGAGTGTTACATCCGGATATTTTCCTTTTAACCCCGTGCTATGTGGGCAGCAATTAAAGATGCACTTTGGCATTTTTCCTCTACCTGAAAATTAAATCAAAAAATAAATATATTATCAATATTGGTAATCATAATAAAGATAATCAATACATTTTTTTTAAATGTTAAAAATAACTTTAATTATTTAAATTTTTAATTAAATGCATCTTTATGATAAAATCCTCTAAAATGCCAGTAATAATATATATATTATATATATATATATATAACTATATATATTTATATATATATATATATATATATATATATATATATATATATATATATATAGATATAGATATATATATCTATCAATATATATATAAAACACTTTACTCTAGTTACTAACATCCATCATATCAACACAGATCTTCAGCTATTAATTTGGCAACAATGAAAAATATTTGTCATTTTAATTTATTTCGGGTTATTGGGTAATATTGCTACGAATGGGCATACGGCATGCCCAGAGAACTAGTTAATTAAACAGGGAATTTTTTTAAAAATTACTGCAGTGTTTGAGCCTTGAAGAACTTATTCACTTCTAACATTTACTGTCTCTTTGGTGGGATAATAGAGGTACAATCTTTAAAAAAAAATAATTAGAGGCTGAAAGTTGGTGGCCTTACTAGACCAGAGGGATGCATTGTTTATCTCAGGCTTACATATAAATTTTACATTTGTTTAATTTTGAAGATACTGGGGCTGATTTACTATAACTCCAGGAAGTACTGAGCACATCGCAAAAAAGTAGCTCCAATTTTTGACAATTAAAAATTCCATGCGCGAATTTGCGAATGAAAAAGAGCGCTATTAGCAGCAAACAAGTGTTAGTAAATGTGAAATCAGCGCTAATTAGCGAATCCGCGTACGCGCAAATGCCAATTTCCACTAAGTTTTTATATAGCACTGCACTGTAACCATGATCCATGTATGTGAAAGAAACATTTTTATATGAGATGTGCTCTACCTTGTGTGCATCTATTGATGTATATTGCAATTAGTATTCCTAGTTTTTTTCCTTCTTTTGCTAACGAATGCAGTTATGAATGATTATTACATAGTAATGTCTGCTATTCTGTAAAATTACATGTATTAAATATTTAGGTTACCCATTTGTTGTATGTTGTTTTTTTCATGTTTTTATTTTATTTTTTCATTTAGGTGGCTATAAATCGGTAATTATTTATGTTCATTCTTTAATCATACTACACTATTATGCAGGTCTTGTACTTAGCACAATGGCTTAGTGGTCTGCTCAGATGTCTCCACAGCTCTCATGGTACAAGTTCAAATACCAGCCAACCTACCATCCAACAGCTATGTTTATTTTTTGCACAAGCAAATTAAAATAAACAAACAAAGAAATGTAAACTGCCCGTTAGCTAGTGTGTGATGTTTGGAATTCCACACCATAATATTATTGAATAAAAGTGCATTGGCTAATTGGCATTCACCAATTTTCAGCATATGCTGCTTTGGCTAATTGGCATTTGCCTTTTTTTCACCAATTCAATCTTTTAGTATCTCTCTGTAGGATTTGAACCCATGAGTGCTTCAAAGCCTGAGCTTTTCAAGGTTATTAGTGCTGACCACTAGCCTATTGAGCGTAGCACAAACATCTACTAGTGTGTGATGTTTCTTCCCCCGGAGCTGTCTCTCCTGCCACCGCCGTCTTTTTCCGCTGCTGTGTTCTTCCGCACAGTTGGTTACCCGCTAATAAAAAAAAAAAAGCTGCTCTTCTTCTGTGGCCATTCAATAACATCACCCGGAGAGCCCGCTCCATGGCCATGTAAGAGACGCCACACAGCGGGTGACAACACAGAGGAGGAAGACCGCCACAGAAGAAGTGCGGCTTTTTTTTATTAGCAG
This sequence comes from Rana muscosa, assembly GCA_029206835.1. Lineage (NCBI taxonomy): Eukaryota > Metazoa > Chordata > Amphibia > Anura > Ranidae > Rana > Rana muscosa. The sequence goes on from CM055127.1 coordinate 248,014,191, forward strand.
GTAACCGACTGCGCGGAAGAACACAGCAACAGGAGAAATATGCGGCTGAGTAAAATGCACACATTCAGGAGGTGCTGCCGTCAGTAGGATTTTAATTCATGGCTTAAACCTTTGAGGGCAGCAGGGAATACCACTATGCTACAGAGCTGAGCACATACCTACAGAGAAAATACATTTACTAATGTTTAATTCTATACAATAATGTTTTGCATTTCAGGCAATAAAGAGGAAGTAAACCCATTTTTTTATTTTTTTTAAAACCCTGCAAAAGAAAGGCATAATGAGCTAGTATGCATAGCATACTAGCTCATTATGAATGACTTACCTGAGATCGAAGCCCCCAAACTACTCGTCGTTCCCCTCCGCCGCCATCTTGCCTCAATGTCCATTCACTGCCATCAGTGTATTGCCGCTCCGGAGCTGTGATTGGCCGGAGCGGCGATGACGTCACACGCATGCGCGCTGGGGCCGGCAAGATCCCATTCAGAACACCGGCAATGATGCCGGCCCGCTAGTGCGCATGCGTGTGACGTCATCGGTGCTGTTTTAAAAGCAAATATCTCCTTAACCGTGTAGGTTGAGGAGATATTTCTTGCACCTACAGGTAAACCTTAATCTAAGCTTACCTGTAGGTGCAAGTTGTCTAAGTGGGTTTACAACCACTTTAATATTATAGTAACAACCATGCTCATGCTGTTGTGGCATTGTCTAATAGGCATTTGCCTCTTTTCAGCATATGCTGCTGAGTGTTTGATGGTGGGACTACTTTATATTCTAGGTATAATAGTACTCAGCACAGTGACTTAGGCCCCTTTCACACTTGTGCGACCTGAAATTTGTGTGATTTTGATGCGACTTTAAGAAATGCCTGTGTAATCTTGAGGTTTATGGACGCAGGAGTCGCTGGGAAAGGCGCGCAAATTTCCATCTGCAATTTTTCTGCGATTCCAGGGAATGCCTGTAAACTTACGGTCTATGAACCTTAACTCGTATCAAAGTCGGACCAAAGTAGTACAGGGACTACTTTGAAGTCGGTGTGACTTGAAGTTGCACAGATATAAATGGTACACATTGAAAATCATGGGGTATGACTTGTCATGCAACTCTGATGACCAAAGTCACAGGAAAAGTCGCTTAAGTGTGAAAGGGGCCTCAGCCCGACTTTGTGAGCGATTTCAGAGACATCAGTGCACTTTCCTGCACAGATGTCTAGTGAAATCATATAGGTCTCAACTGTCCCTGATTTGGAACAAAGTCACTCTGTCCCTCTTTCCTCCTCATTTGTCACTCATTTTGTTCTGATCTGTATAGTTTTATATAAAATGCCATTTTTAGCTTTCAAAAAGGGTTTTCCAGCACTAAACCTTTCACCTAATTTCTAAATTGCTTGACTTTGGGAATTTACAAACAAATCTAAAGGGATATTATTGTTAAAAAAAAAGCACTTGGGGGTTTAACTAATCCTTTTTTTTTTTTTTATAATTCTCTTTTAAGAAGGTGTTTTAGGAGGTGTGTCCTATGCCTACATACTTTTTCTAATCGGTGTTCCTTATACCCATCTCAAAAATATGGGAGGTAAGAAATCACCTCCTGAAGTCGCCCAAAGTAGTGTAGGAAATACTTTTGGGAATCTGTGTGGCGTCGCACCAATTTGGACAGTTCTATTGCCGTCAATAGGTGCCGATTTGGCCTGTAATTTGACATGTCAATTCAGAGCTATGTGAACATGGGTGAAGTTGCATAGATATGAATGGAACTCATGGGGGGTAACTTTTAAAGCGACTCTGAGGTCCAAAGCTGCATGAAAAGTCACATAAGTGTGAAAGTAACCTAATGAGATTAAATGATAACACCTTTGAATAAAGCCCCATTTGCACTTGTGCGACCTTAAAATTGCACAGCTTTGCCATGACTTGAAGCAATGTCTGTGTAATCTTGTGGTGTATGGACCTCAAATCGCATCAAAGTCAAACCAAGGTAGTGCAGGGACGAATTTGCCCCACTTTCAGGATGCACAAGTGACAATAGGGCCAAATTCAAAGATATCCTTGAATCTCTTTCACACTGCTGCGACCTGAAAGTCACACTAATTTGCTGCAACTTTGCCGCTGCAACTTGGCCCCAACTTCTGGGAATGCCAGTGTAATATTGCGCCCTATGTACCTCAAGTCACATGAGGCTCTGCTTCCGCTACTGCAACCCTAAATTGGCATGATTTTGCCGCAATTATGATGCGACTTGGAGCAATGCCTATGGACCTCAAGTCGTATCAAAGTGGGACCAAAGTAGTGCAGGGACTACTTTGAAGTCGCACAGATATGAACCATACTCATTGGAAATCATGGGGTATGAGATGTCAATCGACTTTGCAGTCCCAAGTCGCACTAGTGGAAACTGAGCCTGAAAGTCACACCAAAGTAGTACAGGGAAGTTGGTGTGACTTAAAGTAGCACAGATATGAATGGTTATCATTGAGAATCATGAAAAGTTGCCCAACTGTGAATCAAGTCATATATATTTTAATAGAATGGAGCTCTCATTTATACTTGCATAGTCCTTACTGATTTACATCAGCAGAAAAAATGCAGATGGGTAAACAACTTATACAGTCACCCTACTGCTAGGGTCAAGGTAAATGGGAGAGTGTTGTCTGTGTTCGAGATGTTCAATGGAAAAAGACAGGGATGTCCGCTCTCACCTCTCCTATATGTAATTTCATTAGAACCGTTATGCCGCGTACACACGATCATTTTTCCCGTCGGGAAAAATTACATTTTTTTTCGCCGAGAAAAACGATCGTCTGTGGGCTTTATGTCGTTTTTCTCGTTGAGAAAAACGGCAGAAAAAACGACGAGAAAAATTAGAACATGTTCTAAATTTTCTCATCGTTTTTTCCATCATTTTTTTCCGCGGCAGTTTTCCCATAGGGAGACACTGCCGGGGAGCCCACAGACGGTCGTTTTTCTCGACAAAGAAAAAAATGACGGGAAAAACGGTCGTGTGTGGGGGAAAATGCCGTTCCCTCGTTTTTCATTTTATTTCATGTCGTGATTCACGGCGGTGTTTTCACCGCCGTGAATCACGATCGTGTGTACGCGGCATTACTGGCAAAAATACGGAATAACCCGGATATAGGGGGGGCTAGAGTGGGCGAGGAAGAGCACAAGGTGGCAGCGTATGCAGACGACATACTCCTATACCTAACTAAGCCTAGGCTATCACTGCCCAACGTAATTAGAGAAATAAAATAATATGGAGAGCTTTCAAACTTTAAAATCAACCCTAAAAAAAACGTAATCCTAAACCTAGGATTAGACAAAAAAGAGGAAAAAGGACTACAGAAAGAATTCCCATTCACCTGGGAGACAAAAGCACTAACATATCTAGGGATAAAAATAACACTAACATTAGATAAACTATGTATGTGTAAATGATCTTGCGCCTAAAAAATTTTTTTATGATAAATTAAGCTGCCATCCCCAAATTTTCAATGGTTGAAACTGTCACTGAATGTGGTTATATGAGCAATAATAGCCGGCGTGCGTTCCACCTGAGGTAGAGGAAGAGCCAGCGGGACCGGAAGTGTCGTCAGAACGTAGTCTGGCGTCGCCTCGACAGCTGTTTCGTGTAAGCACGCTTCCTGACGACGTGCTTGCACGAAACAGCTGTCGAGACTACGTTCTGATGACACTTCCGGTCCCGCTGGCTCTTCCTCTACCTCAGGTGGAACCCACGCCGGCTCATCTCCACACGGGTCACTAGCCCTACTAATCCACGCTCTCCAGCCTCAGTGCCGGGCTCAAGGCACCAACCAATTCGCATTGCTCCATCTGAGCCTCCAGCAGGCAGGGATTCCTCATGCCTGTTCTTTGACTACCCATACTAGCAAGTGGAACTTGCACAAAGCGCATTTGACTCCTTTTTAATTAAAAGAGTCAACATTATCTGGTAAGCTGCTACTATATAGCATGAGCACTATCGGTGTCCTGGATTAAGTTAGTGAAGGTTATCACTTCAAGCAATTCCTTTTTCCTGTTGGATAAAGCTGTCACTCGGGATTCATTTCACTGTTTGCCATTTATGGACTACCACTTGTTTTCTTGACAGCTATTTATTTTATTCTCGGGACATTCAATCATCACGATTGGCACTGCATGTTTGAATATTTGTTGTCATACAGTATTTTATGGTCTTATGTATCACAATTTGTTTGGTAGATGGGTTTCACAAACCACTAAACCCACATAGGGGACTGCATATAGGCTGTTTATCATTATTGGATAGTCATAGACTAGTCATTGTGGTCCGCATAGGCTGGCTGGTGTTCACAATTTCTATCACTTTATATTAGATTTAATTTACTTTAATTAACATTTATTCTCTAGCGCCCCCTATATATTTGCCATTATTGCACATATAACCACATTAGATAAACTATATCTAGTCAACTTCATCCCCTTAATAAATGAGATTAAACTCAAAATGAAAAACATGGAGAGGAGACCTATCTCTTGGATAGGAAGGGTCAACGTTCTAAAAATGATGATTCTGCCAAAAATAACCTATAAATTCCAAATGCTCCCAATAGAAATACCACAAATTTTTTACAAGGTGATTAAAACTATAATTTCGAAATATATTTGGCAGGGTAAAAAGGCTAGAGTAAACTACGCACTCTTAAGTTGGAAAAAAAAAAAACGGGGGGTTGGCACTTCCAGACGTACAGAGATATTATAAAGCGGTCATAATAGCTAGGCTGGCAGAATGGGCAAATCCATACACCAAAAAGAAATGGGTACAAATGGAGGATATATTAAGCAAGACATTCCTACATAAAAACATTTGGATACCGCCAAAATTAAGAACACTAGACACAGAAACACATAGTATAACTAAAAACGTATTTAAAATATGGGATACGACTCACCGGCATGAAAAATGGAAATATAGTTCACCATTAATCCCACTAGCAGGTACTAATTTTTTTTATACCAGGAAACGGGACACGGTTAGGGAAGCAATTGGGATCCACACAATTAAAGGATATAACGACACAGGATAAAATAAAGACAAGACAAGAGATAAAAACGTTACACGGTGATCAGCAGCTTAGTGAATGGGAATATCTTCAATTCACACATTTAGTAAGTTTTTACCAGGTCTTGACAAACTTTGGCCACAAATGCAGGACCATTGTCTGAGTTGATCTAAAGTGGGCAACCCCATCTGGGAATGATTTCCTTTGTGAGAATTCTTACTACTGTTTGTGCATCTTCCTTTGTTGTTACAAACACTTCTATCCATCTTGAGAACATGTCCACTATTACTAGCAAATATTCCTGTCTTTTACCTGGTTTGGGCATGTGTGTAAAATCAATTTGTAAATGAGTGAATGGTGTAGATGGATATATCAGATGTTCATGCCTTGCCTTTTGAGGGTTCCTGGGATCATTCCGAATGCATGTGATGAATCTGGAAACATATGCCTTAACGAGAGAGGGAAGACCTGGAATGTAAAAATTCTTATCCAAAAGTTCACATGTGACTTTCCACCCTCTGTGACCTATCCCATGGTATTATGAAATAAAAATGGGTGCACTGGCTACAGGGATACATCGTCTCCCCTCTTGGCAGACAAGGCCAGTTTCTGGGCTTGTCTGTACACCTATTGAGTTCCATTACTGGATGTCTTTGTCTGTAGCATATGTTTGGAGATCATGCAATGTTTCATCTAGGAGTGGGATTTCAGGTGAGAGCAATGGCATTTGGATGTGTGCTGGCTGTGTGAATGCTTCATCTCTTGCTGCTTTGTCAGCTAAGGCATTTCCTTCGGCTATGTCATGCTGTTGCCCTGTATGTGCCCTACAGTGTAGTGTGGTGGCATGTCCTAGAGTGAATGATGTAGCCATTTCCACCACCATCGAACAGGATACCAGAGCTCTGAGACACACCAGCATGCCCTGCACTTGTATAGGCACAACCCTTGGAAAAAACGATAGGGCACAGTTTGCCTCCCACGTTTTTGCGCCAGGACTCCCGTCATGGTTTTACAGTTGTCCCTAGCAAATAGGTAAAACCCTTTGCTATACTCAAGAGGCCAAGACCAGGAGCTGTTATCATAGATGTTTTGAGGTATACAAAAGCATTGTACATTTCATCATTGCATTTTATACAATCTGGTATGTCAGTACCTGTGGTTTGTCACAAGAGATTATCATAGTAGGAACAGTCAGGTAACCAATCATGCCAAGAAAGGACAGCATATCCTTCTTGGTCTGTGGGGGGGGGGGGGGCTAGACCCACGGAGAGTAGCAGCTCGTGACTGACTTTCCTTTCACCTTTTGTGAGTACAAAACCAAGGCATTTAGCAGTTTCCTGGCACCATTGAAGTTTATTTTTGGAAACTTTATGACCATTATCTGCCAACGGATAGCAGATCTGAACCATCCTCTTTGCAGGCTACTTGGCTTGGGTTACATATCAATCAACATATTGGAGTAGGACAGAACGATGGCAGGGAGTCCAGGACCACAATGTGGCCTGGAGCACAACTTAGTAGACTACAGGGTCTACATAACCCATGACACCATGTCATCTGGCAAAAATCTGGCAACAAATTTTGTTTTAAAAAACAGAAAGCAAGGATTGGCTGTGTCTCCTCATCCACAAGGACGCTAAAAAAAAAAATCTATAACTGCCATCCTGCCTGATAGTGGGTACTGCTTTCTCTCTTATTACATCTAAACATCCTGCTGCTTCTTTCTGTATTAAAGTTTCCTGAAATTGGTCAATCGTCTGTGTGGTCCATTCAGATATCATCTGTTTGACCACCAAGGCGAACTGGGGTTTTAGATTATTCATATAAGTTTGAATAAACAAAGCTCCCACATCAGTAGTTGTAGCTAATCCAGCTTCTGTTGTCCAATTTTCATAAAACCTTTTCCAGAACTCAACTACAGATTCTTCTGACTTTTGTTTGCATGCTATGGCAGTAGGAAGGGTACTTTTATTTTTAAATACTTTCATCAATTCAGCCTCTAATTCCATTCACATGGTGTTACTACCTGCTACTGTGTTTAACCCATATGCCCCCGCATTTCCAGTGTCAATAGTGTTTATTAGGGATGAGCCGAACACCCCCGGGTTCAGTTCGCACCAGAACCCGCGAACGGACCGAAAGTTCGCTCGAACGTTAGAACCCTATTAGATACAATAGATGCGAACGTTCTAAATCTAAAGTGCTAATTATAACGACTAATATGCATGTTATTGTCCTAAAAAGGGTTTGGGAACTCGGGTTCTGCACCAGGGGACATGTATCAATGCAAAACAAAGTTTTAAAAAGGCAGTTTTTCAGGAGCAGTCATTTTAATGATGCATAAAGTGAAAAAAAAAAAAAGTCAAATATTCCTTTAAATATCGTATCTGCGGGGTGTCTAAAGTATGCCTGTGAATTGGCACGTGTTTCCCGTGTTTAGAACTGTCCCTGCACAAAATGACATTTCTAAAGGAAAAAAAGCCATTTAAAACTGCTTGCGGCTTTAATGTCATGTCTGGTCCCGGTAATATGGATAAAAATCTTTGAGAAAAATGGCATAGCTACCCCATCAACCCCCCCTACCCCAGCCCATTACCAGCCCCTTTGGGTCTTGTATGGATATTAAGGGGAACCCCGCACACAAAATAAAAAAGGCCCTATATACTCTGAACAGCAGTATACAGGCGGTGCAAACAAGACAGGGACTGTAGGTTTGTTCTTAAGTAGAATCTGTTTTTTAATTTTGAACAGGTACATTGTTTAAGTGTAGCTCCAGCCAAAAAATCTATTTTTAAGCTTTTTGGAAAACATAGGGAAGGGTTATCACCCCTGTAACATTTGTTTTGCTGTCTGTGCCCCTGTTCAGAACATTTCACCTCACTTTCCGTCCCAATGACAACTGTTTTTGAAAAGTGGGTTTTTTATTGAAACAAGGATTGGTGATAAAGCATCAGTAGAGAGGAGACACCTTTTTCCCATATTAACTCTTACAGGAAAGAATTTCCCTTCCTAGGGGTAGATTTCCTCTCACTTCCTGTTGTCTCCTTCCGTTTGCAAGTAGGAGTCGTTTGTAAGTTGGATGTTTGAAAGTAGGGGCCTGCCGTATATACTCTGCAGAAATTGGCCCCTTGGGTGTTGGTGTTGCCACAACACTGTAAGCCCTCACAGTTACTCTTGGTGGGTGCTGGAACGCCCTGCTGTGAACTATTATATCAGGAATTATATTTACATGCCCCTGTTGAACAGTGGTAGGAAAAATTGGGCCTTTGGTGGTGGTGCTGGTGCCACAACACTGTAAGCCCTCACAGTTACTCTTGGTGGGTGCATACATGGGCCCTGCTGTGAATTATTAGATCAAGAATTGTAATTGCATGCCCCTGTTGAACAGGGGCTGAAAAATTGGGCCTTTGGTGGTGGTGTTGCCACAACACTTTAAGCCCTCACAGTTACTCTTGGTGAGCGCAGAAATGGGCCCTGCTGTGAATTATTAGATCAATAATTGTAATTACATGCCCCTGCAGATTAAATAATAATAATACTGCGCCAACTCTAAATACTAAATGAAGCAGTCAAACATAAAATCAGATATATAGAACGTATAAAAAATATATAATGTGGCGCTGTGAGAGAAGTAGTAAAAAACCCTACTTCATGTATAGCACAATGGTGCACATAAAAATATGGTGTCAAACCAAACGTTTGTACACAATAGGTGTACACAAATGAATGTCATAAAAATGTAAGTGAATACTAACAGTGAAATAATTGGTATGGGGTATAGGTGCACAACAAAAACCAGCAATTAAACTGGAATATTGATCATACCCATAATAAACAAAAATAAAAATGAAAATATAATGTAGGTGGAGACAAACTCATATAAGGCGTCACAGATGAGTATGTAGAATAATGTCCAATCTTATCACATATGAAAAGAAGTTCATAGGTCAAAATCCAACAAGGAGCTGCATCGTTTGAAAATAGGTTTGAAGGGTGCATCTATCACATTTTCTTTATAGGCATATAGGATATATGACATCACCCGGGAGTGCCTTCACCTTGGGCCAATGGGGGAGAAGTAAATGCTCTTACCGGACAGAGTTGACCCAGCTCACCGTACGGTGGTGGATCAACAAAGCTTTGTCCACTCTGTGGACCTAAGGAACAGTCAGGATCTGCAAGACACCTCCTTCCTTATGCCGACAGCACCACTGGTCCATATTTCCAACCCGAAAAGGAAGAAATCCAAACCAATATGGCGACAACAAGCCATGTAAAAAGGGGAAAATGTGATAGATGCACCCTTCAAACCTATTTTCAAACGATGCAGTTCCTTGTTGGATTTTGACCTATGAACTTCTTTTCATATGTGATAAGATTGGACATTATTCTACATACTCATCTGTGATGCCTTATATGAGTTTGTCTCCACCTACATTATATTTTCATTTTTATTTTTGTTTATTATGGGTATGATCAATATTCCAGTTTAATTGCTGGTTTTTGTTGTCCACCTATACCCCATTCCAATTATTTCACTGTTAGTATTCACTTACATTTTTATCACATTCATTTGTGTACACCTATTGTGTACAAACGTTTTGTTTGACACCATATTTTTATGTGCATCATCCGATCCCCCCATAGGGGAGAGCGGCGCTCTGACAGGGCGGTCCCCGCACAGTGTGCGGGAACCGCCCAGTCATCCGCCGGCTTAGTGGGGATCAACGGAGCGATCCCCGCTGAGCAAGCGGAGCTTCACGGGGCGGATCATTACTGATCCGTCCTGTGTGAAAGAGCCCTTAGTGTAACACAAAAGAAAAAAAACTACGAGCAATAAGGGCTAGCTTCAGGTGTATATTTTGCAGGAATCACACTACGCCTGCTTTAAGTGCTGCAGATGCCTGCCTGTGTTACACAACAGGAAATCACAGCAATAAGGGCTAGCTTCGGTTGTATACTGTGCAGGAGGCTTAGCAAAAATATCACTGACACTGTCCCTACCTATCCTTCTCTCTCCCTGCACACAAGGTTTAGCAGAATATCACTGACACTGTCCCTACCTATCCTTCTCTCTCCCTACACACAATATCACTGACACGGTCCCTACCTATCCTTCTCTCTCATAAAGAACTAAGGCTGCGCAGCTAAATGTGAAGAAAACAAAAATGATTTGTTGTGAAAACACAATGTGATATCACCTATGAATAACGTGCTGAACAATATGACTTAAGGAATACAGGATGTTGTTCTATGCGTCTCTAGGTGATAGATGGTACTTAAACTATATTCCTTGGTAATGACACACAAGAGAGTTCAAAGATAGTCCATAGGTAACTTAAAGTCCCCAGAAGGAAGAAAAAAGATTCCGAACTCTTCAGAACTGTATTAGTGACTTCCAAAATGAAACACCATAGAAGGAGTGATGATATGACAGAAAAGGAATCCACCACCTTGTCCCTCTCAGGCTGCTTACCAGAAATTCTGATCCCTGAAAGAGATCGGTCTGAATAGGTGGCTGTTATCCCCGCCAAGGACTCTAATTGGCTCTCTCTGTGCTCTCTATTCATCCAGGTTCCAGTCTGTAGGGTAAAAGAAAAAACCCCATAGCGTAATCCAATATATAAAAAAATGTATTATAATAAAAATGCACTTACAGCATGTTGAAATATAAACAGCGATGGTTTGGTGTAAGGCGGGCCGGCTCTCACTACCCGTTGCTTCCGGGATTCGTATCGTGGTGACGTCAGCACGCCGCTCCTCCCTACGTCGTTTCGACAAACCTGTCGTCATCCAGGGGCACGGGCGGCGTGCTGATCCACCACTAATATATATGCTGTGAACAATAGCTAGGGACCGCCCAGAACCAGGTTCCCAGCGTCCCAGCTACGGGCGTCGCCATCTTGAAAGTGGGTAAAATGCCCTTACGTTAGTAACCCTTTATCCTTGATCTCGCTGTCGGATCCCACTCCGACATAGAGATACATAAGATCACGGCCAGAATGTCTTCTCACTGTGCGTGGACCCATTCAGTGAGTTACATGGTGCTATGTCAGTGACACCAGCGGAATCCGCCCGGGTCTGAGCTCTCGGCATCTCCGTTGCGCAAGTCACCATGTTGGAAATGGGCAAACTGCCCTTACCTCCAAATCACTGACTATCGTCAGTAATTTCGAGCATAAATCAGACATGCACACAAGAAAGGGATCCAACTCTAAACAGTTAGATCCCTATGAATGAGGCTTGCATTCGAATAGCATGCACGCTCCACTTATATGTATCATACATGTACAGACACATATAGTGTGAGATTACCGAAGTGCTGTACACTAATTTAATATACAGAGGTTCACTCCCCTATTCAACCTTTATAGAATGCATCCTAACCTATAAATGTATTAACAGCTATTAAAAATTAATTCTTACTAAACAATGTTGTTTCCTATGTTAAATGAGTGTAGTGTGACCGCCATCTTGTGGACAAATTCACAATTACACTCATTGATTAATATTGCAAGACAAACCATAACCATCTACATATGGTATGTCATTTTGGGAGAAGGAACTAAGGAATGAGGATTTTTGAGAAAGGATATTAAGAATCAAATATTTAGACAAATTTAATCCATCCATTGGATTCTATAGATAGGTGAATTAACCCCAACAAGTGTATATATGGGTGCCGCCAGAGCACACCCAAAATAGTTGGTGGAAAAACACATATTCGAACTGACTGGTGTATGCTCAGAAAAAACCCATAGACATCCCCAAGGGTGACCATAGGTCAATGGGCCCCACCAATCAGAATGTGTACAACTGGAGTGTTTATCTCGATGTTAAGGGTCCCTTAGAGATGTCAATAGTGATGGAATGGGGATGTACCGAGAGCTCAAATCCAGTTCACATTACTATACAAAAATAATATTAACACCTAGCTGTTATGAATGAATGCATTGACATCAATGTCGATATTAAGCCCGTACGGAGTGTAACAGCGGACCTTGTGAATCCAGCTCATTTCCATACGGGAAATTTCCCTGACCAGAGAACCACCCCTCCAATGAGGACTATACCTGTCAATTCCTATAAAGGAAGTACCCTCTGGATTGCGATGATGGTATAAGTCATAATGCTTGGATACAGAATGATATTGAAAGCCACTCCTAATGTTGGCTAAGTGTTCTCCAAGTCTTACTTGCATGGTCCGTTTCATCCTACCTTTATATTGCATCCCACAGGGACATTGTAGAAGATATACAACGCCTGTGAAACTGCATGTGACAAAAGTATCGATCTTGTGAGTTTTTGAAGTACTACTAGATACAAATACTTCCGTCTTTTTAGACCTAATTTTGTTTATGGAACACACCTGGCACCGACGGCATTGATGGTACCCAGATACTTTTTGAAAGAAAGAAACTTTCTTAGGTGGAGGGTCAACCACATTGGGTGCCACTCTATCCCTTAGGGAGGGGGCACCCCTAAAAATAACTTGTGGGATTGCTGGGAGGAAAGTATTGATAATACGATCATTCCCTAACAGGTGCCAGTGTTTCCGAATGATTCTTTTTATCAAGTAATGTTGTGTAGAGTATGATGTGATAAATGGTATACACAATTGTTGTTGTTTCTTCTTTGGGCCATTTATTAACAAAGCTGATCTTTCCATGTCCCCCACTTCTTTCAAAATTTCTTCCAAGATTTTCTCATCATAGCCCTTTTCTAATAGTCTGTCTTTCAAGGTATTAGCCTGGAGGAAATAATCAGACTTTTCAGAACAATTTCTCCGCATACGAACGAATTGGCTTTTTGGTACTGACTTCAGCCAAGAGTCCTTATGACAACTATCGCTCGGTATATAAGCATTGCGGTCAGTTTGTTTAAAATACGATATCGTTTTGAAACCCACTTCACTCTTGGTGATTGTGAGGTCCAAAAAATTGATCTGTATTTGACTGGCCTCGTGAATGAAACGTATGCCTCTATCGTTCTGATTAATCTCTAGGAAGAAAGCCTCCAGCTCTAGAGCTGTGCCATCCCAGAGGAGGAGGACGTCATCAATATACCTAGCCCAAAATTTAAGATGTGGGTTTCCGTCTTTAAAGATGACGTCCTCCTCCCATTTGGCCATGAAGAGATTGGCCAAACTGGGGGCATATTTCGCCCCCATGGCCACACCCCGTTCCTGCTTGTAAAAGTTGTGACTGAACCAAAAATAGTTATGTTTTGCCGCGTAGTCTAAAAGCTCCATAATGAAATCTTGTTGTTCCTCCGATGTTGTTGAATGGAGATTAAGGTAATATTTGACAGCTGATAACCCCAAAGAATGGGGAATTATAGTATACAGTGATGTCACATCAGCTGTGACCATCCACATATGTTCACTAGGATGTTGATCTGCTAGCAAATTAATTACGTGTCTGGTATCTTTCAGATACGACGGCATTTTCAACACTAATGGTTGGAGAAAAAAGTCTATATACTTGCCCACCCGGGATGTGATGGAATCAATTCCGCTAACTATCGGGCGTCCCGGGGGGCAAGTCAGACTTTTATGAATTTTTGGCAAACAGTACAGGATAGGTACCCTCGGTGCCTTGGGAACCAGAAAAAGCTGTTCCTTTTCACTCAGAATCCCCGATTGTGCACCCTTTAATACCAAGTCCTCCAGGGTCTTTTTATACTTAATGATTGGATTTCCAACCAAAAGAGTGTAGGTCTCCTGATCGCCAACTATCCTGGATAATTCCTGAAGGTAGTTGTCCCTGTCAAGGATCACTATCCCCCCCCTTTATCTGCTGGGCGTATAACCAATTGTTTATTTTTACACAAGGTATCTAGGCCCTGCTCAAAATTCTTCTCCATTTTTCTATTGGTTATTTTAACGGATTCCAGATCTCGCAGAACCACATCACGAAATACTCTCAGTGATGGTGCTAGGGTACCTGGGGGGTTGAAGATGGAAGCATTGGACAATCCCGTATATTGATAATTGTTCAACGTTAATCCCCCCTGGCGTGTTGGAATATTAGCAAAATGTCTTTTGATGTTAATTCTCCTAACGTACTTGTGTACGTCCATATATGTTTCGAATTTATTGAGTTTTCGAGGAGGGGCAAATTTTAAACCTTTATTCAAAAGGGCTGTTTCGGATTCTGTCAAAATTTGGGAACTAAGGTTGAAAATACCTTCACCTGTTATGCTCTTGATTTTTTTAGATTGTGCTCTCCTCCCCCCTCTTGTTCCTCTTTGTTTTCTATGGGCCTCTTTATGCCCTGATTGGCCTTGGGAAAACCCCAATGATGTTGATCTAGCATTTTCCCACTCGGTTTCCTTGACCGATCCCTAGTGGACCATGTAAGCTCCTGGTCTTCCAGATCATACTCATTTTGTTTCTGGTGTACAGGACCATCCCTATCCCTAAGAGGGAAAAAACGATTAAAGGATTCTCCCCTGTTATTGTACTCCCAATCCTCTCTGTATCTATCATAATAAGTCCTCTCATCACGTCGAGGACTTTGATAGGGTGGTCTATCATAACCGTAATTATTGTATGGGCCTCTATCGGTCTCTCTCCAAGATCCAGGAGGGTCCCTTTAGGGTTGATGTTGATTATTAATATATTGTTGTTGGCCATAATCACGATCATCCCTCCTCCCTGCACCATATTGTTGGTTCCAACTAGTATTTCTTGGAGGTTGTCCTCCCTTGGGAGGTACCTGTGTTCGTTTGGGTGACTGATACGACACCCGCCTTCCTTTCTTGCCCAATTTGTTATTGATTGTTTTCTTAGGGGTTCTATGTAAAACCTCCCTAATGGGCAAATGTTGTATTGCCCCTGTAGATGTACCTGGGGCATTATCTCCCTGTAAAATAGCCTCCATTCTTGTTTCCTGTTTGTCCAGCTCCTCGTTAGCCAGTTTCTTTTGCCATTCAAAGACGAGATTTGCTTGATAATCTCCATAGTCCCTATTGTATTTTTTTCTTTTTTTACTTTTTTGTTCCTTCTCCTCCTTATCTAATAATTTTAAAAGATTAATGGTTCGCTCTTTGTATTCTTCCCCTTCTTTATGGGGAAGAAGACTGTCTTTAAGGGTTTTTATCTCCCCATCTAGTCTGGTTAATTTGCTGTTTTTTCTCCCGACTAGAAAGCGTAGAAAATTGACCCCCGCATCGTTAAAATACCGGAACCAACTTTCCAACTCTATCTCTCCCTTCTGGGGACATACCTCCCATCGTAAGCTTCTTGGAACCATACTTTTTTTTTTTCCCAGAAAAAAAACCCCAAGTTTATTGATTCAAGTTTGACACCCACAGTCCAAAGTACCATAATCTCTTCAAATACAGTCAACATGACCGTACTACTTACAATACATGCAATGAATTTTAAACACAATTGTCACCATCCTGAGTATTCATACTGCCATGAGCGGCCACCGCACCTCCCTCAAGTCACTGTCTGTGCCCGGACAATCTGCCCATTATACTCCCGTGCCTACGCACTTAAGTAGCATATCAACCCACATTTAGTCTCAAAAGTCTGTCCATAATTAGGTCGTCCGGAGCTAGCCCCGGTGTTCCCAACCACAGGTGCCATAATTTTTCAAACTTTCCAGAGCATCCCCTATGCTGGTATATAACCTTTTCCATTCTCAGTGCGTTACCAAGTGCATTAATCCATTCCTTGACTGTGGGGGGTGATTCAGACTTCCAATGTTGCATAATCATTTTGCGGGCCATGAAAAGGGCCCTAGTGAGGGCTTCCCTAATATGGGGTTCCCATTCCAGCTCATCTAGCAGATTCAGAAGACATTGTTTCGGATCTAATGGGACTGACACCTGGAATACTGTGTTCAGCGTGTCTGTCACCCCCTTCCAATAGGTATGCAACTTGGGGCAGCGCCAGAGCATGTGTATCAGGTCCCCATGGTCTCTTTTACATCTCGTACAGGTCGGTGCGGGCAGCAGTCCCATACCGTATAGTCTGTGAGGCGTGTAGTATACTCTCAGGAGTGTATATAGTTGCGTCAGCCGCTGTGTCACATTGAGGGAGCATACGGTAACCGACTGCAGGGCCTCCTCCCACTGATCCTCATCCAGGGGTCCTACATCCGTTTCCCATTTCCCTTTAACAGTCAGGGGGTGTTTTGTGAGAAATTTACAAAGCAGCGTGCCGTAGCTCTGGGAAATGAAGCCCTTAGACGTCTCTGCACCCCTAAGCTGCAAGAGAAGCGGAGGGGAATCTACATGCCACTCTGAGACCCTTGACTGAGCTGTAAATGCATGCCGAAGCTGCAGATAGTAGAAAAGCATGTTCGCAGGCAAATGATATGCCTCCCTTAAAGTCTCAAAGGGCAGTAACTTGCCGTTCCCAATAATTTGTGTCAGGTAGCAGACTCCATACCTCTTCCACCTGTCCCCATGCTGTAATTTGGCTAGCTCGGGATAGGAATCATTTGCCCAGATAGGGCTGAACTCCGTAATACCTGAGGCCCCCTGTAGATATTTAGTTTTATTCCATATCTTCTGTATTAAACTGTACGTAGGGAAGCTTTTGTGAGGCCTTCCAAAAGCTAGGGCCTCAAGCGCTGTCGGAACTGACTTTCCCCCCACTGTCCAAAGCATAATATGTTCAGAGGCGCCATGGCTTCTACCCGCCGTGTCACCCTCCAAAACCATGGTACCTATCAGATGCTGCAATTGCGACGCCAGATAGTACAACCACGGATTCAGCAAGGCAAGGCCACCTTCACCCTTGGGGCGTTGCAAGTGCTCTAATTTTATCCTGGGGGGGCGATTTTTCCAGATCAGTTCGCGAAATATGGTATTCACTATATCTATATCTATTCACTATGTAGTGGGATCACTACCGGGGAATTGTGGAGCATGTACAGCAGTTGGGGCATAAGAATCATTTTAATTAGATTCACTCTGCCCGCAACCGACATACACAGAGTGTTCCACGTTTTAACCCGAGATCGGAATCTGGCCAGCAGCGGGGAGATATTGAGCTGACTGTATTCCCTGATATGCGGCGTCACTTGTATCCCCAGATATTTGAAGGAGGTGGCTACAGGAATACCCCCCACCCGGTCTCCGTGATGTAACAGGACATCATCCAGTGGCATTAAGGCTGACTTGGTCCAATTTATTTTAAGGCCCGAGAACTCCCCAAACCGAGCCACCGTCTCCATCGTCTCGCTCAGGGATTGCTCTGTATCACCCAGCAGAATCATTGTATCGTCTGCATAAAGCATCACTTTCTCCTGTCTTTCCCCATAGCAGAAGCCAGTGATACCCCTATGGTCTCTAATCCGAATCGCCAATGGCTCTATAGCCAAGGCAAACAGCAGGGGGGACAATGGACACCCCTGCCGCGTACCCCGGCCCAGAGCAAAGGCGGGCGACACTCTCCCCGCCTCTCTAATAACCGCCTGGGGGCAGTGGTACAGCAAACGCACCCAAGAAATGAACACCTCCCCGAAACCAAATCGCCTCAACACCTCCCAAAGGTACGGCCACTCAACGCTATCAAAAGCTTTCATAGCGTCAAGCGACAGCAGAGCTCTCTTACCCATGTTATCAGCCTGGGATTGCATATTAAGAAAAAGTCTCCTGAGGTTTATTGCCGTGGATTTGTTGGGCATAAATCCCGCCTGATCTGGGTGTATGACAGAGGTAATCACTTTATTTAGCCTGAGGGCCAGTACCTTCGCCAAGATCTTTATGTCTGTTTGTAATAGCGAAATCGGCCTATACGAGGCCGGGTCCACTGGGTCCTTTCCTGGTTTGAGGATCAACACAATATGTGCCTTTGCCATAGAGGGCGGGAGGACGCCAGACTCCCTTGCAGCATTAAAGACCCCCAACAGCTTAGGCAACAGGACCTCAGAGTACTGTCTGTAAATCTCCATGGGGATTCCATCCCCCCCTGGAGCCTTACCGTTAGGGAAGGCCGCCACCGCCACCTGCATCTCCTCCAAACTCAATGGAGAATCTAACTCCATGCTCCGAGTAGGGGAGAGACGCGGGAACGTAATTTCGTCCAGGTAGCCAGACAGCTCCCCCGAGCTATATTCCGAGGCTGGGCGATACAGTGATTCATAGAAGTCTGCCAATGTCTTTATTATGAGATCAGGGGAGTTAACCAGTCGCCCCTCCGTGGTTCGCAGGGTACCAATAACCGGGGATTTCTGTTCTGAATTAGCTATCCTAGCCAAGAGATGGCCCGTCGTCTCCCCCTCCTCAAAAAATGCTGTTTTGGTAAAGAACCTCTTTTTTTCCGCCGAAGAGGCGAGCAGGTGCTCATACGCAGATTGAGCCGACTGCCACGCCCCCTTAGCCGAGTCAGTGGGATCCTGCACGTACTGAGCCTCCAGAGAATGGACTTGCCTCTCCAGAGCTTCCCTGAAGGCCTCAGAGCGCCTCTTGACCTTATTGACCTCATTGCTAAGTAAACGTCGAAGGTAAACTTTAAATGCCTCCCATTCAGCAAGGAGAGACCCTGGATCAGGCTGGTCGGAGAAAAACCTCTGAACGCTCCCCTCTAGTTCCTCTGGGGCAGTAAATAGCTTAAGCCAAAAGGCGTTAAATTTCCAGGGTGCTCTGGAGAGTGTAGATAAATGAGTCACCGTAAGACCGATCACCATGTAAGAGTGATCAGAAACACATCTAGGTTTGTATGAGACCTCCAAAACCGAGGGGAGCATCGCAGGGCTACCCACCGCCAAGTCTATTCTAGATAGTGACCCATGGGACTTAGAGAAACAAGAAAATTGTTTAACTGTAGGGTTTCGGTGCCTCCATATGTCTAGCCAGCCCACCTCCCGAAACAGTCTAGCCAGAGGAGTAGGCCTACAAGAGCTCGCCCCCGGTATCGGATGCTTGTCCATTCCCGGATCCAACCAGCTGTTAAAGTCTCCCACCAGAAGCATCGGGAGCTCCGGCCTACCCCCCAAAAACTCCAGGAGAAGCCGCAGCACCCGAGCATCAAACGGAGGAGGTATGTAAACACAGGCTAATATACAGTTCAAAATACCAATGCGCAAATGTAAAAACACAAACCTGCCCTCAGAATCAACCCTAGAGGCATACTCCTGGTAGTCCAGAGACCTGTGCACCACCACGCTCACCCCCCGGGAGAAGGAGGTGTGAGTGGAGTGGTACGCCCAGCCCACCCAGGAGTATTTCATACATCCTTTAGTGTCAGGTGTCAGATGCGTTTCCTGAAAACATAAGATAGCAGGGTAGAACTTTTTCATACAAGTAAAAACCATAGTCCGCTTAAGGGGGGAGTTCAGGCCCCTTAACATTCCAGGAGATCAAGGGGGTACCCTCCATTGCAGAGGCAGAAATAGTGACAGGGTGGGGCCCTTGGGCACCCCCAGCTCGGACTGTTCCAGTGAGTCAAATTTAGTGGGGCGATGAAGAACTACGGTAGCAACAAAACGATAGGTGACCAGAAAAAAGTACATCTTTGGACTGTAAGGTAGCGCACACTGTAGAACACAACAAGGCACAACGGTGCCAACAAACAATAGAGCAGTTGTTGATAGGTAGTCCCCAGTCCGGTGGAGAATCCTCACAGTAGGAAGCGCCTGGACGGGGCTGAAATATACAGTCAGCCACAGTAACATCGCCAACAGGGCAACTCCTGGAACCGCAACCCAGCCCAACAGTCGGCTAACTGAAGGTCGATGTATTTCTACTAGATTCAAGATTAAACCTAAGTTGAATTCACAGTTCTTGTCCTAGCACATTTGGAAATTAAGTTTTCCCCCCGGCACAAGAAGAGGAACCGGATAAAATGAAAGGGTGTCCTTGAAGCCAGAACAGCATCCCATCAATGCAAGGAGATCAACAATCCAGGTATAAATGCACATTTTGTGTTACACGAGTTGTCAGGGTCAGTCTCCTTCAGCATCCACCCTGCGACGACGTAAGGCCTGCTCATTGTGATCCAGCCAGGCCGCCGCGTCCCTGGCCGACTCAAAGAACTGCGCCTGGCCATCCGCCATCACTCGCAGTTTAGCTGGGTAGAGCATTGCATATGGCAGTTGCAGGGCTCTCAGGCGTTTCTTTACGTCACCAAACTTTGCTCTACTCCTCTGCACCTCAGCAGAGATATCGGGGTAGAATGACACTCTGACTCCGTTAAATGTGACATTGCCCTGCTCCCGTGCGCAGCGAAGAACTGTCTCTCTGTCACGGTAATGTAGGAGCTTGGCCAGCATTGAACGGGGAGGGGCCCCCTGTGGGGGGGGGGCGGCCCGGCACTCTATGAGCTCGTTCCACTGTAAAAAATGGGGAAAAAGCTTCCCTTCCAAACACCTCGATAAGCCAGTTCTCCACAAACATGGTGGGGTCTCTGCCCTCTGATTTCTCTGGGAGACCGACAATACGGACGTTGTTCCTGCGCAAACGACTTTCTGTGTCCTCTGCTCTGTTAAACGTGTCTTGTGCCATGCGGTGTGCTGCCCTGGCCTCACTTGCTAATGGGGGTAACTTGTCCTCTAAATCGCTCACTCTGCTCTCCACAGCTGTCGCCCTTTCCCTGACCTTTTGAAGATCTTGCCTCAGAAGGGACACCTCTTCCCTCAGACCCCCAAACTGCGCCTTCATGTCAGCATTGCCCATCTGCACAGCCCTCAGTATGTCTGCTAATGTAGGCTCTGGTGTGTCTTCCGAAGGGGGGGAGGAGGGGGGCTGAACAGCATCAGCCTCAGAGCGGTGGGGGGTGTCCTCCATATCAAGGCCCCAGTCTGCCTGCGTGGCCTGGTTTCCTCCATCCCCATCATCCACTGTCCCCCCAACGTCAGAAAGCACAGGGCCCTGTACCTTCTGGGTGTAGTAGAGCATGTCCCTCGTCTGAGCCTTTGGAGCGTTCCTACTGCCAGTTTCCTTAGGCTTGTCTGTCAGCCGCGATGAGCACTGTGCTGCGGTGGCGCCATCTTGGGAGTCCGGTCCCGCCATCTCCAGCATACCGCAACGGGTCTTCCCCCGTGTACAGAGGGCTGGCGGTGGGTCCGGGCAGTGCAGGGGTTCGGTAGCCAGCTGGGGAGCCGAAGAGAGCAGGATCAGAGATGCCGGGGTAGGATCAATGGACGGATCAGGCAGGAGCTGTGAGAAGTGCGTCCTCTCACATGCCGGTCTTGGCCACGCCCCTTCTTGGAACCATACTTAATTTTATGTATGTCTCCAAAAAAGCTATATCCCATTGGGTGTGTATAGGGATGAGCTTCGTGTTCGAGTCGAACATACGTTCGACTCGAACATCGGCTGTTCGATCGTTCGACGAAGATCGAACGATTTGGGCCGTTCGCGCCAAATTCGAGTGACGCAAACGGCCCACAATGCACTACGCCATCGCAGTGTCATCCAGGCGCTGTGATTGGCCAAGCATGCACTGTGACCCTGCATGCTTGGCCAATCACAGCGCCGGCAGCGAGGAGAGCAATGATTGGCCACAGGCAGGATGCCTGTGGCCAATTATTGCTGAGGGGGTTTAGTACACGCCCCACACTATAAAAGGCCGCCAGCGCGGCGGCCTTGTGTAGTGTGTTCCGGAGCAGGGAAAGAGAAGCATAGGCAGGGACAGTGTCATTTTTTTTCCTTTACTAATCCTGGATTCCTTGTGTTTAGGGACAAATAAGGATAGGTAGGGAGAGTGTCAGTGTGTTATTCTGTGCTAAACCTTGTTTGTAGGGACAGAGAGGTACAGTGAGGGAAAGTGTCAGTGTGCTATTCTGTGCTAATCCTTGTTTGTAGGGACAGAGAGGTGCAGTGAGGGAAAGTGTCAGTGTGCTATTCTGTTCTAAACCAATCTTGCTGAACCATATTTTCAATCCTTGAGTTTAGGGACAGAGAGGTACAGTGAGGGAAAGTGTCAGTGTGCTATTCTGTGCTAAATCTTGTTTGTAGGGACAGAGTAGGACAGTGAGGGAAAGTGTCAGTGTGCTATTCTGTTCTAAACCAATTTTGCTGTTCCATATTTGAAATCCTTGAGTTTAGGGACAGAGAAGGACACTCGTGGAAACTATCAGTGTGCTATTCTGTGCTAAATCTTGTTTGTAGGGAGGGACAGAGTAGGACAGTGAGGGAAAGTGTCAGTGTGCTATTCTGTTCTAAACCAATTTTGCTGAACCATATTTTCAATCCTTGAGTTTAGGGACAGAGAGGTACAGTGAGTGAAACTGACAGTGTGCTATTCTGTTCTAAACCAATTTTGCTGTTCCATATTTGAAATCCTTGAGTTTAGGGACAGAGAAGGACACTCGTGGAAACTATCAGTGTGCTATTCTGTGCTAAATCTTGTTTGTAGGGAGGGACAGAGTAGGACAGTGAGGGAAAGTGTCAGTGTGCTATTCTGTTCTAAACCAATTTTGCTGTTCCATATTTGAAATCCTTGAGTTTAGGGACAGAGAAGGACACTCGTGGAAACTATCAGTGTGCTATTCTGTGCTAAATCTTGTTTGTAGGGAGGGACAGAGTAGGACAGTGAGGGAAAGTGTCAGTGTGCTATTCTGTTCTAAACCAATTTTGCTGTTCCATATTTGAAATCCTTGAGTTTAGGGACAGAGAAGGACACTCGTGGAAACTATCAGTGTGCTATTCTGTGCTAAATCTTGTTTGTAGGGAGGGACAGAGTAGGACAGTAAGGGAAAGTGTCAGTGTGCTATTCTGTTCTAAACCAATTTTGCTGAACCATATTTTCAATCCTTGAGTTTAGGGACAGAGAAGGACACTCGTGGAAACTATCAGTGTGCTATTCTGTGCTAAATCTTGTTTGTAGGGAGGGACAGAGTAGGACAGTGAGGGAAAGTGTCAGTGTGCTATTCTGTTCTAAACCAATTTTGCTGTTCCATATTTGAAATCCTTGAGTTTAGGGACAGAGAAGGACACTCGTGGAAACTATCAGTGTGCTATTCTGTGCTAAATCTTGTTTGTAGGGAGGGACAGAGTAGGACAGTGAGGGAAAGTGTCAGTGTGCTATTCTGTTCTAAACCAATTTTGATGAACCATATTTTCAATCCTTGAGTTTAGGGACAGAGAGGTACAGTGAGTGAAACTGACAGTGTGCTATTCTGTTCTAAACCAATTTTGCTGTTCCATATTTGAAATCCTTGAGTTTAGGGACAGAGAAGAACACTCGTGGAAACTATCAGTGTGCTATTCTGTGCTAAATCTTGTTTGTAGGGAGGGACAGAGTAGGACAGTGAGGGAAAGTGTCAGTGTGCTATTCTGTTCTAAACCAATTTTGCTGTTCCATATTTGAAATCCTTGAGTTTAGGGACAGAGAAGGACGCTCGTGGAAACTATCAGTGTGCTATTCTGTGCTAAATCTTGTTTGTAGGGAGGGACAGAGTAGGACAGTGAGGGAAAGTGTCAGTGTGCTATTCTGTTCTAAACCAATTTTGATGAACCATATTTTCAATCCTTGAGTTTAGGGACAGAGAGGTACAGTGAGTGAAACTGACAGTGTGCTATTCTGTTCTAAACCAATTTTGCTGTTCCATATTTGAAATCCTTGAGTTTAGGGACAGAGAAGAACACTCGTGGAAACTATCAGTGTGCTATTCTGTGCTAAATCTTGTTTGTAGGGAGGGACAGAGTAGGACAGTGAGGGAAAGTGTCAGTGTGCTATTCTGTTCTAAACCAATTTTGCTGTACCATATTTGAAATCCTTGAGTTTAGGGACAGAGAAGGACACTCGTGGAAACTATCAGTGTGCTATTCTGTGCTAAATCTTGTTTGTAGGGAGGGACAGAGTAGGACAGTGAGGGAAAGTGTCAGTGTGCTATTCTGTTCTAAACCAATTTTGATGAACCATATTTTCAATCCTTGAGTTTAGGGACAGAGAGGTACAGTGAGTGAAACTGACAGTGTGCTATTCTGTTCTAAACCAATTTTGCTGTTCCATATTTGAAATCCTTGAGTTTAGGGACAGAGAAGGACACTCGTGGAAACTATCAGTGTGCTATTCTGTGCTAAATCTTGTTTGTAGGGAGGGACAGAGTAGGACAGTGAGGGAAAGTGTCAGTGTGCTATTCTGTTCTAAACCAATTTTGCTGAACCATATTTTCAATCCTTGTGTTTAGGGACAGAGAAGGATAGGCAGGGGACAGTGTCAGTGTCATTGTTGCTAAGCCTCCTGCACAGTATACACCTGAAGGTAGCCCTTATTGCTTTTTTTCCCATCTCCCTGCAGGCCATCCATTAAAATGTCTGGAAGGCAAACAAGGAGAGGCAGACAGTCAGGAGGCAAAAAAAGAGGGCAAGC
The DNA here is from genome assembly GCA_029206835.1 of Rana muscosa. Taxonomy (NCBI): domain Eukaryota; kingdom Metazoa; phylum Chordata; class Amphibia; order Anura; family Ranidae; genus Rana; species Rana muscosa. The sequence continues at coordinate 248,038,508 of CM055127.1, forward strand.
AGGCTCTGTGTCTGGGGGCAACAGTGCTGGTCGTGGACGTGGTGCATTGTCATCAGCACATGGCCATGGGACACGCTTGTCCTTCTTTTCAGCAGCTGGACATGTTGAGCCACATCATGCCGAAGACTTGGTAGAGTGGATGACCAAGCCCACCTCATCCTCCTCATCCTCTCTCACCCAGGCTCAGGGTACTGGCAAAGCAGCTGCCAAAGCGTCCTCTTCTCTGGTATCATTATCTTCATTAGTCAATCCTTCCCTAGACCCACCATGTCCTCCTCCTGAGGAGTCCCCCGAACTGTTTGAGCACAGTGTTGGGTACATGCTCCAGGAGGATGCCCAGCGTTTCGAAGGATCTGATGATGATACCCAGCTAGAGGAAGGCAGCAGCGTGAGAGCAGAGAGAGGGGATGCTCAAGAAGGACACCAATCTGGCAGTCATGCTCCAGCAGCTGCAGCATACTGCTAGATTGGCTCCAGTGATGAGGAGGGAGGGGATGATGAGGTCACTGACTCCACGTGGGTGCCTAATAGGAGAGAGGAGGAGGAGGAGGAGGATGAGGAGGAGGCACATCTCCAACGAGGCAGGATGCCCTTGAGTGGCCAGCGTATGGGCAGCACACCGACGGAATCACACCGCAGAGCTCCGCCTGTGCAGGGCGCTGCCTCTGCCCGTCATTGAAAAAGTTCTTTGGTGTGGGCCTTTTTTGAGGCGAGTGCATCAGATCGCACAGCTGCTGTTTGCAACATATGTCTCAAGCGTATATCGCGTGGCCAAAACATCAGCCGCTTGGGCACCACATGCTTGATCAGACATATGTTGACCTGCCATGCAGCTCGTTGGCAAGCCTACCTTAAAGACCCACACCAAAGAACAAAGCTGACCTCTTCTTGCACCGCATCAGCTGGGATCTCCAACCCCACTATACCTTCACTCCTCTCTGAAACCTGCTCTGAGAGGAATGAAGGTGTAGAATTAGGTGTGTCACAGGCAAGTACTTGCGGGCACTCTGCTAGCAGTACACCAACGTCCGATTCTAGCAGGCAAATTTCCCTGCCCCAGCTGCTGGACCGTCTAAAGAAGTTCACTCCCAGCCATCCACATGCCCAGCGGTTGAATGCTAGCTTGGCTAAATTGCTAGCGCTTCAACTGCTGCCTTTTCAGTTGGTAGACTTGGCCCCCTTCCGTGAGTTTGTGCAATGTGCGGTTCCTCAGTGGCAGGTTCCCAAACGCCACTTTTTCGCACGGAAGGCGATTCCGGCTCTCTACAGGCATGTGGAAGGCAATGTCTTGGCCTCGCTGGACAGGGCGGTCAGCGGTAAGGTGCATATTACCGCTGACTCATGGTCCAGCAGGCATGGACAGGGACGTTACCTTTCTTTCACGGCCCATTGGGTCACTCTTTTGGCAGCTGGGAAGGATGCAGGACAAGGTGCAGTAGTGTTGGAGGTTGTTCCACCGCCACGCCTCCAAAATGCTACTACTGGTTGTGACACACCTCTCTCCTCCACCCCCTCCTCTTCTTCTTCCTCCATGGCCTCTTCCTGTGGTTTGTCCTCAAAACCAGCGGTGCTCCGTAGGCGTTCAAGGGGCTACGCAAGTACGCAGGCAAAAAGATGCCATGCCGCGCTTGCGCTGGTGTGTTTGGGGGACAGGAGCCACACTGGGGCAGAGGTCCTGTCTGCTCTGCAGGGGCAGGCCAAGAGGTGGTTGACGCCACGCCAGCTTAAGCCAGGAATGGTGGTTTGCGACAATGGCACCAACCTCCTCTCCGCCCTCCGACAGGGACAACTGACCCATGTGCCCTGTATGGCTCACGTCCTTAACCTGGTGGTGCAGCGGTTCTTGGGCAGGTACCCGGGCTTACAGGATGTCCTGAGGCAGGCCAGGAAAGTCTGTGTGCATTTCCGCAGATCTTATAATGCCAGTGCTCGCCTGGCTGAGCTGCAAAAGGAGTTGAACCTGCCCAAGAACCGCCTTATATGTGACATGCCCACCAGGTGGAACTCAACATTGGCCATGCTGCAGCGGCTGCACACACAGCAGAGGGCCATCAATGAGTACCTGTGCGACTACGGCACCAGGACAGGGTCAGGGGAGCTCGGGTTTTTTTCACCACGCCAGTGGGGCATGATCAGGGATGCATGCACTGTCCTGGCACCATTTGAGGAGGCCACGAGGATGGTGAGCAGTGACAGTGCATGCATCAGTGACACTGTACCTCTTGTCCACCTGTTGGAGCACAAGCTGCATGGAATAATGGACAGGGCACTTGAGGCAGAACAGAGGCAGGAAGAGGAGGACTTCCTTGCCTCTCAAGGCCCCCTTTACCCAGACAGTGTTCCTTCTGTCCCACCCATCGCACAGGAGGAGGAGGAGGAGGAGGAGGAGGATTGTGTCAGCATGGAGGTGGAGCCTGGCACTCAGCATCATCAGCAGCAGTCTTTTAGGTATGATTTACAGTCCCAAGAAACCCGTGGACTTGTACGTGGCTGGGAGGAGGTGGCTGCGGATCATGTCGTCCTTAGTGACCCAGAGGACTCCGGACCGAATGCCTCCGCTAACCTACGCTGCATGGCCTCCCTGATCCTGCAAAGTCTGTGGAAGGATCCTCGTATTCTTCGGATCAAGGAGAGGGACCATTACTGGCTGGCCACTCTCCTTGATCCACGGTACAAGGGTAAGGTTGCGGACCTTATGTTACCGTCGCAGAGGGAGCAGAGGATGAGACAACTCCGGGAGGCCTTGCAGAAAGGTCTGTGCAACGCGTTCCCAGAGACTGGGAGGTTACAAACTCCTGGTCCTGGACAACGAGTTGCTGAGGCTTCGGGCAGTCAAAGAAGGAGCGGTGGGGAAGGTGGCCGTCTGACCGATGCGTTCAGACAATTCTTTAGTCCGCAGCCCCAAAGTATGATCGGTTCCAGCAACCATCGCCAGCGTCTGATATACATGGTCCAGGAATACCTAGGGGCAAGGTCAGACTTGGACACCTTCCCCACCGAAAATCCTCTGGCTTACTGGGTCTTGAGGATGGATCACTGGCCAGAGCTTGCACAGTATGCAATTGAGCTACTGGCCTGTCCTGCATCCAGCGTTCTTTCAGAACGCACATTCAGTGCTGCTGGAGGATTTGTCACGGATCACAGGGTGCGCCTGTCCACCGACTCGGTTGATCGACTGACTTTCATCAAGATGAACCAGTCTTGGATCACCACCAGCTACCACACACCTGATGCTGATATAACAGACTAATTGATTTTAAAATGTCACATCCCTTCAAGACTGATGCTGATGCTGAGTGCCTGTGCTGTTATGTTGACTGGCTATCCTCCTCCTCCTCCTCAATGATACGATTAATGATGATAGCTTGGAAGATCATTTTGGTTTATGGGTGACGCCACCAGTGGCTAAGGCCCAATTTTTCAGCCCCTGTTTAACAGGGGCGTGTAATTAAAATTTTTGATGCAATACTTTGCAACAGGCCTCATTGCTGTGCTCCAAGTACAGTATCTGTGAGGGGTTGCAGTGTTGTGCCACCAGTGCCTAAGGCCCAATTTTTCAGCCCCTGTTCAACAGGGGCATGCAATTATAATTATTGATCTAATAATTCACAGCAGGGCCCATTGCTGCGCCCACCAAGAGTAACTGTCAGGCCCTACAGTGTTGTGGCACCAGCACCACCATCACCACCACCACCACCACCAAAGGCCCAATTTTTCAGCCCCTGTTCAACAGGGGCATGCAATTATAATTATTGATTGAATAATTCACAGCAGGGCCCATTGCTGCGCCCACCAAGAGTAACTGTCAGGCCTTACAGTGTTGTGGCACCAGCACCACCATCACCACCACCACCACCACCAAAGGCCCAATTTTTCAGACCCTATTCAACAGGGGCATGCAATTATAATTATTGATCTAATAATTCACAGCAGGGCCCATTGCTGCGCCCACCAAGAGTAACTGTCAGGCCTTATAGTGTTGTGGCACCAGCACCACCATCACCACCACCACCACCACCAAAGGCCCAATTTTTCAGCCCCTGTTCAACAGGGGCATGCAATTATAATTATTGATCGAATAATTCACAGCAGGGCCCATTGCTGCGCCCACCAAGAGTAACTGTCAGGCCTTACAGTGTTGTGGCACCAGCACCACCATCACCACCACCACCACCACCAAAGGCCCAATTTTTCAGCCCCTATTCAACAGGGGCATGCAATTATAATTATTGATCTAATAATTCACAGCAGGGCCCATTGCTGCGCCCACCAAGAGTAACTGTCAGGCCTTACAGTGTTGTGGCACCAGCACCACCATCACCACCACCAAAGGCCCAATTTTTCAGCCCCTGTTCAACAGGGGCATGCAATTATAATTATTGATCGAATAATTCACAGCAGGGCCCATTGCTGCGCCCACCAAGAGTAACTGTCAGGCCTTACAGTGTTGTGGCACCAGCACCACCATCAAAGGCCCAATTTTTACTACCACTGATCAACAATTATATGTTATTACAATTCCTGATATAATAGTTGACAGCAGGGCGTTCCAGCACCCACCAAGAATAACTGTGAGTGCTTTCAGTGTTGTGCCAACACCAACACCTAAGGGGCCAATTTCTGCAGAGTATATACGGCAGGTCCCTACTTTCAAACATCCAACTTACAAACGACTACTACTTGCAAACGGAAGAAGACAACAGGAAGTGAGAGGAAATGTACCCCTTGGAAGGAAAATTCTCTCCTGTAAGAATTAATATGGGTGAAAGGTGTCTCCTCTCTACTGATGCTTTATCACCAATCCTTGTTTCAATAAAAACACCACATTTCAAAAACAGTTGTCATTGGGACGCAAAGTGAGGTGAAATGTTCTGAACAGGGGCACAGACAGCAAAAAAAATGTGACAGGGGTGATAACCGTTCCCTATGTTTTCCAAAAAGCTAAAAAAAAGGAATTTGGCATGGTGCTACACTTAAACAATGCAGCTGTTCAAAATTACAAACAGATTCTACATAAGAACAAACCTACAGTCCCTGTCTTGTATGCACCGCCTGTATACGGCTGTTCAGAGTATATAGGTCCTTTTTTATTTTGTGTGCGGGGTTCCCCTTAATATCCATACAAGACCCAAAGGGGCTGGTAATGGGCTGGGGTAGGGGGGGGGTTGATGGGGTAGCTATGCCATTTTTCTTAAAGATTTTCATCCATATTACCGGGACCAGACATTGCATTAAAGCCGCAAGCAGTTTTAAATGGCTTTTTTTCCTTTAGAAATGTTATTTTGTGCAGGGACAGTTCTAAACACGGGAAACACGTGGCACTTCACAGGCATACTTTAGACACCCCCCAGGTACAATATTTAAAGGAATATTTGACTTTTTTTTTTTCACTTTATGCATCATTAAAATGACTGCTCCCGGAAAACGTCCGTTTTTAAAACTTCTTTTTGCATTGATACATGTCCCCTGGTGCAGAACCCGGGTTCCCAAACTCTGTTTCGGACAATAACATGGATAATAGTCGTTATAATTAGCACTTTAGAATCCGAACGTTCGCATCCATTGTATTTAATAGGGTTCTAATGTTCGTGCGAACTTTCAGTCCGTTTGCGGGTTCTGGTGCGAACCGAACCCGGGGGTGTTCGGCTCATCACTAGGTGTGTACCTCAGAAATGGTTAGATTTTTGAGTCAGACAAATAGCCCCCCCAAGTCCCCATCCTTGGTGTCAAAGGTCTCAAACACACCTTGAGTGTTGACCACCTTAGAGGCCCGATATTCAAAAATATCTATTAATATTCCAATGAATGATAGTGGGATATTATAAATGAATCTTACTTTTTGCAATGATTACAAAAAAACTTTCACCTGAGTGTAGTAACGAATACCCTAAAGGTATATGGGTATTTGGGTCTATACAACAATATGTCACCCAAAAAATAATGGACTGCTGCAATATGTATGTATCTCAATGGTAAAATGTAAAAAGTGTAAAAAATACTGCGCTGTCTAAAAAGAAAAAACAAATGTGATAACTCAATATCTGTGCTGCAACCAAAAAATGTGGGAAACACACAAACAACAATTTCATAAAGAACTAAGGCTGCGCAGCTAAATGTGAAAAAAACAAAAATGATTTGTTGTGAAAACACAATGTGATATCACCTATGAATAACGTGCTGAACAATATGACTTAAGGAATACAGGATGTTGTTCTATGCGTCTCTAGGTGATAGATGGTACTTAAACTATATTCCTTGGTAATGACACACAAGAGAGTTCAAAGATAGTCCATAGGTAACTTAAAGTCCCCAGAAGGAAGAAAAAAGATTCCGAACTCTTCAGAACTGTATTAGTGACTTCCAAAATGAAACACCATAGAAGGAGTGATGATATGACAGAAAAGGAATCCACCACCTTGTCCCTCTCAGGCTGCTTACCAGAAATTCTGATCCCTGAAAGAGATCGGTCTGAATAGGTGGCTGTTATCCCCGCCAAGGACTCTAATTGGCTCTCTCTGTGCTCTCTATTCATCCAGGTTCCAGTCTGTAGTCCCCAAGTAGCTCCGTGAGTCACATTTAGGGTAAAAGAAAAAACCCCATAGCGTAATCCAATATATAAAAAAAATTATTATAATAAAAATGCACTTACAGCATGTTGAAATATAAACAGCGATGGTTTGGTGTAAGGCCGGCCGGCTCTCACTACCCGTTGCTTCCGGGATTCGTATCGTGGTGACGTCAGCACGCCGCTCCTCCCTACGTCGTTTCGACAAACCTGTCGTCATCCAGGGGCACGGGCGGCGTGCTGATCCACCACTATTATATATGCTGTGAACAATAGCTAGGGACCGCCCAGAACCAGGTTCCCAGCGTCCCAGCTACGGGCGTCGCCATCTTGAAAGTGGGTAAAATGCCCTTACGTTAGTAACCCTTTATCCTTGATCTCGCTGTCGGATCCCACTCCGACATAGAGATACATAAGATCACGGCCAGAATGTCTTCTCACTGTGCGTGGACCCATTCAGTGAGTTACATGGTGCTATGTCAGTGACACCAGCGGAATCCGCCCGGGTCTGAGCTCTCGGCATCTCCGTTGCGCAAGTCACCATGTTGGAAATGGGCAAACTGCCCTTACCTCCAAATCACTGACTATCGTCAGTAATTTCGAGCATAAATCAGACATGCACACAAGAAAGGGATCCAACTCTAAACAGTTAGATCCCTATGAATGAGGCTTGCATTCGAATAGCATGCACGCTCCACTTATATGTATCATACATGTACAGACACATATAGTGTGAGATTACCGAAGTGCTGTACACTAATTTAATATACAGAGGTTCACTCCCCTATTCAACCTTTATAGAATGCATCCTAACATATAAATGTATTAACAGCTATTAAAAATTAATTCTTACTAAAAAATGTTGTTTCCTATGTTAAATGAGTGTAGTGTGACCGCCATCTTGTGGACAAATTCACAATTACACTCATTGATTAATATTGCAAGACAAACCATAACCATCTACATATGGTATGTCATTTTGGGAGAAGGAACTAAAGAATGAGGATTTTTGAGAAAGGATATTAAGAATCAAATATTTAGACAAATTTAATCCATCCATTGGATTCTATAGATAGGTGAATTAACCCCAACAAGTGTATATATGGGTGCCGCCAGAGCACACCCAAAATAGTTGGTGGAAAAACACATATTCGAACTGACTGGTGTATGCTCAGAAAAACCCATAGACATCCCCAAGGGTGACCATAGGTCAATGGGCCCCACCAATCAGAATGTGTACAACTGGAGTGTTTATCTCGATGTTAAGGGTCCCTTAGAGATGTCAATAGTGATGGAATGGGGATGTACCGAGAGCTCAAATCCAGTTCACATTACTATACAAAAATAATATTAACACCTAGCTGTTATCGATGAATGCATTGACATCAATGTCGATATTAAGCCCGTACGGAGTGTAACAGCGGACCTTGTGAATCCAGCTCATTTCCATACGGGAAATTTCCCTAACCAGAGAACCACCCCTCCAATGAGGACTATACCTGTAAATTCCTATAAAGGAAGTACCCTCTGGATTGCGATGATGGTATAAGTCATAATGCTTGGATACAGAATGATATTGAAAGCCACTCTTAATGTTGGCTAAGTGTTCTCCAAGTCTTACTTGCATGGTCCGTTTCGTCCTACCTATATATTGCATCCCACAGGGACATTGTAGAAGATATACAACGCCTGTGGAACTGCATGTGACAAAAGTATCGATCTTGTGAGTTTTTGAAGTACTACTAGATACAAATACTTCCGTCTTTTTAGACCTAATTTTGTTTATTGAAACACACTTGGCACCGACGGCATTGATGGTACCCAGATAGTTTTTGAAAGAAAGAAACTTTCTTAGGTGGAGGGTCAACCACATTGGGTGTCACTCTATCCCTTAGGGAGGGGGCACCCCTAAAAATAACTTGTGGGATTGCTAGGAGGAAAGTATTGATAATACGATCATTCCCTAACAGGTGCCAGTGTTTCCGAATGATTCTTTTTATCAAGTAATGTTGTGTAGAGTATGTTGTGATAAATGGTATACACAATTGTTGTTGTTTCTTCTTTGGGCCATTTATTAACAAAGCTGATCTTTCCATGTCCCCCACTTCTTTCAAAATTTCTTCCAAGATTTTCTCATCATAGCCCTTTTCTAATAGTCTGTCTTTCAAGGTATTAGCCTGGAGGAAATAATCAGACTTTTCAGAACAATTTCTCCGCATACGAACAAATTGGCTTTTTGGTACTGACTTCAGCCAAGAGTCCTTATGACAACTATCGCTCGGTATATAAGCATTGCGGTCAGTTTGTTTAAAATACGATATCGTTTTGAAACCCACTTCACTCTTGGTGATTGTGAGGTCCAAAAAATTGATCTGTATTTGACTGGCCTCGTGAATGAAACGTATGCCTCTATCGTTCTGATTAATCTCTAGGAAGAAAGCCTCCAGCTCTAGAGCTGTGCCATCCCAGAGGAGGAGGACGTCATCAATATACCTAGCCCAAAATTTAAGATGTGGGTTTCGGTCTTTAAAGATGACATCCTCCTCCCATTTGGCCATGAAGAGATTGGCCAAACTGGGGGCATATTTCGCCCCCATGGCCACACCCCGTTGCTGCTTGTAAAAGTTGTGACTGAACCAAAAATAGTTATGTTTTGCCGCGTAGTCTAAAAGCTCCATAATGAAATCTTGTTGTTCCTCCGATGTTGTTGAATGGAGATTAAGGTAATATTTGACAGCTGATAACCCCAAAGAATGGGGAATTATAGTATACAGTGATGTCACATCAGCTGTGACCATCCACATATGTTCACTAGGATGTTGATCTGCTAGCAAATTAATTACGTGTCTGGTATCTTTCAGATACGACGGCATTTTCAACACTAATGGTTGGAGAAAAAAGTCTATATACTTGCCCACCCGGGATGTGATGGAATCAATTCCGCTAACTATCGGGCGTCCCGGGGGGCAAGTCAGACTTTTATGAATTTTTGGCAAACAGCACAGGATAGGTACCCTCGGTGCCTTGGGAACCAGAAAAAGCTGTTCCTTTTCACTCAGAATCCCCGATTGTGCACCCTTTAATACCAAGTCCTCCAGGGTCTTTTTATACTTAATGATTGGATTTCCAACCAAAAGAGTGTAGGTCTCCTGATCGCCAACTATCCTGGATAATTCCTGAAGGTAGTTGTCCCTGTCAAGGATCACTATCCCCCCCCCCTTTATCTGCTGGGGGTATAACCAATTGTTTATTTTTACACAAGGTATCTAGGCCCTGCTCAAAATTCTTCCCCATTTTTTATTGGTTATTTTAACGGATTCCAGATCTCGCAGAACCACATCACGAAATACTCTCAGTGATGGTGCTAGGGTACCTGGGTGTCAGGGTCACCTGTGGCCAGGTGACAGATGCACACCGTAGGGGGACAGGAGTGCACCGCGAGGTAGTGAACCCTATGGCTGGCTTCTGTGGATAGGAAACTGGGTGGTTGTGGAAAGCGGGACCAGAGGAGCACAACCGGGATCCCAACGGAAGCGAGAGCCAAGATTCCCCAGGGCGCGGAGTCTAAGACCCAGCTGGTCTTCTCCAGGGCCTCTAGTGGTGAGGATGTTACGCTGCAGGCTGGGACCAGGTCGCGGCCCCTGGAGTTTCCTAGCTCACGCCCCGTAGGATAAGGGGAAGCAGCAGCACACGATAGAGAGAACCGAAAAACAAGCCGAAGGTCAGGGGCCACAAGCAGACAAGGATAACGAAGAACGAGCCGAAGGTCAAGGGTCACGAGCAGACAGGGATGGTCGGGGACAAGCCAATAACGTAACAGAGAGACAGACGTAGCACACGGCAGGCAGGAACCCAAACACACAATGCCTAACAAACACGTTGATCAGCAAAGCAGGCTTGCAGTGCACAGGTTAATATAGTGTTCAGTGATAGGGCCTGGGGTGGAGTCAGGCTGGGAGGAGATTATAAAGGAAGCCAGGTGAAGGAGGTCTGGTCTCTAGATGAACACATGAGGAGGAAGGTAAGATGGCAGACAGACATTAATGCATATCCATGACAGTACCCTCCCTCTTACGAGGCCTCCCCCTTCCCCGCCTGGGCCCAGGTTCAGAGGGAAACTTCAGATGAAACTCCTTTAACAGACGAGGTGCAAAGACCTCAGATGCAGTGATCCAAGACCTCTCCTCAGGACCAAACCCTTTCCAATGAACGAGGTACTGAAGAACGCCTTTACAGAGTCGGGAGTCCAGAATTTGACTGATCTCGTACTCCTGATTATCCTCCGAGACAGGCGCCACGGTAGGAAGAGGACGAGAGAATTTATTAAGGACTAAAGGCTTTAGAAGAGCAACATGAAAGGAGTTAGTGATTTTAAGGCTCTTAGGAATCTGGAGTTTGAAACAAACCGGATTCAGTTTAGCAGTTACCGTGTATGGACCGATGAATCGTGGAGCAAACTTCAGAGAAGGAACTCGGAGCTTGATGTTCCTGGTAGAGAGCCAGACTTTGTCCCCTGGCTGAAGAGAAGGCGGTTTACGCCTGCGGCGGTCGGCAAAGCCTTTGAATTTTTCAGCAGCTGCCCGGAGGGAATCATGAACTTGACCCCAAACGGAATTGAGAGACTCCTGAACCGAAGCCAAAGCTGGAATGTCTGGAGAACAGATCATAGGAAGAGGAAGTTGAGGGTGTTTTCCATAAACTGTGAAAAAGGGTGTCTTCTGCGAACTGGTATTCACATGATTGTTATGGGAGAATTCTGCCCACGGGAGTAGAGAGGACCAATCGTCATGGTGAGAAGACACAAAGGTGCGAAGAAAGACCTCTAACTCCTGATTAACCCTCTCAGTCTGTCCATTGGATTGGGGATGGTAAGAAGAAGAAAAATCCAAGACAATATTGAGGGATTTGCAAAAGGCTCTCCAAAAACGAGACGTGAATTGGACTCCCCTGTCGGAAACAATATGAGAAGGGACCCCATGTAGGCGGAGAATTTCTCGAATGAAAATGGGAACCAAGGCAGGGGCAGAAGGAAGACCAGGAAGAGGAACAAAATGAGCCATCTTGGAGAATCGATCGATTACCACCCAAATGACTGTATTATTCTCAGACAGTGGGAGATCGGTGATAAAATCCATGGCAATATGGGCCCAGGGTTCCTTAGGAATAGGCAAGGGCATGAGGAGACCAGCAGGAGCTTGTGTGGAGGATTTGGACTGAGCACAGACATGACAAGCTTTAACGTAGTCTTTGACGTCTGAGCGGAGATTAGGCCACCAGTAGTGACGACTGATGAGTAGGAAGGATCGGAGGAATCCAGAATGCCCTGCCACCTTGGAATCATGTCCCCAACGAAGGATCTTAGCTCTTAGCTCAGTGGGGACAAAGGTCTTACCAGGCGGAATTTTAGACTTCAGGGTGGTAGAGTGGGCAACAATGCATGAGGTGGGAATGATCGGCTCAGGTTCAGGGGCGGACTCCTCGTCCAAAGTGTCAAATGACCTAGAGAGCGCATCAGCCCGACCGTTGCAGGAACCAGGTTTGTAGGTAATCGTGAAATTAAAACGGGCAAAGAAGAGACTCCACCTGGCCTGTCTAGGATTCAGACGTTTAGCATTCTGTAGATACTGTAAATTCTTGTGATCGGTAAAGATCGTTATGGAGTGAGGGGAACCCTCCAAGAGATGACGCCACTCCTCTAACGCCAATTTAATTGCGAGAAGTTCCCGATCACCGATGGCATAATTCCTCTCTGCCTGAGAAATTTTTTTGGAGAAGAACGCACATGGTTGGCGTCTCTTCTCAAAGATTTGAAGAAGCACAGCTCCCACCCCCATTGAGGAAGCGTCCACTTCAATAAAAAATGCATTCCCAGGATTTGGTCTCCTCAAGAGGGGGCCAGAAACAAAGGCCTGTTTCAGGTTGTGAAATGCAGAGACAGCTTCGGGAGGCCAGTCTCTGGCATTCACACCCTTCTTGGTCAAAGCGATAATAGGCGCGGCAATGGAAGAGTAATTCCTTATGAACTGCCTATAATAATTAGTGAAGCCAAGAAAGCGCTGTGTGGCCTTGAGGCTAGCAGGAAGAGGCCAGTTGGTGATAGCCAAGACCTTCCCAGGGTCCATACGAAGCCCCGAACATGAGACAAAGCACCCCAAAAACAGGACCTCAGAACATTCAAAGGAACATTTCTCCAGCTTGGCATAGAGATTGTTCTCTCTAAGACGTTGAAGTACAGTGCGGACATGGTTTCTGTGGACGAGCAGATTTTCAGAAAAGATCAGAATGTCATCCAGATAGATGACAACAAACTGGTACAGCAGATCTCTGAAGATTTCATTGACAAAGTTTTGAAACACGGCTGGAGCATTACACAGACCAAAAGGCATCACCAGATATTCGTAATGCCCGTCTCTAGTGTTAAATGCAGTCTTCCATTCGTCACCCTCCTGTATTCGAATGAGATTGTACGCGCCTCTGAGATCCAACTTGGTGAAAATGGAGGCACCCTTCAACCTATCGAATAGCTCAGATATTAAGGGTAAGGGGTATCGATTTTTAATAGTAACCGCATTTAAACCCCGATAATCGATGCAGGGTCTTAAGGTACCATCCTTTTTGGCAACAAAAAAGAACCCTGCCCCTGCAGGCGATGAGGATTTCCGGATGAACCCTCTCTCCAGATTCTCTGCTACATACTCCGACATGGCCTGGGTCTCTGGGATGGACAGAGGGTAGGTACGACCCCTGGGTAGAGTTGCTCCGGGGACAAGATCAATAGCACAGTCAAAAGACCTGTGGGGAGGAAGCACCTCAGCTGATTTTTTACAGAACACATCCCGGTAATCGCTGTATGCGGCGGGAAGATCAGAAGAAACAGAAGTGGCAGCAACCGGAAGACTCTCCTTGGGGGTCACCTTGAGAAGACACGACGAGAAACATGAGGAACCCCAGGCCAGGATCTGCCCAGAGACCCAGTCCACATGTGGAGAGTGGAGCTGTAGCCAAGGGAGGCCCAATACAACTGGGGTAGAGGCCTTGGGTAGAATAAGAAAGGATATCCACTCCTGGTGGAGAATCCCTACCGACATCCTAATGGGTAGCGTCTGGAAGCGAATAGGGCCCCCTGGGAGAACAGTGCCATCAATTGCCGAGACTACCAATGGGGTAGTGAGAGGTGAAAGGGTAAGCTTCATAGAAGAAGCAGTTCTCCAATCCATGAAATTGCCGGCAGCCCCGGAATCCAGGTATGCAAGGGTTGACTGAGGAGAAGTGCCTACATGAAGGGACACCGGCAAGAGCAGGCGAGAAGGTGATGTTTCTGGGTCCAATACTCCACCTTCCAAATGTATTAGACCCGAGCGTTTCCCGGACGAAGCGAGCAGGAGTCACGAAAATGACCCTTGCCCCCACAATAGAGGCACAAGCCCAGAGTTCTGCGCCTAGCACGTTCTTCGGGGGTTAGTCTGGTCCGGCCCAGCTGCATAGGTTCTTCAGCAGGTAGAGGATGCTCCACGGAATGAAGGGAGGGGAGCTCAGACTGGCTAGGACCCAGAGAGTGCTGGCGTCTTTTTTCTAAGGACCTCTCTTGAAAACGAATGTCGATCTGGTTGCATAATGACATTACATCGTCCAGACCGACGGGAATGGCTCTTCCCGCTAATTCGTCTTTCACTCGGTCAGAGAGGCCATGTAAAAAGGTAGCGACCAGGGCCTCATTATTCCAGCTCAATTCAGCTGTGTGGATACGGAACTGAAGAGCATATTGCCCCACTGAACTAGATTCTTGGCGAAGACGTAAGACAGCACTAGCCGCTGAAGAAGCCCGAGCCGGCTCTTCGAAGATATTACGAAAGAGCTTCAAGAATTCGGACAGACTGGAAACCACCGGATCGTTCCTCTCCCACAGGGGGGCAGCCCAGGCCAAAGCTTCACCGGAGAGGAGGGAAATGATATAGGCTACCTTAGCCCGGTCAGATAGGAAGCTTTGAGGCTGAAGCTCAAAATGAATAGTGCATTGGCTGAGAAACCCCCTGCAGGCCTTGGAGTCCCCAGAGAAACGGAACGGAGCTGGCAATCTTAGTGAGTGTGAGGCTGCGACTGGTGCGATAGGTACAGCCGCTGGTTGTACTTGGGGTTGCGGATTCGGGGTTCCCAAGGAGACCTGAAGCTGCTCGAATCGAGAAGCCAGATCCTGGAGGAATCGCATCACCTGGGTCTGATTTGATTCCTGGGTCTCAAGTCTGCGAACTATGCCCTGCAATGGATCATCCGCGGGAAGCGGGATGTCAGCCGGGTTCATGGCTGATCAAACTGTCAGGGTCACCTGTGGCCAGGTGACAGATGCACACCGTAGGGGGACAGGAGTGCACCGCGAGGTAGTGAACCCTATGGCTGACTTCTGTGGATAGGAAACTGGGTGGTTGTGGAAAGCGGGACCAGAGGAGCACAACCGGGATCCCAACGGAAGCGAGAGCCAAGATTCCCCAGGGCGCGGAGTCTAAGACCCAGCTGGTCTTCTCCAGGGCCTCTAGTGGTGAGGATGTTACGCTGCAGGCTGGGACCAGGTCGCGGCCCCTGGAGTTTCCTAGCTCACGCCCCGTAGGATAAGGGGAAGCAGCAGCACACGATAGAGAGAACCGAAAAACAAGCCGAAGGTCAGGGGCCACAAGCAGACAAGGATAACGAAGAACGAGCCGAAGGTCAAGGGTCACGAGCAGACAGGGATGGTCGGGGACAAGCCAATAACGTAACAGAGAGACAGACGTAGCACACGGCAGGCAGGAACCCAAACACACAATGCCTAACAAACACGTTGATCAGCAAAGCAGGCTTGCAGTGCACAGGTTAATATAGTGTTCAGTGATAGGGCCTGGGGTGGAGTCAGGCTGGGAGGAGATTATAAAGGAAGCCAGGTGAAGGAGGTCTGGTCTCTAGATGAACA
>CM055127.1:248054113-248321613 GCA_029206835.1 Rana muscosa
CATGAGGAGGAAGGTAAGATGGCAGACAGACATTAATGCATATCCATGACACTGGGGGGTTGAAGATGGAAGCATTGGACAATCCCGTATATTGATAATTGTTCAACGTTAATCCCCCTGGCGTGTTGGAATATTAGCAAAATGTCTTTTGATGTTAATTCTCCTAACGTACTTGTGTACGTCCATATATGTTTCGAATTTATTGAGTTTTCGAGGAGGGGCAAATTTTAAACCTTTATTCAAAAGGGCTGTTTCGGATTCTGTCAAAATTTGGGAACTAAGGTTGAAAATACCTTCACCTGTTATGCTCTTGATTTTTTTAGATTGTGCTCTCCTCCCCCCTCTTGTTCCTCTTTGTTTTCTATGGGCCTCTTTATGCCCTGATTGGCCTTGGGAAAACCCCAATGATGTTGATCTAGCATTTTCCTACTCGGTTTCCTTGACCGATCCCTAGTGGATAGGGATGAGCTTCGAGTTCGAGTCGAACTCATGTTCGACTCGAACATTGCCTGTTCGCCCGTTCCCCGAACAGCGAACAAATTGGGGTGTTCGCTGCAAATTCGAAAAATCTATGGGAGAAATCTAAAGTGCTAATTATAAAGGCTTATATGCAAGTTATTGTCCTAAAAAGTGTTTGGGGACCCGGGTCCTGCCCCAGGGGACATGTATCAATGCAAAAAGAAGTTTTAAAAACGGCCGTTTTTTCGGGAGCAGTGATTTTAATAATGCTTAAAATGAAAAAATAAAAGTGAAATATTCCTTTAAATTTCGTACCTGGGGTGTGTGTATGATATGCATGTGAAGTGGCGCATGTTTCCCGTGCTTAGAACTGTCCCTGCAAAAAATGTCATTTTTGAAAGAAAAAAAGTCATTTAAAACTGACTCGCGGCTATTAATGAATTGTCGGCTCCCGGCAATACATACAAAAGTCATTGATAAAAAAAAAAAAAAAGCGTGGGGGTTCCCCAGAATTCAATTACCAGGCCCTTCAGGTCTGGAATGGATATTAAGGGGAACCCCACCGCAAATTAAAAAAAAAATTGACGTGGGGTTCCCCCAAATATCCATTCCAGGCCCTTCAGATCTGGCATGGATTTTAAGGGGAACTCCACCCCAAATTTAAAAAAAAATGGCGTGGAGTCCCCCTAAAAATCCATACCAGACCCCTTATCCGAGCACGCAACCTGGCCGGCCGCAGGGGAAAAGGGGGGACGAGAGAGCGGCCCCCCTCCCTCCTGAACCGTACCAGGCCACATGCCCTCAACATGGGGAGGATGTCCCCATGTTGATGGGGACAAGGGCCTCATCCCCACAACCCTTGCCCGGTGGTTGTGGGGGTCTGCGGGCGGGGGGCATATCGGAATCTGGAAGACCCCTTTAACAAAGGGGACCCCCAGATCCCGCCCCCCCATGTGAATTGGTAAGGGGTACATTGTACCCCTACCATTTCACAAAGAAAGCGTAAAAAAATGTTTAAAAAAAACACACAAACACCTTGAAAAAGTCCTTTATTTAAAAAAAAAAAAAAACATTCCAGCGGTGAAATCCAGTGTCCCGCGGCGATCCCGATGTGCAGCGCTGTCCTTCATTGGTTGTGCCTGAGCGGACCTGATGGGGAACTCCCTCTCAGTATTTTAAATGTATAGACCCGCCCCTTCTAAAGTTCCCCATCAGGTCCGCTCAGCGGACCAGATGGGGAACATGAGAAGGGGCGGGTCTATACATGTATTACCAAAGTGAGAGCAGTTCCCCATCAGGTCCGCCCCCTCGGTATGTCGGACCCGCCTACGTCATTGGCTTGAGCGGGGAACTTCCTTCACTGTGTAATTTAAATTTACATAGTGAAGGAAGTTCCCGGCTCAAGCCAATGACGTAGGCGGGTCCGACATACCGAGGGGGCGGACCTGATGGGGGACTGCTCTCACTTTGGTAATACATGTATAGACCCGCCCCTTCTCATGTTCCGCATCTGGTCCGCTGAGCGGACCTGATGAGGAACTTTAGAAGGGGCGGGTCTATACATTTAAAACACTGAGAGGGAGTTCCCCATCAGGTCCGCTCAGGCACAAGCAATGAAGGACAGCGCTGGACATCGGGATCGCCGCGGGACACTGGATTTCACCGCTGGAATGTTTTTTTGTTTTTTTTTAAATAAAGGACTTTTTCAAGGTGTTTGTGTGTTTTTTTTAAACATTTTTTACGCTTTCTTTGTGAAATGGTAGGGGTACAATGTACCCCTTACCAATTCACATGGGGGGGCCGGGATCTGGGGGTCCCCTTTGTTAAAGGGGTCTTCCAGATTCCGATAAGCCCCCCGCCCGCAGACCCCCACAACCACCGGGCAAGGGTTGTGGGGGTGAGGCCCTTGTCCCCATCAACATGGGGACATCCTCCCCATGTTGAGGGCATGTGGCCTGGTACGGTTCAGGAGGGAGGGGGGGCCGCTCTCTCGTCCCCCCCTTTTCCCCTGCGGCCTGCCAGGTTGCGTGCTCGGATAAGGGGTCTGGTATAGATTTTTAGGGGGACTCCACGCCATTTTTTTTTAAATTTGGGGTGGAGTTCCCCTTAAAATTCATGCCAGATCTGAAGGGCCTGGAATGGATATTTTTTTTTTTAAATTTGCGGCGGGGTTCCCCTTAATATCCATTCCAGACCTGAAGGGCCTGGTAATTGAATTCTGGGGAACCCCCACGCTTTTTTTTTTTTTTTATCAATGACTTTTGAATGTATTGCCGGGAGCCGACAATTCATTAATAGCCGCGAGTCAGTTTTAAATGACTTTTTTTCTTTCAAAAATGACATTATTTGCAGGGACAGTTCTAAGCACGGGAAACATGCGCCACTTTACATGCATATCATACACACCCCCCCAGGTACGAAATTTAAAGGAATATTTCACTTTTATTTTTTCATTTTAAGCATTATTAACCACTTCCATACTGGGCACTTAAACACCTTCCTGCCCAGACCAATTTTCAGCTTTCTGCGCTGTTGCACTTTGAATGACAATTGCGCGGTCATGGTACACTGTACCCAAACTAAATTTTTATCATTTTGTTCCCACAAATAGAGCTTCCTTTTGGTGGTATTTGATCACCTCTGCGACTTTTATTTTCTGCTAAAAAATAAAAAAAAGACCGAAAATTTTGAAAAAAAAAAGTTTTTTTTTGGTTTCAGTTACAAAACTTTGTAAATAAGTTAGTTTTCTCCTTCACTAATGGGCACTGATGGGGCTGCACTGATGGGCACGGATAAGGCGGCACGGATGGGCACCAATGAGGTGGCACGGATGGGCAACGATCGTCGGCACGGATGGGCAACGATCGTCGGCACGGATGGGCAACGATCGGCGGCACGGGTGGGCACAGATAGGCGGCATGGGTGGGCACAGATAGGTGGCATGTGTGGGCACAGATAGGCGGCATGGGTGGGCACAGATAGGCGGCACGGGTGGGCACAGATAGGCGGCATGGGTGGGCACAGATAGGTACGGATAGGCGGCATGGATGGGCACTGATAGGTGGCATGGGTGGGCACTGATAGGTGGCATGGGTGGGCACTGATAGGTGGCATGGGTGGGCACTGATAGGTAGCACTGTACTGTACTAATGGATGCCAATCAGTGCCAAACAATAATGCCTGCCAATCAGTGGTGCCCATTGTGGGCACTGATTGGCATCTATTGTGGCACTGATTGGCATCCATTATCCCTGGTGGTCTAGGGTGGCATACCTTATTGTGGGCTTCCCTGGTGGTCTAGTGGCATCCCTGGTGGTCTAGTGGCATCCCTGGTGGTCCAGTGGACATCCTCGGGGGGGCTGTGCTGATAATCGATCAGCACAAACCCCCCCTGTCAGAGGAGCAGCCGATCGGCTCTCCTCTACTCGCGTCTGACAGACGCGAGTGAGGAAAAGCCGATGACCGGCTTTTCCTGTTTACACTGTGATCAGCCGTGATTGGACATGGCTGATCACGTGGTAAAGAGTCTCCGTCGGAGACTCTTTACCTAGATCGGTGTTGCGGGGTGTCAGACTGACACCCCGCAGCAACGATCGCCGCGATGCGCGCCCCCGGGGGCGCGCAGCGGCTCAAAATCCTGAAGACGTCATATGACGTCCAGTCAGGATTCTGCAACCACTTTGCCGACGTCAATCCGCTATAGGGCGGGCGGCAAGTGGTTAAAATCACTGCTCCCGAAAAAACGGCCGTTTTTAAAACTTTTTTTTGCATTGATACATGTCCCCTGGGGCAGGACCCAGGTCCCCAAACACTTTTTAGGACAATAACTTGCATATTAGCCTTTATAATTAACACTTTAGATTTCGAATGTTCGAGTCCATTGTATTTAATAGGGTTCTAAAGTTCACACGAACATTTTGTCTGTTCGCAGGTTCTGGTGCGAACCGAACAGGGGGGTGTTCGGCTCATCCCTGCTAGTGGACCATGTGAGCTCCTGGTCTTCCAGATCATACTCATTTTGTTTCTGGTGTACAGGACCATCCCTATCCCTAAGAGGGAAAAAACGATTAAAGGATTCTCCCCTGTTATTGTACTCCCAATCCTCTCTGTATCTATCATGATAAGTCCTCTCATCACGTCGAGGACTTTGATAGGGTGGTCTATCATAACCGTAATTATTGTATGGGCCTCTATCGGTCTCTCTCCAAGATCCAGGAGGGTCCCTATAGGGTTGATGTTGATTATTAATATATTGTTGTTGGCCATAATCACGATCATCCCTCCTCCCTGCACCATATTGTTGGTTCCAACTAGTATTTCTTGGAGGTTGTCCTCCCTTGGGAGGTACCTGTGTTCGTTTGGGTGACTGATACGACACCCGCCTTCCTTTCTTGCCCAATTTGTTATTGATTGTTTTCTTAGGGGTTTTATGTAAAACCTCCCTAATGGGCAAATGTTGTATTGCCCCTGTAGATGTACCTGGGGCATTATCTCCCTGTAAAATAGCCTCCATTCTTGTTTCCTGTTTGTCCTATCCTTCTCTCTCCCTACACACAATATCACTGACACTGTCCCTACCTATCCTTCTCTCTCCCTACACACAATTTCTCTAACACTGTCCCTGCCTATGTTCGTCTTTCCCTGCACGCCAACACACTACACAAGGCCGCCGCGCTGGCGGCCTTTTATAGTGTGGGGCGTGTACTAAACCCCCCTGAGCTATAATTGGCCACAGGCATCCTGCCTGTGGCCAATTATGGCTCTCCTTGATGCCGGCGCTGTGATTGGCCAAGCATGCGGGGTCACAGTGCATGCTTGACCAATCACAGTGCTGTGATTTTGGGCCGTTCGTGTCACTCGAATTTGGCGCGAACGACCCAAAACATTCGATCTTCGTCGAACGATCGAACACACGATGTTCGAGTCGAACGTATGTTCGACTCAAACGCGGAGCTCATCCCTAGTGTTTATACATTGAACATTTGCCCAGCTCCAGGAACTGGTGTGTCCTATGATGCCATCAATGATAAGGCGCATGTCTTCCTGTGTGTAATTTCTACCCTTACATGCCTTTTTTTTAAGTAATTTAACGTACCACCTGCTGAGGCGGTGGGTTTGGGGCAATGTTTCACTTATCCCGTCAATGTCCTCAATGTCTATTACTTTTTTCAATATTTCATTTCCAATGGGCATGAAAGGCGCTTGAAGGTTAGTGTTACTATATACAGTTCCACTCTTTGTTTTAGGGGGACTAAGTGTTTTACCCACTACATCGTTTTCCTGTTCTTCCTCCTGCTCTTGGCCAGGTGGTGAAACTACCCCTCCTATAGCTCCCTGATCTTCTTCTGGTTCAGCTATCTCGACTCAGGCTTCCTGTCCTTGCCTCTGTAGGCGCTGTCTATCTTGTTGTGGAGCGGGAGGGATCTGCCGTTGTCTGATTGCATGATGTCCAGCCAGAAGGTCAATATCTTCCTTTGTTAAACTCGGATAGACATGTACATATGAGGGTGGAGGGTGACTGACTATTGGCAGGGGTGGGGCTGTTGGGTCAGGGACAACTTTCTTTTTATCGGCTTCTTCTCTATCTTTCTGGTCATAATCTTCCTTACTTAAACATTTGGTGGGCTTTTTCTGCTTCTTATTTTCCCTCTGAAATCAATATGGGGCTTATCTTAACCAATTCTCTCCTCCCTTTTCCATATAATCCATATCCCATTGAGGGTCCCCGGGGTACCAAGGGAAAGATCTCTTATCTCCTAAACACAATCCTTTTACCATATCCATGTGAAATTCATCATTACTACCCTCCTGGGGAAAGGGGTCTACACTGTGTATGGCTGTGGTCCATCCTGCTAAATTTGAAACCCATGGGACTATAAATTCATAATCAGTACCACAAATTCTGGCTACAAAATCCGTACACTTTTCTCCTGGGTTGGGAAGAGGGGGAGGATATTCTTTACCTTGTTTCTGACCCATATTGACAGTGGGAGACGACTGACTTACTACGCAGTCTTCTGATCCACACAACAAATTATTCTTACTACTTCTATTATCTTAATACTTCTATGCGACAGAAAGAAAAAGCAAAGGTTTTGGGGTCACCGGAGTCTATTTCCTCATTAACCACTTTATATTCCTTCCCAAAAGGAATGTATCTATATCATATTCCTTGCCAAAAGGAATGTATCTATATGCAGTACTGCTTATCTTTGTGGGTTTACCTAAAACCCTTCTGTGGGTTTACCAAAAACCCAATATTAACCTACTGGCGTGGTTCTTATCCCCTACTAATTTATAGGACTAAAAGCTTTATTCAGAGCTGAGGCAAGAAAATATTTCATCAATAAAGACAAAAAAAATCTTACCACAGGTGATTGCTTTTCCCAGAAACGAGCACCCCAGTTTCTGTTAGGGAAATTCGGTTGTAAGACTACTCAGGCAGATTCAGGTTCAATGCAAGAAAAGGCTTCAGTGACCCCCACAGGCCCGGAGATATCAATTAATGACACAGGAGACAGCTTTTGCAATGTGCCCAAAAGATACCTGTTTTAATAAGCTACAGACATTGGTATATATATATATATGCAGGTCTAGGGGACAAAGGTGGGGATGGGAGGAGTTCACTAAGCTCATAGGTGTTACAGTAAAGAAACAAATTCAGGTTAATAATTTCCTATTAGCCAGTACGTGTTACGAGTTCAGTTTCAAATTTAGCTGATGTAATATTAATATCAATATTATATTTAATATCAGATAACCCCCTAGGAGAAGCGCTCTCCCGGGGGGTTACCTTGCGGGCGCACTCCCGAGTCATTCATTCTGCGTCCATATCCGCCAATTGTATGACTCGGCCCGCCCCCCCCGCATCATTGGATTTGATTGACAGCAGTGGGAGCCAATGGCTGCGCTGCTATCAATTTATCCAATCAAGAGCCTGGACCGTGTGGAGAGAGGGACAGCGTGTCCCCGCCGAGGCAGATTCGGGGCTCAGGTAAGTAAAACGGGGGGCTGGGGGGGCCAGTGACTGCCAGGTGTTTTTTCACCTTAATGCATAGGATGCATTAAGGTGAAAAAACACGAGGGTTTAGAAACCCTGTAATACAATGATTTTTAAAAAAGCTTGGATTCTTTCCTAGGTGTACATAATACAACTGGATACTAACATTTATAGCTAAAGTTGATCCAGGGAATATCCGATTGTCTCTCAGGGGATCAGGAAGCATATTTTTCCCCTGCTGTAGAAAATTGGATCATGCTTTGCTGGAGTTTTTCAAATTCCCCTGGATCAACTGTGGGTATAAGTTTGTGTATATGGATTGTATGTATGTTTTTTTTTTATTGGTTGAACTAGAAGGACTTGTGTCTTTTTTCAACCTGACTAACTGTGTACCTACGTAACACAATTGAGGAAAACCAGAAATATTAATAAGAAATTGCACCCAATACTGTAATAAAAAAAGGTATGCTAAGAGAATTTAAAAAACAAAATGGATGTTGACTCATGTAGATACTATTATAATGTATATGCAGTATTTGCTACTATTTTTTTTTTTGTGTTTTTTTTTGCCTTTTAACATTCTTTGCAGAAAGAAGACTAGTTCCGGAGTACCTAAATTGGTTTAATTCACCGACTATGAAGAGTTGCTAATGCCACATATAGATCAGGATAAAATTTCAGGAATTGTCAAAGGATCTGATACATCCAGTTAAAGTAAAGGTACTGCTGGTATGAAAAAAATAATAATTTTTGTGTCTTTCAACAATCTTATTGTCATGACTTCAAACTATATTCTTGTTAGGTAAGTACACAAATCAAAAACGCGTAGGGCTGTCAAACCATGAC
Source organism: Rana muscosa (assembly GCA_029206835.1). NCBI lineage: Eukaryota > Metazoa > Chordata > Amphibia > Anura > Ranidae > Rana > Rana muscosa. The sequence goes on from CM055127.1 coordinate 248,062,419, forward strand.
CTTAATGATTAAAGTGTAAAAAAAAACTAATATAATGCAATAAAGATGAAAACGTGAAAAAATTAAAAAGGGAAAAATAAAAAATATTATTAATAGTCCAAATGTCCCAATTCCACATCCAAATTGAACTCAAAATGTGTGCTGATCCAATGTTCAATTTGTGAAGACACCCAGTGCTCCCCACAGGATAGACAGGGTAAGTATATCTGCTTTCCAGATTTTTAGGACCCTCCAGGATCTATCTGCGCATTAGTGAGCTTTCACCCCTCACTATGGGCTCAACCGCTTCCACTACCCAGCCTGCTTAATTGGATTCCACAGGTGTATATTCCACAGTTATTATCAGTTCAAAACTTCAGAGTCCAGTCACACATTCATCATATGAAAGAGGAAGATAAACTCATTGTGCAAGATTCTTTTAAAAGCACACAGGAGTTTATTATAAGGTGTACTTCCAACAAAAACGATAAAATTTGGCTAAAAATTTAAACATTTATTTGTCCAGCACCCTCCACGAGAGTGCCTAGCCTGGCGTATGTTTCGTCCAATTGGACTTCTTCTGTGAGGCAGTAAGGGTCAGCGGTGCTCACATCACTTCCTTATATTCAGAGAAATTTCTAATTCCGAACACAACAGAGCAGTGCTCCTAGTTTTCAAAACCAGCATGTACTGCACCGCCATATTTCCGTAGTCCAAGACTATTGACATGGCGACCATATTCCAAGGGATCCACTGCGCTCTATTTCAGCAACATATAACCAAACGTATTGCTGTTTTAATCAATCTTAGTGAAGGAAGAGGGAGAACAGAGAAATAAAAAGAGGAAAAAGTACTTATGAGATTGTTACGAGAGACTATAGGCTAAAGAAAGTTTTTAAATGGCAGGATGATGTTGATGTAGTCTCCGAGGAGAATATGCAGGTGGGACCTTCGGTACCAACTAATCAACCAAAGAGGGAGGGAAGCTGATTCCAACACTTCATTATATGTACCCCTCACTCAGAAAAGGAAATCTTCCTGCAAACAAAATAAAAAAGGAAAAGGTTGGACCCATACCCCTAAAAGGTCCAATGCTTATGGTAATTTTAGATTTAGAGATGAGTCGCCTGGATACAGAAGCCTGTTACCTTTGCAAAACAGATATGCCCCATTGACTTCGGATGTTTACACCCCAAGGTGGAGACCACGATCTCCCCCTAAGGATAGGAGGAATTATGAGAACGAATATTGGAATCCTCCTAGAGTATATGGCCCGAATTTGTATCAGTATTCTAACTACCCCCAGCATACATATCAACCTCCACCTCCACCACCATCTAGATCTTTTAGTGGAAGGCCCCAAGCAAAAGGGAAAATAAAGAATAAAAGAGGGAGCAGGGGAGGAAGAAGAAGCAGGGCCAAAAAGGAGGAGACATTAGAAACAAGTGGAATTTTTAACTTAAGTCAAATTGAGTTATCTACCAAAGAAATGTCCTTGTTAGCTAAAGGCCTGAAATATGCACTCCAAGGAAATTAAATAAATTTGAAACATTTAATATTAACAAGTACAGGCAGTCCCCGAGTTACAAACACCCGAGTTACGAACGACTCCTACTTACGAACGGCCTGAAATGCCGGCCACTTGTGCTCCACGCTGGTCCTGGATACCTTCGAACACCTCCGGACACATCCCACACTGCCGTACTATGCCCCAGATAACATAACATCCCACATCCATGCACAGGCGGCAGTTACAATTACGAACACTTACAAATGCAGTGTTCCGAACCGGAAGTTACACTTACAAATGCAGTGTTGCGACTTACGAACAACTTCGACTTACGAACAAACCTACAGTCCCTATTGTGTTCGTAACACGGGGGCTCCCTGTATGTGAGGAAATTAAGTATTAACCACTTGCCGACCGCCCCACAAACATTTATGTCGGTAGAATGGCACGGCTGCGCAAAGGGACGCAACTGTACGTCCCTCTGAATTTGCCGCCGTGCGTGCGCGTGCCCCTGCCGCGAGCTCCGTGACCTTATCCGCGGGGCCCGCGGACTCGATGTCCGCCGGTGTCCCACGATCGTGTCACGGAGCTGCAAGACGGGGAGATGCCTCTGTAAACAAGCATTTTCCTGTTCTGCCTAGTGACAGGACACTGATCTACTGCTCCCTGTCATCGGGAGCAGTGATCAATGTCATGTCACTGGTAGCCCAGCCCCCACACAGTTAGAATCACTCCCTAGGACACACTTAATCCCTGCCTTGCCCCCTAGTGGTTAACCCCTTCCCTGCCAGTGTCATTTACACAGTATTCAGTGCATTTTTATAGCACTGATCGCTGTATAAATGACAATGGTCCCAAAATAGCATCAAAGGTGTCTGATGTGTAATGCACAGATACACCTTCAGCTGGACGTGAGGAGACGAGCTCGGTGCTCGTAGGATACCAAAGCCCCTGTCTTATCCCTGCAATGTGAGTTTTTTTTTACACATGTTCCTAATAAAGACGCCAAGTGTTTTATAGACCCACACTATGTGCATTTGCATTTCTTATATATGTTAAACCAGCACCCTGTGGTTACTCCAAATCTGAGGGATCTCACCATTGAAGCCTACAGTTTTGACATATGAGCGCGGTGCTCGTGGATTGATGCCCACGCTTGCTTATGTAAAGTGAGTGTGAGAACACATATTTCAGTCATTCCATCTGGTGCACACACAGAGTTACGCTATATTTTTTCCCGCTTGTATACTTTCATGTACCCCCTTTGGGAGGCACCCTGTGGTTACCCTAAAATGGAGGAATCTCACTATTGAAGCTTGCAGCTTGCACATACAAGCGCGGTGCTCGTGGATTGATGCCCATGCTCGCTTAATAAAAAGTGAGTGTGAGAACACATATTCCAGTCACCCCATCTGATGTACCCACAGAGTTAAGCTATACATTGTTTTCTTTCCCGCTTGTGTATTTTCATGTACCTTATGTGAGCGAGAACAGGACTTATCTGAAAGGATTGCTCATTACTGTCCATAATAGGAGTACACCTTATGCTGTTTTTTTCCCAGCTGGGAGGTAAGCTGCTTATGAGTAGTGATGAGCCGAACACCCCCGGGTTCGGTTCGCACCAGAACCCGCGAACGGACCGAAAGTTCGAACGAACATTAGAACCCTATTAAATACAATGGATGCGAACGTTCGAATTCTAAAGTGCTAATTATAAAAACTATTATGCATGTTATTGTCCTAAAAAGGGTTTGGGAACCCGGGTTCTGCACCAGGGGACATGTATCAATGCAAAAATAAGTTTTAAAAACGGTCGTTTTCCGGGAGCAGTCATTTTAATGATGCATAAAGTGAAAAAAAAAAAGTCAAATATTCCTTTAAATATCGTACCTGGGGGGTGTCTAAAGTATGCCTGTGAAGTGCCACGTGTTTCCCGTGTTTAGAACTGTCCCTGCACAAAATGACACTTCTAAAGGAAAAAAAAGCCATTTAAAACTGCTTGCGGCTTTAATGTAATGTCTGGTCCCGGTAATATGGATGAAAATCTTTAAGAAAAATGGCATAGCTACCCCATGACCCCCCCCCTACCCCAGCCCATTACCAGCCCCTTTGGGTCTTGTATGGATATTAAGGGGAACCCCGCACATAAAATAAAAAAGGCCCTATATACTCTGAACAGCCGTATACAGGCGGTGCATACAAGACAGGGACTGTAGGTTTGTTCTTATGTAGAATCTGTTTGTAATTTTGAACAGGTACATTGTTGAAGTGTAGCTCCAGACCAAAAATCTATTTTTAAACTTTTTGGAAAACATAGGTAAGGGTTATCACCCCTGTAACATTTGTTTTGCTGTCTGTGCCCCTGTTCAGAACATTTCACCTCACTTTCCGTCCTAATGACAACTGTTTTTGAAATGTGGTGTTTTTCTTGAAACAAGGATTGCTGATAAAGCATCAGTACAGAGGAGACACCTTTCTCCCATATTTATTCTTACAGGAGAGAATTTTCCTTCCTAGTGGTAGATTTCCTCTCACTTCCTGTTGTCTTCTTGCGTTTGCAAGTAGGAGTCGTTTGTAAGTTGGATGTTTGAAAGTAGGGACCTGCCGTATATACTCTGCAGAAATAGGCCCCTTAGTTGTTGGTGTTGGCACAACACTGTAAGCACTCACAGTTACTCTTGGTTGGTGCTGGAACGCCCTGCTGTCAACTATTATATCAGGAATTTTAATTACATATAATTGTTGAACAGTGGTAGTAAAAATTGGGCCTTTGATGGTGGTGCTGGTGCCACAACACTGTAAGCCCTGACAGTTACTCTTGGTGGGTGCAGCAATGGGCCCTGCTGTGAATTATTAGATCAAGAATTGTAATTACATGCCCCTGTTGAACAGGGGCTGAAAAATTGGGCCTTAGGCACTGGTGGCACAACACTGCAACCCTTCACAGATACTGTACTTGGAGCACAGCAATGAGCCCTGTTGCAAAGTATTGCTTCAAAAATTGTAATGACACGCCCCTGTTAAACAGGGGCTGAAAAATTGGGCCTTAGGCACTGGTGGCACAACACTGCAACTCCTCACAGATACTGTACTTGGAGCACAGCAATGAGCCCTGTTGCAAAGTATTGCTTCAAAAATTGTAATTACACGCCCCTGTTAAACAGGGGCTGAAAAATTGGGCGTTAGGCACTGGTGGCGGCACCCATAAACAAAAATGATCTTCCAAGCTATCATCATCAATCGTATCATTGAGGACTCGGAGGAGGAGGATAGCCAGTCAACATAACAGCACAGGCACTCAGCATCAGCATCAGTCTTGAAGGGATGTGACATTTTAAAATCAATTAGTCTGTTATATCAGCATCAGGTGTGTGGTAGCTGGTGGTGATCCAAGACTGGTTCATCTTGATGAAAGTCAGTCGATCAACCGAGTCGGTGGACAGGCGCACCCTGTGATCCGTGACAAATCCTCCAGCAGCACTGAATGTGCGTTCCGAAAGAACGCTGGATGCAGGACAGGCCAGTAGCTCAATTGCATACTGTGCAAGCTCTGGCCAGTGATCCATCCTCAAGACCCAGTAAGCCAGAGGATTTTCGGTGGGGAAGGTGTCCAAGTCTGACCTTGCCCCTAGATATTCCTGCACCATGTTTATCAGACGCTGGCGATGGTTGCTGGAACCGATCATACTTTGGGGCTGCGGACTAAAGAATTGTCTGAACGCATCGGTCAGACGGCCACCTTCCCCACCGCTCCTTCTTTGACTGGCCGAAGCCTCAGCAACTCGTTGTCCAGGACCAGGAGTTTGCAACCTCCCAGTCTCTGGGAACGCGTTGCACAGACCTTTCTGCAAGGCCTCCCGGAGTTGTCTCATCCTCTGCTCCCTCTGCGACGGTAACATAAGGTCCGCAACCTTACCCTTGTACCGTGGATCAAGGAGAGTGGCCAGCCAGTAATGGTCCCTCTCCTTGATCCGAAGAATACGAGGATCCTTCCGCAGACTTTGCAGGATCAGGGAGGCCATGCAGCGTAGGTTTGCTGAGGCATTCGCTCCGGAGTCCTCTGGGTCACTAAGGACGACATGATCCGCAGCCACCTCCTCCCAGCCACGTACAAGTCCACTGGTTTCTTGGGACTGTAAATCATCCCTAAAAGACTGCTGCTGATGATGCTGAGTGCCAGCCTCCACCTCCATGCTGACACAATCCTCCTCCTCCTCCTCCTCCTCCTCCTCCTCCTCCTCCTCTTCCTGTGCGATGGGTGGGACAGAAGGAACACTGTCTGGGTAAAGGGGGCCTTGAGAGGCAAGGAAGTCCTCCTCTTCCTGCCTCTGTTCTGCCTCAAGTGCCCTGTCCATTATTCCACGCAGCGTGTGCTCCAACAGGTGGACAAGAGGTACAGTGTCACTGATGCATGCACTGTCACTGCTCACCATCCTCGTGGCCTCCTCAAATGGTGCCAGGACAGTGCATGCATCCCTGATCATGCCCCACTGGCGTGGAGAAAAAAAACCAAGCTCCCCTGACCCTGTCCTGGTGCCGTAGTCGCACAGGTACTCATTGATGGCCCTCTGCTGCGTGTGCAGCCGCTGCAGCATGGCCAACGTTGAGTTCCACCTGGTGGGCATGTCACATATAAGGCGGTTCTTGGGCAGGTTCAACTCCTTTTGCAGCTCAGCCAGGCGAGCACTGGCATTATAAGATCTGCGGAAATGCACACAGACTTTCCTGGCCTGCCTCAGGACATCCTGTAAGCCCGGGTACCTGCCCAAGAAGCGCTGCACCACCAGGTTAAGGACGTGAGCCACACAGGGCACATGGGTCAGTTGTCCCTGTCGGAGGGCGGAGAGGAGGTTGGTGCCATTGTCACAAACCACCATTCCTGGCTTAAGCTGGCGTGGCGTCAACCACCTCTCGGCCTGGCCCTGCAGAGCAGACAGGACCTCTGCCCCAGTGTGGCTTCTGTCCCCCAAACACACCAGCGCAAGCACGGCATGGCATCTTTTTGCCTGCGTACTTGCGTAGCCCCGTGAACGGCTACGGAGCACCGCTGGTTCATAGGACAAACCACAGGAAGAGGCCATGGAGGAAGAAGAAGAGGAGGGGGTGGAGGAGAGAGGTGTGTCACAACCAGTAGTAGCATTTTGGAGGCGTGGCGGTGGGACAACCTCCAACACTACTGCACCTTGTCCTGAATCCTTCCCAGCTGCCAAAAGAGTGACCCAATGGGCCGTGAAAGAAAGGTAACGTCCCTGTCCATGCCTGCTGGACCATGAGTCAGCGGTAATATGCACCTTACCGCTGACCGCCCTGTCCAGCGAGGCCAAGACATTGCCTTCCACATGCCGGTAGAGAGCCGGAATAGCCTTCCGTGAGAAAAAGTGGCGTTTGGGAACCTGCCACTGAGGAACCGCACATTGCACAAACTCACGGAAGGGGGCCGAGTCTACCAACTGAAAAGGCAGCAGTTGAAGCGCTAGCAATTTAGCCAAGCTAGCATTCAACCGCTGGGCATGTGGATGGCTGGGAGTGAACTTCTTTCGACGGTCCAGCAGCTGGGGCAGGGAAATTTGCCTGCTAGAATCGGACGTCGGTGTACTGCTAGCAGAGTGGGCGCAAGTACTTGGCTGTGACACACCTAATTCTACACCTTCATTCCTCTCAGTGCATGTTTCAGAGAGGACTGAAGTTATAGTGGGGTTGGAGATCCCAGCTGATGCGGTGCAAGGAGAGGTCCGCTTGGTTCTTTGGTGTGGGTCTTTGAGGTAGGCTTGCCAACGAGCTGCATGGCAGGTCAACATATGTCTGGTCAGGCATGTGGTACCCAAGCGGCTGATGTTTTGGCCACGCGATATACGCTTGAGACATATGTTGCAAACAGCAGCTGTGCGATCTGATGCACTAGCCTCAAAAAAGGCCCACACCAAAGAACTTTTTGAATGACGGGCAGAGGCAGCGCCCTGCACAGGCGGAGCTCTGCGGTGTGATTCCGTCGGTGTACTGCCCTTACGCTGGCCACCAAAGGGCATCCTGCCTCGTTGGAGATGTGCCTCCTCCTCATCCTCCTCCTCCTCCTCTCTCCTATTAGGCACCCACGTGGAGTCATTGACCTCATCATCCCCTCCCTCCTCATCACTGGAGCCAATCTGGCAGTATGCTGCAGCTGCTGGAACATGACTGCCAGATTGGTGTCCTTCTTGAGCATCCCCTCTGTCTGCTCTCACGCTACTGCCTTCCTCTAGCTGGGTTTCATCATCAGACCCTTCGAAACGCTGGGCATCCTCCTGGAGCATGTACCCAACACTGTGCTGAAACAGTTCGGGGGACTCCTCAGGAGGAGGACATGGTGGGTCTAGGGAAGGAGTGACTGATGATTTGTCTGACATTGATACCAGGGAAGACGACGCTTTGGCAGCTGCTTTTCCAGTACCCTGAGCCTGGGTGAGAGAGGATGAGGAGGAGGAGGAGGGCTTGGTCATCCACTCTACCAAGTCTTCGGCATGATGTGGCTCAACATGTCCAGCTGCCGAAAAGAAGGACAAGCGTGTCCCATGGCCATGTGCTGATGACAATGCACCGCGTCCACGACCAGCACTGTTGCCCCCAGACACAGAGCCTGCTTGCCCTCTTTTATTGCCTCCTGACTGTCTGCCTCTCCTTGTTTGCCTTCCAGACATTCTAATAGATGGCCTGCAGGGAGATGGGAAAAAAGCAATAAGGGCTACCTTCAGGTGTCCTTCTCTGTCCCTTGAAACAAGGACTTTCACAGTGAAAGAAACTGACACTGTCCCTACCTAGAGTTTTCTGTCCCTAGAATAAATGTTTTTTTTAATCACAATATAGCACAAGGACAATTCACTCAATGTCTCTCCAGGTCCCTGGAAACAAGGACTTGCAGAGTGAAAGAAACTGACACTGTCCCTACCTAGAGTTTTCTGTCCCTAGAATAAATGTTTTTTTTAAGCACAATATAGCACAAGGACAATTAACTCACTGTCCTTACAGGTCCCTGGAAACAAGGACTTGCAGAGTGAAAGAAACTGACACTGTCCCTACCTAGAGTTTTCTGTCCCTAGAATAAATGTTTTTTTTAATCACAATATAGCACAAGGAAAATTAACTCACTGTCCTTACAGGTCCCTGGAAACAAGGACTTGCAGAGTGAAAGAAACTGACACTGTCCCTACCTAGAGTTTTCTGTCCCTAGAATAAATGTTTTTTTTAATCACAATATAGCACAAGGACAATTAACTCACTGTCCTTACTGGTCCCTGGAAACAAGGACTTGCAGAGTGAAAGAAAAAAACACTCTCCCTACCTACAGTTTTCTGTCCCTAGAAAAAATGTTTTTTTTAATCACAATATAGCACAAGGAAAATTAACTCACTGTCCTTACAGGTCCCTGGAAACAAGGACTTGCAGAGTGAAAGAAACTGACACTGTCCCTACCTAGAGTTTTCTGTCCCTAGAATAAATGTTTTTTTTAATCACAATATAGCACAAGGACAATTAACTCACTGTCCTTACTGGTCCCTGGAAACAAGGACTTGCAGAGTGAAAGAAACTGACACTGTCCCTACCTAGAGTTTTCTGTCCCTAGAATAAATGTTTTTTTTAAGCACAATATAGCACAAGGACAATTAACTCACTGTCCTTACAGGTCCCTGGAAACAAGGACTTGCAGAGTGAAAGAAAAAAAACACTCTCCCTACCTAGAGTTTTCTGTCCCTAGAAAAAATGTTTTTTTTAATCACAATATAGCACAAGGAAAATTAACTCACTGTCCTTACAGGTCCCTGGAAACAAGGACTTGCAGAGTGAAAGAAAAAAAACACTCTCCCTACCTAGAGTTTTCTGTCCCTAGAAAAAATGTTTTTTTTAATCACAATATAGCACAAGGAAAATTAACTCACTGTCCTTACAGGTCCCTGGAAACAAGGACTTGCAGAGTGAAAGAAAAAAAACACTCTCCCTACCTACAGTTTTCTGTCCCTAGAAAAAATGTTTTTTTTAATCACAATATAGCACAAGGAAAATTAACTCACTGTCCTTACAGGTCCCTGGAAACAAGGACTTGCAGAGTGAAAGAAACTGAAACTGTCCCTACCTAGAGTTTTCTGTCCCTAGAATAAATGTTTTTTTTAAGCACAATATAGCACAAGGACAATTAACTCACTGTCCTTACAGGTCCCTGGAAACAAGGACTTGCAGAGTGAAAAAAAAAAAACACTCTCCCTACCTAGAGTTTTCTGTCCCTAGAAAAAATGTTTTTTTTAATCACAATATAGCACAAGGAAAATTAACTCACTGTCCTTACAGGTCCCTGGAAACAAGGACTTGCAGAGTGAAAGAAACTGACACTGTCCCTACCTAGAGTTTTCTGTCCCTAGAATAAATGTTTTTTTTAATCACAATATAGCACAAGGACAATTAACTCACTGTCCTTACTGGTCCCTGGAAACAAGGACTTGCAGAGTGAAAGAAACTGACACTGTCCCTACCTAGAGTTTTCTGTCCCTAGAATAAATGTTTTTTTTAAGCACAATATAGCACAAGGACAATTAACTCACTGTCCTTACAGGTCCCTGGAAACAAGGACTTGCAGAGTGAAAGAAAAAAAACACTCTCCCTACCTAGAGTTTTCTGTCCCTAGAAAAAATGTTTTTTTTAATCACAATATAGCACAAGGAAAATTAACTCACTGTCCTTACAGGTCCCTGGAAACAAGGACTTGCAGAGTGAAAGAAAAAAAACACTCTCCCTACCTAGAGTTTTCTGTCCCTAGAAAAAATGTTTTTTTTAATCACAATATAGCACAAGGAAAATTAACTCACTGTCCTTACAGGTCCCTGGAAACAAGGACTTGCAGAGTGAAAGAAAAAAAACACTCTCCCTACCTACAGTTTTCTGTCCCTAGAAAAAATGTTTTTTTTAATCACAATATAGCACAAGGAAAATTAACTCACTGTCCTTACAGGTCCCTGGAAACAAGGACTTGCAGAGTGAAAGAAACTGACACTGTCCCTACCTAGAGTTTTCTGTCCCTAGAATAAATGTTTTTTTTAAGCACAATATAGCACAAGGACAATTAACTCACTGTCCTTACAGGTCCCTGGAAACAAGGACTTGCAGAGTGAAAAAAAAAAAACACTCTCCCTACCTAGAGTTTTCTGTCCCTAGAAAAAATGTTTTTTTTAAGCACAATATAGCACAAGGACAATTAACTCACTGTCCTTACAGGTCCCTGGAAACAAGGACTTGCAGAGTGAAAGAAAAAAAACACTCTCCCTACCTAGAGTTTTCTGTCCCTAGAAAAAATGTTTTTTTTAATCACAATATAGCACAAGGAAAATTAACTCACTGTCCTTACAGGTCCCTGGAAACAAGGACTTGCAGAGTGAAAGAAAAAAAACACTCTCCCTACCTAGAGTTTTCTGTCCCTAGAAAAAATGTTTTTTTTAATCACAATATAGCACAAGGAAAATTAACTCACTGTCCTTACAGGTCCCTGGAAACAAGGACTTGCAGAGTGAAAGAAAAAAAACACTCTCCCTACCTACAGTTTTCTGTCCCTAGAAAAAATGTTTTTTTTAATCACAATATAGCACAAGGAAAATTAACTCACTGTCCTTACAGGTCCCTGGAAACAAGGACTTGCAGAGTGAAAGAAACTGACACTGTCCCTACCTAGAGTTTTCTGTCCCTAGAATAAATGTTTTTTTTAATCACAATATAGCACAAGGAAAATTAACTCACTGTCCTTACAGGTCCCTGGAAACAAGGACTTGCAGAGTGAAAGAAACTGACACTGTCCCTACCTAGAGTTTTCTGTCCCTAGAATAAATGTTTTTTTTAATCACAATATAGCACAAGGAAAATTAACTCACTGTCCTTACAGGTCCCTGGAAACAAGGACTTGCAGAGTGAAAGAAACTGACACTGTCCCTACCTAGAGTTTTCTGTCCCTAGAATAAATGTTTTTTTTAATCACAATATAGCACAAGGAAAATTAACTCACTGTCCTTACAGGTCCCTGGAAACAAGGACTTGCAGAGTGAAAGAAAAAAAACACTCTCCCTACCTAGAGTTTTCTGTCCCTAGAAAAAATGTTTTTTTTAATCACAATATAGCACAAGGAAAATTAACTCACTGTCCTTACAGGTCCCTGGAAACAAGGACTTGCAGAGTGAAAGAAAAAAAAACACTCTCCCTACCTACAGTTTTCTGTCCCTAGAAAAAATGTTTTTTTTAATCACAATATAGCACAAGGAAAATTAACTCACTGTCCTTACAGGTCCCTGGAAACAAGGACTTGCAGAGTGAAAGAAACTGACACTGTCCCTACCTAGAGTTTTCTGTCCCTAGAATAAATGTTTTTTTTAATCACAATATAGCACAAGGAAAATTAACTCACTGTCCTTACAGGTCCCTGGAAACAAGGACTTGCAGAGTGAAAGAAACTGACACTGTCCCTACCTAGAGTTTTCTGTCCCTAGAATAAATGTTTTTTTTAATCACAATATAGCACAAGGAAAATTAACTCACTGTCCTTACAGGTCCCTGGAAACAAGGACTTGCAGAGTGAAAGAAACTGACACTGTCCCTACCTAGAGTTTTCTGTCCCTAGAATAAATGTTTTTTTTAATCACAATATAGCACAAGGAAAATTAACTCACTGTCCTTACAGGTCCCTGGAAACAAGGACTTGCAGAGTGAAAGAAACTGACACTGTCCCTACCTAGAGTTTTCTGTCCCTAGAATAAATGTTTTTTTTAAGCACAATATAGCACAAGGACAATTAACTCACTGTCCTTACAGGTCCCTGGAAACAAGGACTTGCAGAGTGAAAGAAAAAAAACACTCTCCCTACCTAGAGTTTTCTGTCCCTAGAAAAAATGTTTTTTTTAATCACAATATAGCACAAGGAAAATTAACTCACTGTCCTTACAGGTCCCTGGAAACAAGGACTTGCAGAGTGAAAGAAAAAAAACACTCTCCCTACCTAGAGTTTTCTGTCCCTAGAAAAAATGTTTTTTTTAATCACAATATAGCACAAGGAAAATTAACTCACTGTCCTTACAGGTCCCTGGAAACAAGGACTTGCAGAGTGAAAGAAAAAAAACACTCTCCCTACCTACAGTTTTCTGTCCCTAGAAAAAATGTTTTTTTTAATCACAATATAGCACAAGGAAAATTAACTCACTGTCCTTACAGGTCCCTGGAAACAAGGACTTGCAGAGTGAAAGAAACTGACACTGTCCCTACCTAGAGTTTTCTGTCCCTAGAATAAATGTTTTTTTTAATCACAATATAGCACAAGGAAAATTAACTCACTGTCCTTACAGGTCCCTGGAAACAAGGACTTGCAGAGTGAAAGAAACTGACACTGTCCCTACCTAGAGTTTTCTGTCCCTAGAATAAATGTTTTTTTTAATCACAATATAGCACAAGGAAAATTAACTCACTGTCCTTACAGGTCCCTGGAAACAAGGACTTGCAGAGTGAAAGAAACTGACACTGTCCCTACCTAGAGTTTTCTGTCCCTAGAATAAATGTTTTTTTTAATCACAATATAGCACAAGGAAAATTAACTCACTGTCCTTACAGGTCCCTGGAAACAAGGACTTGCAGAGTGAAAGAAACTGACACTGTCCCTACCTAGAGTTTTCTGTCCCTAGAATAAATGTTTTTTTTTAAGCACAATATAGCACAAGGACAATTAACTCACTGTCCTTACAGGTCCCTGGAAACAAGGACTTGCAGAGTGAAAGAAAAAAAACACTCTCCCTACCTACAGTTTTCTGTCCCTAGAAAAAATGTTTTTTTTAATCACAATATAGCACAAGGAAAATTAACTCACTGTCCTTACAGGTCCCTGGAAACAAGGACTTGCAGAGTGAAAGAAACTGACACTGTCCCTACCTAGAGTTTTCTGTCCCTAGAATAAATGTTTTTTTTAATCACAATATAGCACAAGGACAATTAACTCACTGTCCTTACAGGTCCCTGGAAACAAGGACTTGCAGAGTGAAAGAAACTGACACTGTCCCTACCTAGAGTTTTCTGTCCCTAGAATAAATGTTTTTTTTAAGCACAATATAGCACAAGGACAATTAACTCACTGTCCTTACAGGTCCCTGGAAACAAGGACTTGCAGAGTGAAAGAAACTGACACTGTCCCTACCTAGAGTTTTCTGTCCCTAGAATAAATGTTTTTTTTAAGCACACTATAGCAGAAGCACAAAACACACTGACACTCTCCCTACCTATCCTTCTCTTTCCCTAAACTAAAGGAATCCAGGTTAAGCAAGAAAGAAATAACAGTCACTGTCCCTGCCTATGCTACTCTATCCCTGCTCCGGAACACACTACACTAGGCCGCCGTGCTGGCGGCCTTTTATAGTGTGGGGCGTGTACTAAACCCCCTCAGCAATAATTGGCCACAGGCATCCTGCCTGTGGCCAATCATTGCTCTCCTCGCTGCCGGCGCTGTGATTGGCCAAGCATGCGGGGTCACAGTGCATGCTTGGCCAATCACAGCGCCTGGATGACACTGCGATGGCGTAGTGCATTGTGGGCCGTTCGCGTCACTCGAATTTGGCGCGAACGGCCCAAATCGTTCGATCTTCGTCGAACGATCGAACAGCCAATGTTCGAGTCGAACGTATGTTCGACTCGAACACGAAGCTCATCCCTACTTATGAGCACTGTGGTGACTTGCAGTGAAGAGTTTATTTATCAAGCACTGTAGCAAATGATGGTGACGGGATCTTTTGTATATTGGACTTTAATATATATTTTTGCAGATCACTGTTTCATTTTGGACTTTATTCATTTTCCAGCTCTTATACACTGATGTTTTCATGCACATGAGATTATTATCCCAGAGTGATATGTGTTCATGTTAACTATTGATTCATGCATTTTTGTCGCTTTAAGTGTTCACGTTTGCACTAATGTGATATTTATATAGTTTATGTACCTTTTCACGTTTATGTTGTACATTTGATGTCACTACGTTTATTAATTTCTGGTTTCCACTAGATCAGCCATTCATTTCTGGTTTTCACTAGATCGGCCTATAGGCCCCCCTCCCACCCCCTTCACGCTAGTTTTATTACAGCGCAGCCACCATCACTTATCATTATATTTTATTGTCTATTTGGATCAAACCCCCCCCCCCCCCCCGTTGACTGCTGCAGTGTCCCACCTCCCCATTCACATCACTTGCTTAACCCAGCTAGCGCGGGTGTTTCTCCCTTTATTGAAGTAAAAAATATAGCTTTTTTTTCAAAATTGTCGCTCTTTTTTTGTTTATAGCACAAAAAATTAAAAACGCAGAGGTGGTCAAATACCATCAAAAGAAAGCTCTGTTTGTGGGAAAAAAATGACATAGATTTTGTTTGGGAGCCATGTCGCACGCAATTGTCAGTTAAAGCGACGCAGTGCCGAATCGCAAAAAATGGCCCGGTCATTGGGCAGCCAAAACCTCCGGGGCTGAAGTGGTTAAAAGACATTTTCTTAATAACCCAAGACCCCCCCTGTCAGTGGGGCATCGTGAGGGTTTAATACACACTGGATTATCCAATGCTTCTACTTTTAATCCTCCAGGTGCCCTTAATCCAAGTATTTCAGTATTTAGGGATCTCATGATAAAGGATCTCGAGGACTTTAAAATTAGGAATAGATTAGAGACATCCATTAAGGATAGTGTACGTACCTTTTGTGAAAATAAGAATCTCATAATACGCCCGGCAGATAAGGGAGGGGGGATTTTTTCTGCTGAACAAATTGGATTATCAATGTGAGATGAACAATTTGAAATTGGATAGGAACACACTTACCGGATCCTAAAAGGTGACCCCACTAGGGCATATAAAATGGCCTTGGAATGGTTGGTTAAAGGGGCTTTTGAGGATGGAATTTTAAACAAAAAAGAGACAGCATACCTGATCCCAATATCCCCAAGAATCCCAGTAATCTACTACCTCCCAAAAATTCATAAGTCGATAGAAAAGCCCCCAGTTTGCCCCATAGCTAGTGGGATTGAGTCCGTGACTTTAAGAGTTGGCAAGTACATAGACTTTTTCCTACAGCCGCTGGTGACTAATACACCAGCATATCTGAAATACACCAAGAATACAATCATAGCTCTTAATGAGAGAGTTACCGCTCAGATGTCACTGGTGACTCATTCACAAGATCCAGAGCCGTGGGTGCAGGCAATGCATACGACAATGCAAAAAATCTGAGGAAAACGCTTGGACAGCCGCACTCAAAAAAAGGTTCAGTGCTTAATCAAAGCTGACCGTCAGCTATGATTAAGCACTGAATCGCAGTGCGAAACGTCAGCTCATACTTGCCGTTTTTTTGCTGTGGCATGTTGTTTGTGCTTTTGTTTTAAATAAAATACCCTTTTTTGGAGTGCGGCTGTCCAAGCGTTTTCCTCAGATTTTTTGCATAGCTCTTAATGCGATGACAGTGGAGGAAGATTGCATACTCATAACTGTGGATGTATCTTCACTATACACCATAATTCCACATGATGAGGCTCTTAAGGCAGTGAAGTTCTTTTTAAAGGACAATCATGACATACCCAGATCCCATAGGAGATTTATTTCAACCTTATTGGATTTCTGTATGGGTCATAACTATTTTTGGTATGATGATCAATTTTTCTTGCAACAGACCGGAGTGGCAAAGGGGGAAAAATTTGCTCCCAGTGTGGCCAATTTATTTATGGCCCACTGGGAGGAAAAGGCTATTTTCAACACACCAAGGAGGGAGCTAATTGTTTGGCAATGTTAGATCGACGATGCATTGTTTATTTGGAAGGGCACAGAGGATACATTATTGACCTTAATGGAAGATTTAAATATGAATCTGTTGGGTATTAAATGGAATTATGAATATAGTAAATTGGAAGTTAATTTCTTGGATTTAGTTGTTATGAGGAAAGGTAACGGTTTTTGTACTACATACCATGTAGTACAAATGCCATCATCCCAACTGGCTTTCTGGTATTCCTAAAAACCAATTTCTAAGTAGGGATGAGCCGAACCCCCCCCCCCCCCCCCTGTTCGGTTCTCACCAGAACCTGCAAACAGATCTAAAGTTTGCGCGAACTTTAGAACCCTATTAAATACAATGGACTCGAACGTTCGAAATCAAAAGTGCTAATTATCAAGGCTAATATGCAAGTTATTGTCCTAAAAAGGGTTTGGGGATCCGGGTCCTGCCCCAGGGGACATATATCAATGCAATTTTTTTTTTTTAAAACAGATGTTTTTCCGGGAGCAGTGACTTTAATAATGCTTAAAGTGAAACAATAAAAGTGAAATATTCCTTTAAATTTTGTACCTGGGGGGGGGGGGGGGGTGTATAGTGTGGCTGTAAAGCAGCCCTTGTTTCCCGTGCTTAGAACTGTCCCTGCACAAAGTGTCATTTCTGAAGGAAAAAAGGTCATTTAAAAGCACTCGTGGCTATAATGAATTGTCGGCTCCTGGCAATACAAAGAAAAGTAATGGATAAAAAACATAAAAAAATGCGTGGGGGTCCCCCCAAATTCCATTACCAGGCCCTTCAGGTCTGGTGTGGATATTAAGGGGAACTCCACGCCAAATTTAAAAAAAAAATGGCGTGGAGTTCCCCCCAAAAATCCATACCAGACCCTTTATCTGAGCACGCAACCTGGCAGGCCGCAGGAAAAGAGGGGGGACGAGAGAGCGCCCCCCTTCTAAACCGTACCAGGCCACATGCCCTCATTATGGGGAGGATGCTTTGGGGGTCTGTGACCCCTCAGAGCACCATGTCCCCATGTTGATGGGGACAAGGGCCTCATCCCCACAACCCTTGCCCGGTGGTTGTGGGGATCTGCGGGCAGGGGGCTTATCGGAATCTGGAAGACCACTTTAACAAAGGGGACCCCATATCCCGGCCCCTCCTATGTGAATTGGTAAGGGGTACATTGTACCCCTACCATTTCACAAAGAAAGTGTAAAAAATAAAAAATAAACACAGACACAGTTGGGAAAGTCCTGTATTAAAAAGAAAAAAAAAAAACATTCCAGCGATGTAGTCCAGTGTCCCGCGGTGATCCGATGTCCAGCGCTGCAGTCTCCTCCAGTCTCCACTCCACACGAAACCCCCATGACGTACGAGGGGGCAGGGTCACCTGTCACATCATAGGGTAAGCCCCAGCTTTCCCCGCTTTTCGGAGAATAGCCAATGACGTCGGTGGGTTCCCGCCGACGTCATTGGCTATTCCCCGCAAGCCGGGGCTCACACCTATGATCTGACGGGTGACCCCGCCCCTTGTACGTCAGACCCCGCCTACATCATTGGCTGAGCGGACCTGATGGGGGAACTTCCTCCGCAGTGTAATGAATAGACCCCGCCCCTTCTCACGTTCCCCATCAGGACCGCTCAATGACGTAGGGGGCAGGGTCACCTTCACTGGGTGTAAGGCTGAGCGGACTTGTTGGGGAACGTGAGAAGGGGCGGAGTCTATTAATTTATTACACTGCGGAGGAAGTTCCCCATCAGGTCCGCTCAGCCAATGACGTAGGCGGGGTCTGACGTACAAGGGGGCGGGGTCACCCGCCAGATAATAGAGGTAAGCCCCGGCTTTCCCTGTTTGCGGGAATAGCCAATGACATAGGCAGGATCCCGCCTATGTCATTGGCTATTCCCCGGCAAGCAGGGAAAGCTGGGGCTTACCCTATAATGTGACGGGTGACCCCGCCCCCTCAACATGGGGACATGGTGCTTTGAGGCTTCACAGACCCCCAAAGCATCCTCCCCATGTTGAGGGCATGTGGCCTGTTATGGTTTAGGAGGGGGGCGCTCTCTCTCCCCCCCTCTTTTCCAGTGGCCTGCCAGGTTGCGTGCTTGGATAAAGGGTCTGGTATGGATTTTTGGGAGGAACTCCACGCCATTTTTTTTTATTTGGCGTTGAGTTTCCCTTAAAAACCATACTAGACCTAAAGGGTCTGGTATGGATATTTGGGGGGGGGGAACCCCACGTAATTTTTTAAAAAAATGTTTTAATTTTTTTTTAATTTGACGCAGGGTTTCCCTTAACCACTTCAATACCATGCACTTATGCACTTTCCTGCCCAGACCAATTTTCAGCTTTCAGTACTCTCACACTTTGAATGACAATTACTCAGTCATGCTACACTGTATCCAAACAAATTTTTTTATCATTTTCTTCTCACAAATAGAGCTTTCTTTTGGTGGTATTTAATCGCCACTGGGTTTTTTATAAGCAAAAAAAACAGCGAATTAAAAAAAAAAAACACTTTTTTTTTGTTTCTATTGTAAAATTTTGCAAATAAGTAATTTTTCTTCATAAATTTGTGCCAAAATGTATACTGCTACATATCTTTGGTAAAAATAACCCAAATTAGTGTATATTATTTGGTCTTTGTGAAAGTTATAGAGTCTACAAACTATGGTGGCAATCACTGAAAATTTATCACATCTGATCACGCCTGATGTACTGAAGGCATATCTCATTTCTTGAGACACTAACAAGCCAGGAAAGTGCAAATACCCCAAAATTACCCCTTTTTGGAGAGTAGACAGTCCAAGGTATTTACTAAGAGGCATGGTGAGTTTTTTGAAGTTGTATTTTTTTCCCACAATTCTTGGGAAAATTTGGATTTTATTTTTATTTTTATTTTTTACACAAACTGGTCATATTAACAGTTTTTTTTCTCTCACACAGCATATGCATAATTGCAACTACACCCCAAAATACATTCTGCTACTCCACCTATTACATTTTTGAAGGCCCTGGAGCACCAGGACAATGGAATTTTCCACAAAATAACCCCATTTTGGAAAGCACACACCCCAACGTATAATCTATGAAGCATTATGAGTCTTTTGAACAGTTCATTTTTTTCCAGAAGGTTTTGGAAAATGTGGAGAAAAAATGAAAATGCATTTTTTTTTACACAAAGTTGTGCATTTATAAGATATTTCTAACACATAGCATATAACTAGCAAAAATGACACCCCAAAATGCATTCCGCTACTCCTCCTGAGTATAGCGATACCACATGTGTGAGACTTTTACACAGCCTGGCCATATACAGAGGCCCAACATTGAAGTAGCACTTTCAGGCGTTCTACAAGCATAAATCGCACATATCCTTTCTCAACCACCTATTACAATTTTGAAGGCCCTGGAGCACCAGGACAATAGAATTTTCCACAAAATGACCCCATTTTGGAAAGCACAACCCCAACGTATAGTCTGTGAAGCATTATGAGTCTTTTGAACGGTTCATTTTTTTCCAGAAGGTTTTGGAAAATGTGGAGAAAAAATGAAAATGCATTTTTTTTTTACACAAAGTTGTCAATTTATAAGATATTTCTAACACATAATATGTACATAGCAAAAATGACACCCCAAAATGCATTCTGCTACTCCTCCTGAGTATGGCGATACCACATGTTTGAGACTTTTACACAGCCTGGCCACATACAGAGGCCCAACATCCAAGTAGCACCTCCAGGCATTCTAGCAGCATTAATTGCACATATCATTTTCTGACTACCGATCACATTTTTGAAGGCCCTTCATATATCTAACACATAGCAGGTACATACCAAATAACAAAAGATTACCTGTGGTTTTAGAAGAGCAGTGGTCCACAGAGGAGAGCATCGGTCCAGGCAGCAGGCAGGGATGAGGTCAGCGACATCAAAAGCAATCATCCAGGCAGCAGGCAGGAATACTGTCCATAGTTCGCACAGGCAGAAATACTGTCAGCACAGCCAGAGCACAGCCAAAGCACAGGTCCAGGTAGCAGGCAGAGGTGTCCCGGCAGAAATGCTGTCCAAAGTCAGTAGAGGCAGCAGGCAGATATATGGTCAACACAGCCAAAGTATTGGTCCAAGCAGCAGGAAGAAACATGGTCCATAATGTCATGGGTCATTACAGGCAGTAATATGGTCAGCACAGCCAAAGTATTGGTCCAGACAGCAGGAAGGACCATCAAGCTTGGAGCCAGGGGGACAGGGGTAGAGGCTTCTCCCACCCAAATCGCTTTGAAGCCTCCGGGCAACCAGACCCTGTTCTTGGAGCACAGAAAACGAAAAACTGGTTTTCTCTACTCAGAACGCTATTCTGAAGCCCCTCACATATGTGAGACCCCTGTGTACTAAAAGTAGATGGCCAAAAGATCAGTCCAAGTGGCAGGCAAAAACATGGTCGATTAACAGGCCAAGGTCGGTACAAGTGGAAGTCAGAAGCGTGGTTTAAATCGGCAGGCAGAGGCATCGTTGGTAAACAGGCTGAGGTTGGTGCACGTGGAGGTCAGAAACGTGGTTTAAATCGGCAAACAAAGACATCGTCGGTAAACAGGCCAGGGTCAGTTAATTAACATGGAAGGTAGTTAGTAACATGGTAGCAGGCAAATGGGGAAATGGCAGTCTGTTAATAATAAGGGGAACTAATGGATGTATGATAATTTTTGAAGCAATTTCGGATGCACAGGCCAGGTTGGGAGGGACAAATCGGGACAATTATAGCTGGTGTCTCTTCTTACTCCTCCTCTGCTGCATACACGGCATTTCTTTTGGCGTCTTCTTCCAGATTCTGTGAGGGGGATGCTAAAGGGATAGTGACGCTCGTGAAGCTGACTCACACTATCAGAGCGAATGCTTCCTGGGGCGGGATCTTGTTGGTAAATGAGGGCATCGATGATATCTTCGATATATTGGAGGTAGTGGAGTTGGTGATTTTGAGTTGCTTTTTGGTAGCAGACAAATGAATTAAAAAGGGGCATGTGAAACGCAACTTTTTTGTGCCAATAACGGGACTTTCTTGTTGATAAGTAGGGCTGTAGCATCTGGTCGTTTAATTCCACCCCCCCCCATATACAAATTGTAGTCGTGGACACATTCGGGCTTTACAATGGGGCCGCGTCTTCTTGGGATCTCCACCATGGTGTCATTGTGGATCGTAGAGAGGATGTGGACATCTTTCTTGTCCCTCCACTTCATGGCCAACACCTCCTCGTTCCTCATGAATGCCGTTTCTCCAGGTCGCAATTTTTTGGTCAATAAATTTTGGGGGAATCCCTTCCGTTTTTTTTTAAGGTACCGCAGGCCGGGGTTTGCTTACTGTAAAGGTGGCGAAAAAGGGGCAGGCTGGTATAATAATTGTCAACATAGAAATGGTAACCTTTTCCGAAGAGGGGGTATGCCAACTCCCAGACAATTTTCCCACTGGTTCCAATATATGTGGGGCAATCACGGGGCTGGAGCTGGGAGTCTTTGCCTTCGTAGATCCTGAATAGTGATGAGCCGAACACCCCCGGGTTCGGTTCGCACCAGAACCCGCGAACGGACCGGAAGTTCGAACGAACATTAGAACCCTATTAAATACAATGGATGCGAACGTTCGAATTCTAAAGTGCTAATTATAACAACTATTATGCATGTTATTGTCCTAAAAAGGGTTTGGGAACCCGGGTTCTGCACCAGGGGACATGTATCAATGCAAAAAGAAGTTTTAAAAACGGTCGTTTTTCGGGAGCAGTCATTTTAATGATGCATAAAGTGAAAAAAAAAAAGTCAAATATTCCTTTAAATATCGTACCTGGGGGGTGTCTAAAGTATGCCTGTGAAGTGCCACGTGTTTCCCGTGTTTAGAACTGTCCCTGCACAAAATGACACTTCTAAAGGAAAAAAAAGCCATTTAAAACTGCTTGCGGCTTTAATGTAATGTCTGGTCCCGGTAATATGGATGAAATTCTTTAAGAAAAATGGCATAGCTACCCCATGACCCCCCCCCCCCTACCCCAGCCCATTACCAGCCCCTTTGGGTCTTGTATGGATATTAAGGGGAACCCCGCACATAAAATAAAAAAGGCCCTATATACTCTGAACAGCCGTATACAGGCGGTGCATACAAGACAGGGACTGTAGGTTTGTTCTTATGTAGAATCTGTTTGTAATTTTGAACAGGTACATTGTTGAAGTGTAGCTCCAGCCCAAAAATCTATTTTTAAACTTTTTGGAAAACATAGGTAAGGGTTATCACCCCTGTAACATTTGTTTTGCTGTCTGTGCCCCTGTTCAGAACATTTCACCTCACTTTCCGTCCCAATGACAACTGTTTTTGAAATGTGGTGTTTTTCTTGAAACAAGGATTGCTGATAAAGCATCAGTACAGAGGAGACACCTTTCTCCCATATTTATTCTTACAGGAGAGAATTTTCCTTCCTAGTGGTAGATTTCCTCTCACTTCCTGTTGTCTTCTTGCGTTTGCAAGTAGGAGTCGTTTGTAAGTTGGATGTTTGAAAGTAGGGACCTGCCGTATATACTCTGCAGAAATAGGCCCCTTAGTTGTTGGTGTTGGCACAACACTGTAAGCACTCACAGTTACTCTTGGTTGGTGCTGGAACGCCCTGCTGTCAACTATTATATCAGGAATTTTAATTACATATAATTGTTGAACAGTGGTAGTAAAAATTGGGCCTTTGATGGTGGTGCTGGTGCCACAACACTGTAAGCCCTGACAGTTACTCTTGGTGGGTGCAGCAATGGGCCCTGCTGTGAATTATTAGATCAAGAATTGTAATTACATGCCCCTGTTGAACAGGGGCTGAAAAATTGGGCCTTAGGCACTGGTGGCACAACACTGCAACCCCTCACAGATACTGTACTTGGAGCACAGCAATGAGCCCTGTTGCAAAGTATTGCTTCAAAAATTGTAATGACACGCCCCTGTTAAACAGGGGCTGAAAAATTGGGCCTTAGGCACTGGTGGCACAACACTGCAACTCCTCACAGATACTGTACTTGGAGCACAGCAATGAGCCCTGTTGCAAAGTATTGCTTCAAAAATTGTAATTACACGCCCCTGTTAAACAGGGGCTGAAAAATTGGGCGTTAGGCACTGGTGGCGGCACCCATAAACAAAAATGATCTTCCAAGCTATCATCATCAATCGTATCATTGAGGACTCGGAGGAGGAGGATAGCCAGTCAACATAACAGCACAGGCACTCAGCATCAGCATCAGTCTTGAAGGGATGTGACATTTTAAAATCAATTAGTCTGTTATATCAGCATCAGGTGTGTGGTAGCTGGTGGTGATCCAAGACTGGTTCATCTTGATGAAAGTCAGTCGATCAACCGAGTCGGTGGACAGGCGCACCCTGTGATCCGTGACAAATCCTCCAGCAGCACTGAATGTGCGTTCCGAAAGAACGCTGGATGCAGGACAGGCCAGTAGCTCAATTGCATACTGTGCAAGCTCTGGCCAGTGATCCATCCTCAAGACCCAGTAAGCCAGAGGATTTTCGGTGGGGAAGGTGTCCAAGTCTGACCTTGCCCCTAGATATTCCTGCACCATGTTTATCAGACGCTGGCGATGGTTGCTGGAACCAATCATACTTTGGGGCTGCGGACTAAAGAATTGTCTGAACGCATCGGTCAGACGGCCACCTTCCCCACCGCTCCTTCTTTGACTGGCCGAAGCCTCAGCAACTCGTTGTCCAGGACCAGGAGTTTGCAACCTCCCAGTCTCTGGGAACGCGTTGCACAGACCTTTCTGCAAGGCCTCCCGGAGTTGTCTCATCCTCTGCTCCCTCTGCGACGGTAACATAAGGTCCGCAACCTTACCCTTGTACCGTGGATCAAGGAGAGTGGCCAGCCAGTAATGGTCCCTCTCCTTGATCCGAAGAATACGAGGATCCTTCCGCAGACTTTGCAGGATCAGGGAGGCCATGCAGCGTAGGTTTGCTGAGGCATTCGCTCCGGAGTCCTCTGGGTCACTAAGGACGACATGATCCGCAGCCACCTCCTCCCAGCCACGTACAAGTCCACTGGTTTCTTGGGACTGTAAATCATCCCTAAAAGACTGCTGCTGATGATGCTGAGTGCCAGCCTCCACCTCCATGCTGACACAATCCTCCTCCTCCTCCTCCTCCTCCTCCTCCTCTTCCTGTGCGATGGGTGGGACAGAAGGAACACTGTCTGGGTAAAGGGGGCCTTGAGAGGCAAGGAAGTCCTCCTCTTCCTGCCTCTGTTCTGCCTCAAGTGCCCTGTCCATTATTCCACGCAGCGTGTGCTCCAACAGGTGGACAAGAGGTACAGTGTCACTGATGCATGCACTGTCACTGCTCACCATCCTCGTGGCCTCCTCAAATGGTGCCAGGACAGTGCATGCATCCCTGATCATGCCCCACTGGCGTGGAGAAAAAAAACCAAGCTCCCCTGACCCTGTCCTGGTGCCGTAGTCGCACAGGTACTCATTGATGGCCCTCTGCTGCGTGTGCAGCCGCTGCAGCATGGCCAACGTTGAGTTCCACCTGGTGGGCATGTCACATATAAGGCGGTTCTTGGGCAGGTTCAACTCCTTTTGCAGCTCAGCCAGGCGAGCACTGGCATTATAAGATCTGCGGAAATGCACACAGACTTTCCTGGCCTGCCTCAGGACATCCTGTAAGCCCGGGTACCTGCCCAAGAACCGCTGCACCACCAGGTTAAGGACGTGAGCCACACAGGGCACATGGGTCAGTTGTCCCTGTCGGAGGGCGGAGAGGAGGTTGGTGCCATTGTCGCAAACCACCATTCCTGGCTTAAGCTGGCGTGGCGTCAACCACCTCTCGGCCTGGCCCTGCAGAGCAGACAGGACCTCTGCCCCAGTGTGGCTTCTGTCCCCCAAACACACCAGCGCAAGCACGGCATGGCATCTTTTTGCCTGCGTACTTGCGTAGCCCCGTGAACGGCTACGGAGCACCGCTGGTTCATAGGACAAACCACAGGAAGAGGCCATGGAGGAAGAAGAAGAGGAGGGGGTGGAGGAGAGAGGTGTGTCACAACCAGTAGTAGCATTTTGGAGGCGTGGCGGTGGGACAACCTCCAACACTACTGCACCTTGTCCTGAATCCTTCCCAGCTGCCAAAAGAGTGACCCAATGGGCCGTGAAAGAAAGGTAACGTCCCTGTCCATGCCTGCTGGACCATGAGTCAGCGGTAATATGCACCTTACCGCTGACCGCCCTGTCCAGCGAGGCCAAGACATTGCCTTCCACATGCCGGTAGAGAGCCGGAATAGCCTTCCGTGAGAAAAAGTGGCGTTTGGGAACCTGCCACTGAGGAACCGCACATTGCACAAACTCACGGAAGGGGGCCGAGTCTACCAACTGAAAAGGCAGCAGTTGAAGCGCTAGCAATTTAGCCAAGCTAGCATTCAACCGCTGGGCATGTGGATGGCTGGGAGTGAACTTCTTTCGACGGTCCAGCAGCTGGGGCAGGGAAATTTGCCTGCTAGAATCGGACGTCGGTGTACTGCTAGCAGAGTGGGCGCAAGTACTTGGCTGTGACACACCTAATTCTACACCTTCATTCCTCTCAGTGCATGTTTCAGAGAGGACTGAAGTTATAGTGGGGTTGGAGATCCCAGCTGATGCGGTGCAAGGAGAGGTCCGCTTTGTTCTTTGGTGTGGGTCTTTGAGGTAGGCTTGCCAACGAGCTGCATGGCAGGTCAACATATGTCTGGTCAGGCATGTGGTACCCAAGCGGCTGATGTTTTGGCCACGCGATATACGCTTGAGACATATGTTGCAAACAGCAGCTGTGCGATCTGATGCACTAGCCTCAAAAAAGGCCCACACCAAAGAACTTTTTGAATGACGGGCAGAGGCAGCGCCCTGCACAGGCGGAGCTCTGCGGTGTGATTCCGTCGGTGTACTGCCCTTACGCTGGCCACCAAAGGGCATCCTGCCTCGTTGGAGATGTGCCTCCTCCTCATCCTCCTCCTCCTCCTCTCTCCTATTAGGCACCCACGTGGAGTCATTGACCTCATCATCCCCTCCCTCCTCATCACTGGAGCCAATCTGGCAGTATGCTGCAGCTGCTGGAACATGACTGCCAGATTGGTGTCCTTCTTGAGCATCCCCTCTGTCTGCTCTCACGCTACTGCCTTCCTCTAGCTGGGTTTCATCATCAGACCCTTCGAAACGCTGGGCATCCTCCTGGAGCATGTACCCAACACTGTGCTGAAACAGTTCGGGGGACTCCTCAGGAGGAGGACATGGTGGGTCTAGGGAAGGAGTGACTGATGATTTGTCTGACATTGATACCAGGGAAGACGACGCTTTGGCAGCTGCTTTTCCAGTACCCTGAGCCTGGGTGAGAGAGGATGAGGAGGAGGAGGAGGGCTTGGTCATCCACTCTACCAAGTCTTCGGCATGATGTGGCTCAACATGTCCAGCTGCCGAAAAGAAGGACAAGCGTGTCCCATGGCCATGTGCTGATGACAATGCACCGCGTCCACGACCAGCACTGTTGCCCCCAGACACAGAGCCTGCTTGCCCTCTTTTATTGCCTCCTGACTGTCTGCCTCTCCTTGTTTGCCTTCCAGACATTCTAATAGATGGCCTGCAGGGAGATGGGAAAAAAGCAATAAGGGCTACCTTCAGGTGTCCTTCTCTGTCCCTGGAAACAAGGACTTGCAGAGTGAAAGAAAAAAAACACTCTCCCTACCTACAGTTTTCTGTCCCTAGAAAAAATGTTTTTTTTAATCACAATATAGCACAAGGAAAATTAACTCACTGTCCTTACAGGTCCCTGGAAACAAGGACTTGCAGAGTGAAAGAAAAAAAACACTCTCCCTACCTACAGTTTTCTGTCCCTAGAAAAAAATGTTTTTTTTAATCACAATATAGCAAAAGGACAATTCACTCACTGTCCTTCCAGGTCCCTGGAAACAAGGACTTGCAGAGTGAAAGAAACTGACACTGTCCCTACCTAGAGTTTTCTGTCCCTGGAATAAATGTTTTTTTCAGCACAATATAGCACAAGGACAATTAACTCACTGTCCTTACAGGTCCCTGGAAACAAGGACTTGCAGAGTGAAAGAAAAAAAATACTCTCCCTACCTACAGTTTTCTGTCCCTAGAAAAAAATGTTTTTTTTAATCACAATATAGCAAAAGGACAATTCACTCACTGTCCTTCCAGGTCCCTGGAAACAAGGACTTGCAGAGTGAAAGAAACTGACACTGTCCCTACCTAGAGTTTTCTGTCCCTGGAATAAATGTTTTTTTCAGCACAATATAGCACAAGGACAATTAACTCACTGTCCTTACAGGTCCCTGGAAACAAGGACTTGCAGAGTGAAAGAAAAAAAATACTCTCCCTACCTACAGTTTTCTGTCCCTAGAAAAAAATGTTTTTTTTAATCACAATATAGCAAAAGGACAATTCACTCACTGTCCTTCCAGGTCCCTGGAAACAAGGACTTGCAGAGTGAAAGAAACTGACACTGTCCCTACCTAGAGTTTTCTGTCCCTAGAATAAATGTTTTTTTTAATCACAATATAGCAAAAGGACAATTCACTCACTGTCCTTCCAGGTCCCTGGAAACAAGGACTTGCAGAGTGAAAGAAACTGACACTGTCCCTACCTAGAGTTTTCTGTCCCTAGAATAAATGTTTTTTTTAATCACAATATAGCAAAAGGACAATTCACTCACTGTCCTTCCAGGTCCCTGGAAACAAGGACTTGCAGAGTGAAAGAAACTGACACTGTCCCTACCTAGAGTTTTCTGTCCCTAGAATAAATGTTTTTTTTAATCACAATATAGCAAAAGGACAATTCACTCACTGTCCTTCCAGGTCCCTGGAAACAAGGACTTGCAGAGTGAAAGAAACTGACACTGTCCCTACCTAGAGTTTTCTGTCCCTAGAATAAATGTTTTTTTTAATCACAATATAGCAAAAGGACAATTCACTCACTGTCCTTCCAGGTCCCTGGAAACAAGGACTTGCAGAGTGAAAGAAACTGACACTGTCCCTACCTAGAGTTTTCTGTCCCTAGAATAAATGTTTTTTTTAATCACAATATAGCAAAAGGACAATTCACTCACTGTCCTTCCAGGTCCCTGGAAACAAGGACTTGCAGAGTGAAAGAAACTGACACTGTCCCTACCTAGAGTTTTCTGTCCCTAGAATAAATGTTTTTTTTAATCACAATATAGCACAAGGAAAATTAACTCACTGTCCTTACAGGTCCCTGGAAACAAGGACTTGCAGAGTGAAAGAAAAAAAACACTCTCCCTACCTACAGTTTTCTGTCCCTAGAAAAAAATGTTTTTTTTAATCACAATATAGCAAAAGGACAATTCACTCACTGTCCTTCCAGGTCCCTGGAAACAAGGACTTGCAGAGTGAAAGAAACTGACACTGTCCCTACCTAGAGTTTTCTGTCCCTGGAATAAATGTTTTTTTCAGCACAATATAGCACAAGGACAATTAACTCACTGTCCTTACAGGTCCCTGGAAACAAGGACTTGCAGAGTGAAAGAAAAAAAATACTCTCCCTACCTACAGTTTTCTGTCCCTAGAAAAAAATGTTTTTTTTAATCACAATATAGCAAAAGGACAATTCACTCACTGTCCTTCCAGGTCCCTGGAAACAAGGACTTGCAGAGTGAAAGAAACTGACACTGTCCCTACCTAGAGTTTTCTGTCCCTGGAATAAATGTTTTTTTCAGCACAATATAGCACAAGGACAATTAACTCACTGTCCTTACAGGTCCCTGGAAACAAGGACTTGCAGAGTGAAAGAAAAAAAATACTCTCCCTACCTACAGTTTTCTGTCCCTAGAAAAAAATGTTTTTTTTAATCACAATATAGCAAAAGGACAATTCACTCACTGTCCTTCCAGGTCCCTGGAAACAAGGACTTGCAGAGTGAAAGAAACTGACACTGTCCCTACCTAGAGTTTTCTGTCCCTGGAATAAATGTTTTTTTCAGCACAATATAGCACAAGGACAATTAACTCACTGTCCTTACAGGTCCCTGGAAACAAGGACTTGCAGAGTGAAAGAAAAAAAATACTCTCCCTACCTACAGTTTTCTGTCCCTAGAAAAAAATGTTTTTTTTAATCACAATATAGCAAAAGGACAATTCACTCACTGTCCTTCCAGGTCCCTGGAAACAAGGACTTGCAGAGTGAAAGAAACTGACACTGTCCCTACCTAGAGTTTTCTGTCCCTAGAATAAATGTTTTTTTTAATCACAATATAGCAAAAGGACAATTCACTCACTGTCCTTCCAGGTCCCTGGAAACAAGGACTTGCAGAGTGAAAGAAACTGACACTGTCCCTACCTAGAGTTTTCTGTCCCTAGAATAAATGTTTTTTTTAATCACAATATAGCAAAAGGACAATTCACTCACTGTCCTTCCAGGTCCCTGGAAACAAGGACTTGCA
This sequence comes from Rana muscosa, assembly GCA_029206835.1. NCBI lineage: Eukaryota > Metazoa > Chordata > Amphibia > Anura > Ranidae > Rana > Rana muscosa. The sequence goes on from CM055127.1 coordinate 248,092,150, forward strand.
GAGTGAAAGAAACTGACACTGTCCCTACCTAGAGTTTTCTGTCCCTAGAATAAATGTTTTTTTTAATCACAATATAGCAAAAGGACAATTCACTCACTGTCCTTCCAGGTCCCTGGAAACAAGGACTTGCAGAGTGAAAGAAACTGACACTGTCCCTACCTAGAGTTTTCTGTCCCTAGAATAAATGTTTTTTTTAATCACAATATAGCAAAAGGACAATTCACTCACTGTCCTTCCAGGTCCCTGGAAACAAGGACTTGCAGAGTGAAAGAAACTGACACTGTCCCTACCTAGAGTTTTCTGTCCCTAGAATAAATGTTTTTTTTAATCACAATATAGCACAAGGAAAATTAACTCACTGTCCTTACAGGTCCCTGGAAACAAGGACTTGCAGAGTGAAAGAAAAAAAACACTCTCCCTACCTACAGTTTTCTGTCCCTAGAAAAAAATGTTTTTTTTAATCACAATATAGCAAAAGGACAATTCACTCACTGTCCTTCCAGGTCCCTGGAAACAAGGACTTGCAGAGTGAAAGAAACTGACACTGTCCCTACCTAGAGTTTTCTGTCCCTGGAATAAATGTTTTTTTCAGCACAATATAGCACAAGGACAATTAACTCACTGTCCTTACAGGTCCCTGGAAACAAGGACTTGCAGAGTGAAAGAAAAAAAATACTCTCCCTACCTACAGTTTTCTGTCCCTAGAAAAAAATGTTTTTTTTAATCACAATATAGCAAAAGGACAATTCACTCACTGTCCTTCCAGGTCCCTGGAAACAAGGACTTGCAGAGTGAAAGAAACTGACACTGTCCCTACCTAGAGTTTTCTGTCCCTAGAATAAATGTTTTTTTTAATCACAATATAGCAAAAGGACAATTCACTCACTGTCCTTCCAGGTCCCTGGAAACAAGGACTTGCAGAGTGAAAGAAACTGACACTGTCCCTACCTAGAGTTTTCTGTCCCTAGAATAAATGTTTTTTTTAATCACAATATAGCAAAAGGACAATTCACTCACTGTCCTTCCAGGTCCCTGGAAACAAGGACTTGCAGAGTGAAAGAAACTGACACTGTCCCTACCTAGAGTTTTCTGTCCCTAGAATAAATGTTTTTTTTAATCACAATATAGCAAAAGGACAATTCACTCACTGTCCTTCCAGGTCCCTGGAAACAAGGACTTGCAGAGTGAAAGAAACTGACACTGTCCCTACCTAGAGTTTTCTGTCCCTAGAATAAATGTTTTTTTTAATCACAATATAGCAAAAGGACAATTCACTCACTGTCCTTCCAGGTCCCTGGAAACAAGGACTTGCAGAGTGAAAGAAACTGACACTGTCCCTACCTAGAGTTTTCTGTCCCTAGAATAAATGTTTTTTTTAATCACAATATAGCAAAAGGACAATTCACTCACTGTCCTTCCAGGTCCCTGGAAACAAGGACTTGCAGAGTGAAAGAAACTGACACTGTCCCTACCTAGAGTTTTCTGTCCCTAGAATAAATGTTTTTTTTAATCACAATATAGCAAAAGGACAATTCACTCACTGTCCTTCCAGGTCCCTGGAAACAAGGACTTGCAGAGTGAAAGAAACTGACACTGTCCCTACCTAGAGTTTTCTGTCCCTAGAATAAATGTTTTTTTTAATCACAATATAGCAAAAGGACAATTCACTCACTGTCCTTCCAGGTCCCTGGAAACAAGGACTTGCAGAGTGAAAGAAACTGACACTGTCCCTACCTAGAGTTTTCTGTCCCTAGAATAAATGTTTTTTTTAATCACAATATAGCAAAAGGACAATTCACTCACTGTCCTTCCAGGTCCCTGGAAACAAGGACTTGCAGAGTGAAAGAAACTGACACTGTCCCTACCTAGAGTTTTCTGTCCCTAGAATAAATGTTTTTTTTAATCACAATATAGCACAAGGAAAATTAACTCACTGTCCTTACAGGTCCCTGGAAACAAGGACTTGCAGAGTGAAAGAAAAAAAACACTCTCCCTACCTACAGTTTTCTGTCCCTAGAAAAAAATGTTTTTTTTAATCACAATATAGCAAAAGGACAATTCACTCACTGTCCTTCCAGGTCCCTGGAAACAAGGACTTGCAGAGTGAAAGAAACTGACACTGTCCCTACCTAGAGTTTTCTGTCCCTGGAATAAATGTTTTTTTCAGCACAATATAGCACAAGGACAATTAACTCACTGTCCTTACAGGTCCCTGGAAACAAGGACTTGCAGAGTGAAAGAAAAAAAATACTCTCCCTACCTACAGTTTTCTGTCCCTAGAAAAAAATGTTTTTTTTAATCACAATATAGCAAAAGGACAATTCACTCACTGTCCTTCCAGGTCCCTGGAAACAAGGACTTGCAGAGTGAAAGAAACTGACACTGTCCCTACCTAGAGTTTTCTGTCCCTAGAATAAATGTTTTTTTTAATCACAATATAGCAAAAGGACAATTCACTCACTGTCCTTCCAGGTCCCTGGAAACAAGGACTTGCAGAGTGAAAGAAACTGACACTGTCCCTACCTAGAGTTTTCTGTCCCTAGAATAAATGTTTTTTTTAATCACAATATAGCAAAAGGACAATTCACTCACTGTCCTTCCAGGTCCCTGGAAACAAGGACTTGCAGAGTGAAAGAAACTGACACTGTCCCTACCTACAGTTTTCTGTCCCTAGAATAAATGTTTTTTTTAATCACAATATAGCAAAAGGACAATTCACTCACTGTCCTTCCAGGTCCCTGGAAACAAGGACTTGCAGAGTGAAAGAAACTGACACTGTCCCTACCTAGAGTTTTCTGTCCCTAGAATAAATGTTTTTTTTTAAGCACACTATAGCAGAAGCACAAAACACACTGACACTCTCCCTACCTATCCTTCTCTTTCCCTAAACTAAAGGAATCCAGGTTAAGCAAGAAAGAAATAACAGTCACTGTCCCTGCCTATGCTACTCTATCCCTGCTCCGGAACACACTACACTAGGCCGCCGTGCTGGCGGCCTTTTATAGTGTGGGGCGTGTACTAAACACCCTCAGCAATAATTGGCCACAGGCATCCTGCCTGTGGCCAATCATTGCTCTCCTCGCTGCCGGCGCTGTGATTGGCCAAGCATGCGGGGTCACAGTGCATGCTTGGCCAATCACAGCGCCTGGATGACACTGCGATGGCGTAGTGCATTGTGGGCCGTTCGCGTCACTCGAATTTGGCGCGAACGGCCCAAATCGTTCGATCTTCGTCGAACGATCGAACAGCCAATGTTCGAGTCGAACGTATGTTCGACTCGAACACGAAGCTCATCCCTAATCCTGAATTTGAAGACGTATCCAGTGGCTCAATCACATAATTTATTTAATTTTAACCCATACCTGGCTCTCTTGCTTGGTATGTACTGCTTGAACTGCAGTCGGCCGGTGAAATGTACGAGGGACTCGTCCACACAAATATTTTGGTCTGGGATCAAAACTTCTTCAAATCGCTGGGAAAAGGCATTGATTAGGGGGCGTATCTTGTACAATTTGTCGTAGTTGGGATCAGAGGCGTTGCTAGGGGGTGCGGTCCGCCCCCGGGTGACACCCTCCCAACGGTGAGAATTTTTTATTTTTTTTTCTTCAGCTGACCCATTCATCCGCTGGGCTGGAAGTTGCCTGGAACAACACCTCCAGCCAGTGCCGCGGCCGCGCCTGGTGTGTGTCCTCCGGGCTCCGGCTCCTTATTCTTCCTAAGTTCCTCCTCCCTACCCTAAGCCAGCGAGCGACTCAGCCTGTCACATCATTACACTGCACTGTGATGATGTGATGACACGTCACTAAAGCACACACACAACTTTCTCCGCCTGGGCGGCGCGGCTGCACACCGCTGTGTGTGACGGTCGCTGCCCAGCCCTCCTCCTCTCCAGTACAGACTGAGAGTCTGAGACTCCAGCTGGCGGCGCCGGGGCGCCCTGAATAAGAACAGGTGCGGGGGGGTCTCCACCGCCGGCCCGAGCACAAGATGATGATGAGGTGTGTGTGGGGAGGGGGCGGTTGCCATTTAGAGAGATAGTGTGGGAGACTGGGAGGACTCAGTCTCAGTGTCTGGCACCCTGCCCCTGACGGCCTGTATATGATATGATAAGGAAGGAGGGGGGGTGCAAGGTGGTCTGCTGCTAGACACAGTTATAGATATATATATATACACACACACATACACATATATATATATATATATATATATATATATATATAAAATCTATAGCTGTGTCTAGCAGCAGACCACCTTGCACCCCCCCTCCTTCCTTATATCATATATATACACACACTATGTAATATACCTGGTCCAGCCGCCCCTCCCTCCACCAGACCAGCTAACTCCTGTGCTACTGTGCCTATTAAATGTAATATAATATATCTGTGTCCAGCAGCACCCCCCCCTCCTATTATCAGACAGCCAACACTCACTATATAATTTATATTAGCTGACTGAGACACCCCCACCCTGAGCTGGTCTGATGATGATGATGATGGGGGGGGGGTTCTGCTGGCCATAGATATATTATATTAGATTTAGGCACAGTAGCTGAGTGACACACCTACCCACCCTGAGCAAGCTGGTCTCATGGGGGGGGGATGCTGTGTCACCAGGTATGGTAGCTGAGCGGAGCCGCCCTAATCTGGTCTGATAGGGGGGGGTGTCCACAGACCACAGCACAGGTGTAGGCAGACAGTGACCCACACCCACATCAGATCCATCCAGCAAGCAGAAGGTCACAGAAGCATCTTGTCATCTTCCCTGCGGCCATCAGATCCGGTCCAAGCAAGCAACACACCTTGTTGTCAGCAGATTACAGCATCTTCTCGTCTTCCCTGCGGCCATCAGATCCGGTCCAAGCAAGCAACACGCCTTGTTGTCAGCAGATTACAGCATCTTCTCGTCTTCCCTGCGGCCATCAGATCCAGTCCAAGCAAGCAACACGCCTTGTTGTCAGCAGGTCACAGCATCTTGTCTTCTTCCCTGCGGCCATCAGATCCGGTCCAGCAAACACACCGTTTCAGCAGGTCAGTTCCAAAATCCAAATCATGCCAATGATGCCATTATCTGCTGTCCCCAGGGACAGATCCGATCCAGAGATCACCATACAGTGGGATCTCTGGATCGGATCTGTCCCTGGGGACAGCAGATAATGAAAAGTGTGGGGGCAGAGCTGCGATGAAGTCACTCATCGTGTTGGAGCCCTCGGTTAAGCCCCTTTTACACTGGGGCGGTTGGTGCGACGGCGGCGCTTTACTGTCAATTTCACGGTGCTTTTCGGTCGCTAGCGGGGAGCTTTTAACCCCCGCTAGCATCCGGAAAAGGGTTAAAATCACACGCAAAGCGCCGCTGCAGCAGCGCTTTACCGGTGGTATAGCCGCAGTGCCCATTTATTTCATGGAGCAGGAGCGGTGGAGAAGCGGTATACACACCGCTCCTTCACCGCTCCAAAGATGCTGCTAGCAGGACTTTTTTTTAGCATCCTGCCAGCGCACCGCTCCAGTGTGCTAAGCAGCTCTTTCAGGGCGCTTTGCAGGCGCTATTTTTAGCGTTATATCGCCTGCAAAGCGCCTCAGTGTGAAAGGGGTCTTACAGCACAATACTCTGAAAGTCCGGCACGGTATGCTGGACCTTCAGAGTGCATACACCAGTGACATTGCCGGATGCATCTAGTGTGAATATGTCCTAAACGGTGCCCGTTTAGGAGATATTCATTTTACCTACAGGTAAGCTTTATTATAGGCTTACCTGTAGGTAAAAATCACAAAGCGGTCTTTACTAGGCTCCCTTTCTTTAGTACTGCACTGTTTTTTACCTTTAAAATGTTATATCTTATATGGTTTTCCAGCAATGTTGTGTCAGCAGCTTTACTAAGTTGAATTTTAGGTAACCCTAGTGCAACCTAATTTGTGTATTATATAACTGCCACTGGGATTGATTACAGTAAAATATTATAAATAAGAAATTATGGCTACACATTCATCACACATGATTAAATTACACAGTGGAGACATTTTTTTTTTCATACATTCAATGTGTAATGGGACCATCCAAAAAGGATGTGTGAAAAAATTCCATGCACTTTAATAATTAGCCATAATATATTATAGTTTACTTATGATATGTACTAATGTGTAGCCAAAATGTATTATATATAATATTTTATTGTAATCAATTCCAGTAACAGTGTCTAGGCCTGTCACTCAGCACACTGGAATTGATTACACTAAAATTGTTATATATAATTATACTCTTACTAAATACATCAGACTTTCTACTTTACAAAAAGGTCATTTGGGGGGTATTTGGACTGTCCTGGTGTTTTCGGGTCTCAAGAAATGAAATAGGCCGACAATACATCAGGATTGATCAATTTTTACATATATTCCATAGATTGTGGACTATAACTTTTCACAGACTAAATAATATACACGGTTTTGGGTTATTTATTTTCACCAAGAAAATGTGGTCATGATGCAAATCTCCCGGTCACATCCCAAAGGGTCTCTATTGGATGAGATGTGGTGAGTGTGGAGTCCATTGGAGTACAGTGACCCCATTGTCCAGTGGTGAGATGATTGGAGCTTTGTGACATGGTGCATTATCCTGCTGGAAGGAGCCATCAGAAGATGGGTACACTGTAGTCATAAAAGGATGGACATGGTCAGCAACAATACTCAGGTAGGCCGTGGTGTTTAAACAATACTAAATTGGCACTAAGGGTCCCAAAGCGTGCCAAGAAAATACCCCCCACACCATTACACCACCAGCCTGAACCAGTGATACAAGGCAGGAAGGATTAATGCGCCAAATTCCGACCACACCATCTGAATGTCGCAGATGAAATTGAGACTTATCAGACCAGGCAACGTTTTTCCAGTCTTTTATTGTCCAATTTTGGTGAGCCTGTGCAAATTGTAGCCTAAGTTTCCTGTTCTTAGCTGAGAGGAGTAGCACCTAGTGTGGTCTTCTGCTGCTGTAGCCCATCTGCTTCAAGGTTCAAGGTCTACTCATTCTCCTCTGACATCACCAAGGCATTTTCCTCTAAACAACTGCTGCTCACTGGATATTTTCTCTTTCCCACCATTCTCTGTAAACCGGAGAGATGTCGTGCATGAAAATCCCAGCTGATCAGCAGTTTAAAAAAAATATTTAGACCAGCCCATCTGGCACCAACAACCGTGTCACGTTCAAAGACACTTAAATTCCTTTTCTTCCCCATTCTGATGCTCAGTTTGAACTTCAACAATTCATCTTCACCACGTCTAGATGCCTAAATGCATTGAGTTGCTACCATGTGATTGTCTGATTAGCAATTTTTGTTACCAAGAAATTGAACAAGTGTACCTAATAGAGTGGCCAGTGAGTATATCATACTTTATTGTAATCACATCGCTGAGATTGACAAGGCAGGCCATAGGGCATATAGCCTGGTTAATGACACTGTGTCTTCTCAGGCATAATCTGAAATACAGAATATATATCTGAACAGAATATGTTGATATTTACAGCAGGAATGCCACATGGAGTGCACAAGTCAAAGAGACCAAGTGGATACCAGCAAAGGAAAGCAAAAGAGGCAAAAATGAAATCGATAAAAACACTTGCTGGATCCATGCATCAATATGTGAAAAGACCGGATGATGGGCAGGGTTCATCAAAAGACCCTGCTTGTCAGTCTCCACTTGAAGCTGATTCTTCTGATGCTTTTGCTAGCATGCATTCTGCAGAAGAGCAAGAAGTGGAAATGGCAGAATCTGATGCAGAAGTGCAAGAAATGGAAATGGCAGAATCTGAAGCAGAAGAGAGTTCTGAGAGTGACTCTAGCCACAGTCATGATACTGTAAAGGAGATGAGTGCCATTCAGGAGAAAGATTTCCAAAATGTTATCTGATGTTTCTTTCTGGGAGATACCAGTTCAAGATCATGTTCGGGTTGAAATAATCAAACAGGGAAGTGCTTCTTTCCAGAACAAGGAGGGCCCTTTCAGTGTTGCAAAAAGGCAAGATGCAAAAGCTGCAACAAAGGGACACGTGCAGCAACTTTCAAAAGAGTGGTTTTACAAGGTGATGCCAAATGGTGAAAAAATTCTGCGGTCATGGATGGTTTACTTACCGGTCAGTGAGAATTTATATTGTTTTTGCTGCCGACTGTTTGCCATTTGTACTCTAGATACGACATCCAAATTTGTGACTGGGTTTCAGAAATGGTGGAAGCTAAGCCCGAAAGTACATAATCACGAGACCTCCGAAGAACACCTAAACTGCCTTGAAAAATGGAAAACCTTGGCAGCAGGACTTAGGCTGCACCAAACTATTGATGCTGGAGCTATTACTGTGATGGAGAATGAGAAGAAAAAGTGGAGGGATATCTTACACAGATTGCTTGACATCACATTGTTTCTTGCCAAGCAGAACCTAGCATTCCGTGGCCACAAGGAAGATGAGTGCTCATTCAATAAAGGGAACTTTCTTGAGATGGTTGAAATGCTTTCAAAATATGATTCAGTACTCAAAGAACACCTAATTAGATTGAAGCGGAGCACCTGTAAACTTAAAGCATCGGTCTCATATCTTTCTCCACAAACTCAGAATGAGTTTATAAGTGTCCTGGCAAATCACATGAAGGAGAAGATTGTCATGGACATAAAGTCTGCAAAGTACTTTGGAATCATGTTTGACAGCACACCCGACATATCACATACTGACCAGATGTCCGAAGTGATCAGAAATGTGAACATCAAGAATAGGAAAGTTGAAGTAAAAGAAATGTTTCTAGGATTTTTCCCTTTAAAGGGGAAAAAAGCTGCTGATCTCAGTGTGGATATCCTTAAAAAATTAGAGAGTGATGGACTGGACATAATGATGTGTCGTTCTCAGGGTTATGATAATGCTGCTACTATGGCTGGAATTCATGGAGGTGTACAATCCATTATTAGGGAAAAAAACAAAAAAGCTATTTTTAATGGCTGTGTGGACCATTCACTTAACTTGTGCGGTCAGCACTCTTTTGCTGAGAATGCTTCAGGTGTGACATTTTTTGGAACACTTCAGTCAATGTTTTCTTTTTTTGCTGCTTCCACCCATCGATGGGATGTGTTAATTCACCATACTAGAGTGTCAGTGAAAAGGTTATCAACACGCTGGAGTGCTCATCATGCTGCAGTTAAGCCAGTAAAAGAAAAATGTAATATGTTTGTGTCTGCGATCGAAGCGCTTTGTGATCCTTCTGAAAATATGGACACAAGGGGAGCAGCAGAATGTCTACTGCCTGCTGTCTGTGATTTTACGTTTTTGTGCTACCTATACTTCTGGGGTGATGTACTTCAAGAAGTTGATGTTACACAACAGTACCTGCAGACCAAAGGCTTAAGTCTGGACAAGGTGGTGACAAAGCTAGAGTCACTAAGACTTTTTCTGTTTGAAGAGCGCAGTCACCTAGTGGAACATGCAATTAAACAGGCACATTTAAAAGCTAAAGAATATGGACTTGCCGTAGAGAGAAGAGCCAGGTTTAAGAAGAGGATGGCAGGGGAACAGGCACGTGATGCTGGAGGCATAAGTCTACAAGACGAGAACAAGAGGGCAATGCTTGAGTGCATTGATCGCTTCCATTCTGAACTCCAGATCAGATTAAGAGCCATCATGGAAGTTGCAGCCATGTTTGAGGCTGTTCAAGCAAAGAGTCTCATATATGAAACTGAAGAAAAATTAAAGGTGTCCATTCCAAAACTGACCACTTTTTATGACGAAATATCTGAGAGTGAGCTGTTAATGGAAATACCCAGACTAAGGAGACATCTTAAAGCAGCCAAGATCAACCTAGAAGAAGTCAAAGATTGGTCGGCTTTACAAGTTTTGACCTTCATAGCAGAATGGGACTTCATTGAATCTCTTCCAACCCTTTCACTATGTCTAAAAATATTTCTGACAATCTGTGTGTCTGTGGCTTCATGTGAGAGGAGCTTTTCAAAGTTGAAGCTGATAAAGAACTATTTGCGTTCAACGATGGGACAGGCAAGGCTTTCTGATCTTTCAATATTATCAGTTGAATGTGAACTAGCGAAATGTATTGATTTTGATGATGTTGTTCACAATTTTGCAGCTGTCAAGGCTAGAAAAGCAAAGTTTTGATTTAGATGTTAACTAAATGCTTTCATATTTGTTCCTGTTTTTGTGTTATTTATTTATTAATTCAGTAAAGTTTAACGTTAAAATAAATACAGTTCTTTAACAGTTTAAGCTTTGAATTCTATTATTTTCATATGATTTTGTTATTCAAATTTGCTAGTTGATTGATAGTTATTAACGGCACTACTGTTGCCAATATATGCAGTGTTATTAGGGGGAAAAAATGTATTGGGGGGGGGGTGACACCATGTTATACCGCACCAGGTGACACCAACCCTAGTGACGCCACTGGTTGGGATGATCTCGGGGAGGGCACTGTGAATTGTCATTGAAGTGGAGAAAGCGCATAATCATGTCGTATCTTTTCCTGGACATGACAGCGGAATATATGGGCATGTGTTGGATGGGGCGTTTGGACCAATATGCATGGACTTCGTTCTTTTTTCTAAGCCCCATATTGAACATAAGGCCCAAAAATAATTTAAATTCGTCCAATGTTAGACGCCGCCACTGGAACATGTGGGCGTAGGAAGAATCGGGGTTGGCAGCAATAAATTGGGATGCATACAGATTCGTTTGATCCACTATATTCTGCAGCAAATCTTGTGGGAAAAATAAACAAAAATAATCAAATTTAGAAAAATTTGTAGTGTCGGGCTGCACACCTGGCTGTGCGGTGAAAGGGGGGATGATAGCGGATCCTGAGTTGGCAGGCAACCATAAGGGGTTTGCCAGGGCATCGGGAAGGTAGGACTGGGGCTGGATTCTTCGGGTTGGGCGTGCATTTCCATTACTTGTACTGGGCTCCTCTTCCTGGGGTATGGCGCTGCTGGTGGTGGGCAGTTCTCCTGATCTTGGTGCTGATCTTGGTGCTGATCTTGGTGCTGATCGCATTCTTTTGGGAGGGACGGTTTACCTCCGGGGACTCGGACTCTGAGCCACTATCCTCCACTGGCTCGTATTCCGAACCAGAATCGGATAATGGGAGCTCCCCGCTGCTCTCATCATCCGACATGGCAAGAATGGCATATGCCTCCTCAGGTGTGTAAACCCTTTGGGACATTATGGCAGTGCTTATTGGTGGGCCTGTGTAATGGTACTGCTGGTGGTAGTGGTGGCGGTCTGTGTGGTAGTACCAAAGGAGGTATTAGTGGTGGGCCTGTGTGGTGGTACCGATGGCGGTATGGGTGGTGGTGGTACCAATGGCGGTACAGGTGGTGGTGGTACCGATGGCGGTACGGGTGGTGGTGGTGGCGGTACCGGTGGCGGTACGGGTGGTGGTGGTGGTAGCGATGGCGGTATGGGTGGTGGTGGTACCAATGGCAGTATGGGTGGTGGTGGTACCAATGGCGGTACAGGTGGTGGTGGTACCGATGGCAGTACGGGTGGTGGTGGTACCGATGGCGGTACAGGCGGCGGTACGGGTGGTGGTGGTAGCGATGGTGGTACGGGTGGTGGTGGTGGTGGTACCGATGGCGGTACAGGTGGCCGTACGGGTGGTTGTGTTACCGATGGCGGTACAGGTGGTGGTGGTACCGATAGTGGTACGGGTGGTGATGGTACCGATGGCGGTACAGGTGGTGGTACAGGTGGTGGTGGCACTACCGACGGTGGTACGGGTGGTGGTACTGGTGGTGGTACCGATGGTGGCACTAGTGGTGATACTGGTAGCGGGCCTGTGGGGCAGTATAGATGCTGGGCCTGATGGCGGTACTAGTGGCGGTACTGGTGGCGGTACTGGTAGTGGTACCGATGGCGGTACTGGTAGCCTGTGTGGCGATACCAATGGAGGTGGGCCTGTGACAGATGATTGACAGATGGGCTGATTGATTGATTGACAGATGGGCTGATTGATTGATTGACAGATGGGCTTATTGATTGATAGATGGGCTGATTGATTGACAGATGGGCTGATTGATTGACAGATGGGCTGATTGATTGACAGATGAGCTGATTGGCTGGGCTGATTGATGTGCTGGGCTGTGTGACAAGTCCTCTTTATTGGGGGGGGCCGTGTTTTGCACTGTAAAAGAATGTAGACAAACTACACTGAGCTAACTTACTGATCTCTGCTCTCTCCTCACAGATCGGTGTGTGAGGAGAGAGCAGGGATCAGGTAGTAACTCCTGCGGTTTGTTTACATTTGTGACCGGCTGTGATTGGACACAGCCGGTCACATGGTAAACTGCCAATTCATTGGCTGTTTACCCTGATCGGGGATGCGCTGTGTCCAAGGGACACTCGCCTTCCCCGATCCCCGCTCTGCAAGCCTCTGGCGGCGCGCATGGAGCGCCGCCGAGTCTGTTGTGACATGTGATCGGCTGTGACTTTGACACAGCCGATCACATGGTAAACAGCCAATGAAATTGGCTGTTTACCATGATCAGGGAAGCGCTGTGTCCGAGGGACACACGCCGTCCCCGATCACCGCGCTGCATGCCCACGCGGGCGCGCGCAAGGCATTATCCTGCAGGACGTCATATGACGTCCAGTGTGGATAATGCAACCACTTCCCGGACGTCAATTTGCTATTGACGGGGCGGGAAGTGGTTAATATCCATACCAGACCTGAAGGGCCTGGTAATTGAATTTGGGGGGACCCCCACGCATTTAAAACATTTTTTTATCAATGACTTTTCTCTGTATTACCGGGAGCCGACAATTCATTATAGCTGTGAGTGATATTAAATGACTTTTTTTCCTTCAGAAATTACACTTTGTGCAGGGACAGTTCTAAACACGGGCAACAAGCGCTGCTTTACAGGCATACTATACACCCCCCAGGTACAAAATGTAAAGAATTATTTCACTTTTATTGTTTCACTTTAAGCATTGTTAAAATCACTGCTCCCGAAAAACGGCTGTTTTTAAAACTTTTTTTTGCATTGATACATGTCCCCTGGGGCAGGACCCGGGTCCCCAAACACTTTTTATGACAATAACTTGCATATAAGCCTTTAAAATTAGCACTTTAGATTTCTCCCATAGACTTTTACAGGGTGTTCCACGGCTTTTCGAATTTGCCGCGAACACCCCAAATTGTTCGCTGTTCGGCGAACAGGCAATGTTCGAGTCGAACTCGAAGCACATCCCTATTTCTAAGGATCAGAAGAAATTGTTCTGATAAAAGTGATTTTCTGATGCAATCTGAAATAATCAGGCAGAGATTTTTGGAAAAAGGTTATCTAGAGGATGCCTTGGAGGCTACCGTTCAACAAGTAGTGACTTTGGATAGGGAGGTTATTTTGGCCCCTATGGATAAATCTGTTAAGGAGGGGGGATATGAATGGTCTTTCCACACTACCTATTCTAGTCAGCACAGAATGGTCAACCAACGGCTTAAAAAGCACTGGAGAGTATTACCACTTAAGGCCTCGTACACACGACCGATTTTCTCGTCGTAAAAAACACGTCGTTTTTTTCGACGAGATTCTTGTTAAGCTTGTCGATTTTCTCGTCAAGCTTTCTATGCGTACACACTGTCATTTCCCAATTTCCTTGTGGTTCTCTGCGCTCACGTCCAGCACGTACGACGGCACTATAAAGGGGAAGATCTTTTTTCTTGGCGCCACCCCTTGGGCTGCTTTTGCTGATCTCGTGTTACCGCGTGTGAAGTAAAAGTTTGGGAAGAGACGATTCGCGCTTTTCAGTCTTCGTACTTTTCAGATCGTTTTCTGCCGTTCAGTTTGTGCTTGTGGGTTCGTATCTTGACTTTCAGGGCGTCTAGGCAGGTCGTATCTGTTTTACAGTGCGTTCTTGCCTGTTCGTTTCTGAATTTCAGTTCGTTATTCATAGGCCTTGCTGTTCTAAAGTGCGTTCTGTTCTGTACGTTCTGATTAGACGACCGTTTCCTAGCCATGTCGCCTGGACGTTCTCGTCGTCGAGTTCGTGCTGTGCGTGCGCTTGGTGTTGGTCTGCTTGTTTTGGACCAAGACCAGTCCATGAATGGTGTGAGGAGGAGTTCATGGACCAAGAATTGGTTGCTCCAGCGGGACCAATTCTGCCACATGCCTCTGCTGCGGGAGATCGTCGAGAATAATCCTGAGGACTACAGGAATTTTCTGAGGATGTCTGACCCCGTTTTTCAGGAACTGTTGGCTTTGGTGTCCCCCTATATTACCAGGAAGGACACCGTTATGCGGGAAGCCATCAGTGCTGAGCAGAGGCTCATCGCCACGTTGCGTTACCTGGCGACAGGGAGAAGTCTTCAGGACTTGAAGTTCACCACAGGCATCTCCCCCCAGGCTCTGGGCCTCATAATCCCAGACACCTGTTCTGCTATTATACAAGTCCTGCAGGAGGACTATATTAGGGTAAGTTTTCTCCCTTCACATCACATTTTATGTATTACATGTATGCTAATGTATTGTATTTCTTTCATCCTTTCCTAATTACCATGATTGTAATATGCTGAGAATGTCCCCTTTGTCCCCATGCATGCTGGAAGTTTTTAAATGCCCCTTTTTTATCCTCCCTAAATATTTCCCCTCACTAACTTTTCCAGCAGGGGCGCCTGTTGCTCCAAATGTTGGGGGGTTACAACCCCAATTTCGGAAATAAACTTCCTCCTTTTTTGCTCTGTTGCCTAATAAACGCCCCCAGTTGTCCCCTCCAATGCAGCCATTTAGTCCCCTCTATTGCAGCCAGTTTCCCCCCAGCCCTGCACTTACCTTCTTGTGGTCAGCGCCATCCTTCTTCTGTCCTTGATGTCTTCTCCTTCCCTTCATGTTGCATCAGCCAATCATGTTACCATTAAACAGACTTGGTGAACATGATTGCCAGAGCTGCCTGTCAGTGTTTACACAAGGAATGCCCCCTCCTTGCGTCCCCGATTTTTCTTTGAGGAAGCCAATTACATCCCTCAGGTTGTAATTTGCAAGACTTTTTTAATACCTGTTTCTGCTCTGCAATTTTAACCCCCTAAATGACGCAATTAATCATATGTCGGTCGCTTTACAAGAGGCCATCCACCTGAATAGTGTGCGGCATAGACAATACATAGGTTCATGCAACGCATGAACCTATGTATTGTTCTGAGTGATGGGCACAGGAGAGAGGGGACAGTGCTCCAGCGCCCACTCTGGACGCACCGCCACTGCAATGCTATCCTGTGGCCAAACACATCTCCCCCCCCCCCAAAATAATTTAGTAATGGCCCATCAGAGGGGGTGATGAATATGATAAATGAGCCTTCCATTATACTTTTTTTACACACCTTAATAAACGTATAATTAGATTGATGTTGGTCTCTAATTTTTTGGTCTTGAATTTGCTTGTAATGTATGCCTTTGTTTTTCTAATATTATTTCATCTTGTTTCACTCCACAGCTTCCTTCAAAGCCACAGGAATGGCAGACTGTGGCATCGGAGTTTGCCACGCGGTGGGACTTCCCCAACTGCGGTGGTGCCATAGACGGGAAGCACGTCCGCATCGTGCCGCCACCCCGTTCTGGATCCTACTACTACAACTACAAGGGGTTTCATAGCATTGTGCTGATGGCGGTGGTGTCAGCACGGTATGAATTCCTCTATGTTGATGTAGGGAAGAATGGCCGGATGTCCGATGGGGGATCCTTCATCCAGACGGAGTTTGCCCTCCGTCTCCAGAGTGACGACCTTGCATTGCCACCGGATGCAGGGAATATTGAAGGACTCCCCTTTGTTTTCTTGGCTGATGAAGCCTTCGGACTCGGACGGCATCTTATGAGGCCATTTCCACAGAGGACCCTGACCCCAGAGAAGAGTGTGTTCAATTACCGGCTGGCCAGGGCCCGAAGAGTCGTTGAAAATGCCTTCGGCATAATGGCCAGCCGGTTCCGCCTTTTTATGACTTCCATCCACTTGGCGGACTACAAAATAAACTATGTAGTGTTATGCTGCTGTGTGCTACACAATTTTCTTTGCCGCAAAGCGAATTCATATATGGCCTCAGTTTTGCCAGAGGCTGGACTTTCCCCTGCAAATCCCCTTCCGGGCCTGGAATCTGCCCGTCTTGGCTTGCCCCCCCAAAATGCCCGTGTGGTTCGGGACAAATACATGGAGTATTTCACGGGTAGGGGGGCAATTCCTATGCCAGCCTATGTCTAAGTATCCCAATAAAAATCTTGTTTAAACCTTTAATTATTTGTTCTTTCCTGTCTCCTAGTTTGTCTTTGTGCATTTGTAGTGGCAAGTGTATTTTACTTTAGTAAATAACAACCAATTTCACTATGTTACCTTACAAAAGAACCAAATAAGCTTAGAGAGTATTATAAAAAGAAGCTACACGTTGTTTGTGGTCAAATATTTTACTCTCTGCACATTTTTTTTTGTTTTACTTTGGGGTTGGCCTGACCACAACCCGTCAAATTTTGGCTTATGAAAATACAAAAATACCACTTGCATTTCTAAAATGACAACATTGGATACCTCTGAGCAATCTGAGACATTCAGTTACACAAACTATGTCTCTATGTGCCCGTCCTAATATGGGGTCCTGCCACCCCTTGCCCAGCCAAAAATTCAATATGCACACATTTTTACTTTTTTGCAAATAGGAAGTTTACAATCCTGATCCCTATTGTCAACATGTGCTATCTGCCATCAGGGGTGATCAATGGATGTGTTTTGGAGGTGCATCCCCTTCCTCAGTTCACCGACTTTTGATACGAGGAAGGGGTTGCACCCACAAAAGACGTACATGGATATCCCCTGATGGCAGATAGCACATGTTCACACACTGTGTGCATATTCAATTTTTGGCTGGTTTGTTACTCAAAAAATTAGTAAAAATATAAAAACAAACATGTAAAAACAAATGTGTTTGGATGGCTTATTGAATTCTCCCCAAAACATCGAGAATGTCTTTAAATGTTTGTTCCATCACATGGATTCTTTGTTTAATTAGGTCCAGTTCCGTGCTACATTCCATCACTTGCTGGATGAGGCGGAGGGCACTGTCAGCAGAGAACGGTGTGCTATCCTTCACAACATTTCCATCCCCTAAAAACCATAAAAAAAAATTAATAAAACTCTGCAGGCCTACCTCGCTTACCTTAAGCTGTGGTGTCAGATACTGACCTGTTGTGGTGACCAGATCCACAACGTCATCCACCTCTCCTTCCTGCACTTCTCCTTCCTCCACCTCAACTTCCTGCACATCTTTCGGTTGTGGATCTTTGGGAGTTTGGGGTTGCTTGGAAGTTGTGGGGTGCATGTGCTCCCTGGAGTGTCCTCCTCCCAGTCTTCTCTCCCCTATGAGAATAAAACCAAAGGTCTATTTATCACACTGTAAAAATCTCATTTTTAAACTTAAAACAGGCTAAATTGTTTGGAAGTGGGGTACAAGTGTGTGTTTGTGCGGAATTTAAAGAAAAAAATGCATTCTTTATGACCCCAAATATGTTTATTATTCACATTTGGATGTAATTTTTTGGACATGGAGGCACCACAAATAAACTCTGATGCACCTGTGTGGGACACCCAAAAAAGGCGGGTCTGGTGGCCCACACTATAGTGCTCCAAAGTACAGATGTGGAAGCAGCTGCTGAGTGTCCTCTCCTTTACACTGATTAAAGTTTGCATTTCATTCTCCTTACAAACACATCATCTAGACTTAAAAATTATCCACAATACTTGATCAAAAATGGCAGATGTCTAATTACTTTTGGGGGTCTTAAATAAGCCAAAACCACGGATAGTGGCCGAACGAAGTGTCGGTAACGTAACGAATGATTACTGTGCCCAACCTAGTTCAAAATAATACATTTTGGAAGGGAGTCCAATATGCTTTAAAAAAAAAAAAAGTCAGTTTCTAAAAAGATTAATAGCAGAAAGGTCGTCATTTTACTTACTTTTAGCGAGCATCCTCTTTATGCTCCTCAACTGGTCTGGCTCCCTCAGTTTGAGGTCTGACCACCTCTTTCTGAGCTGCTCATTTGAGCGTTTCACCCCGAACTTCGCCCTCAGACTCTTCACAACTTTAGTGAGGATTTTGGCCTTCCTTCTATTTGGTTTGCTATACGGCCCATGCTTGGCATCATAATCAGCCTTGACCAAGATGTCCACCATCTCCGCCATCTCCGCCAAAGACATATTCGATGCCTTGAATCTCCTCCTTGATCGTGACGTGTCCTCGGTCTCCGGGCTTGTCTCCTCGCTAGTTGCGGAATTATCAGACACCTGCTGTAACTCCGCCATATCTGTCTGCGCGCCGAAAGAGAAGGGGCGGGGAAAAGATGTTAGTTAGAACGTCATGGGCGGGCGACGTGTGCGGAGCGACGTGTTCGAATTTGGACGCATGCGTGGTGTGTATATAGCAAACACACATGTGACTATAGTACGTTCGGTGTGCGGAGAGAGGAGTTCAAGTGACGGACGTGCGAACGAAGGTATGTGATTTTGTGAGACTTGTTAAAATTGTTGGCCTATACTGTCTTGAGATTGTTGGAGGATATATATGGTGACTAGGATGTGAAGGAGGTTAGACTGTTTGCCTCACATTATTTAAATATAATTTATTTTACTTGCAGATACAATATGAATGTATTTATTAGCGACAAAGAGTTCCTGGCGGAATTTATTGACCGGGTAAGGGAGCTGCCGGCTCTGTGGGAGACCAAAAACCCCATCCATAAAAAAAAAGGGGTGAGAAAAGCAGCGCTGGAGAAGCTGCTCCCATTTGTGCATACCAAGGTGCCCACAGCCACAGCAAAACAAGTGGACACTAAAATTGGGAGCTTGAGAGGTACCTACAGGACTGAACGCTCTAAGGTGCTGGCTTCTCAGAGGTCAGGAGCAGCAGCAGATGATGTTTATGTCCCGGTTTTGTGGTACTACAGCAGGATGTCCTTCCTGGATGACCACATTGAGCCAAGGCCATCACTCTCCACTCTTCCCCCCAGACTTCCCTGCAGCCAACCTGAGCCTTCTCTGGAGCAAGAGGAGGCAGCCATCCTGGATGATCCTGATTTGGCCATCTGGAGCCAGGTATAGTATTAACTGAAAATGTAGTGGGATAAAATTAATGTTTCCCAAATATGTCAGGATGAGAAACATACATTATTTTGTATTCAACAAGTGAAATCATGATCTGTAGACATTATTCTGCACTTAATTGTGTGGTAAATAGTCAAGCTGATGTAGTGGTAAATTTAAAGCAAGGATTTATGCATTTACATTCTAATTGCTTCCATCAGGATTACAAAGTTTGATGCAAAGATTAAACCAACATATTAAACTATGTTTCTTTTTCATACACAGGATGAAATCAGCCAGGAGGAGGGTCTGGAAACTGTCAGGCAGGAGGAGGAAGGGCCCAGTGGCAGCCAGGAGGTGGCAGGGCCCAGTGGCAGCCAGGAGGTGGCAGGGCCCAGTGGCAGCCAGGAGGTGGCAGGGCCCAGTGGCAGACAGGAGGTGGCAGGGCCCAGTGGCAGACAGGAGGTGGCAGGGCAAAGGAGAAGCACCAGATCCCAGGTGCCTCCCATCAGGCTTCACAAAAGAGGCAGGAGGGACAGGACCACCAGTGAGGCAGCAATGGCCCTTATTAAAGAGGCCCATGCCACCCTCAAGGAGCCCACATCCCCTGAAGAGGCCATTGCCGGCCTAGTGGAGGCTAAGTTCAAGGTGATGAGCATGGAGCAACGCCTCCTATGCGAACCCCTGCTCATCACCTTGCTCAACAAGGGGGTGATGGAGCAAATTACCCCCAATACCGCCATATGTGAGGTGGCCCAACTGACCCAACCTCAACCTCCACCTCCACCTTCCTCTTCTGCCCCACCCCCTTCTGCTACCCCTCCACCTTCTGCCCCACCCCCTTCTGCTACACCTCCACCTTCTTCTTCTGCCCCACCCCCTTCTGCTACACCTCCACCTTCTGCCCCACCCCCTTCTGCTACACCTCCACCTTCTGCCCCACCCCCTTCTGCTACACCTCCACCTTCTTCTTCTGCCCCACCCCCTTCTGCTACACCTCCACCTCCTCCTCCTGACAGGAGTACCCCTCCAGTGGGCCAGCCTCCAGCTAAACGAAGAAGGAAGGCTTCAGTAAAGGCTGCAGGGAAGGTTGCCAGGAAGAAGAGGAAGTGATGGCCTTGCTTCATTGTGGTCGCACTGGTCGGACAGAAGGCAGCCTGTTGTAGTACCACACACTTGGGACATATATCTCACCTGCTGCTGTTCCTGACCTCTGGGAGGCCAGCATCAGATTGTGTTCTGAAATGTGGGCCTTCTCAAGCTCCCAATTTTAGTGTCCACACAGGGTTGCTGTGTGCTCTGGGGTCCCTGGGATGCACAAATGGCAGCAGCTTCTCCAGCGCTGCCTTCTCTTTATTTAATTTATAAACATGAATAAATGTGTTTTTTGTTTAAGTTCATACTTGACTATGTGTATTTTTAAATAAAAAAAAACAAGCTTTGGAGTAAGCAGATACATTTGACTGACAATAAAAGGCACAGATATCACCCCCCCAAAAGAAGAACTAAATCTGATTAGCTCAAAAACATGGTGTGAAATTTTAAAAATATAGATTAGAAAATTAAATGGGAGATCGCTATCAAAACATTGAGAAATTATAATTAACATCATTTTGAAAAATCTAACCATTTAAATTATTCCTAAAAACTTGCACGATATAATACACATAAATCTTATAAAGAGCAGCATGAAAAAGGTTAAAAATAAGGCATAACTCTGTGTGAATATCAGCAGCAAAAGAAGGTCTCTCGTTTTGATTAATGTAACATTCTAACGAAGAATTCAATGCAGAACATTTAAACGATGAAATATTTATGAGCGTGACGAATGTGCTCTCTCCATTATGAAGGCTTGTTTTACCAGAAGATGCGCTCCCGTCTCATAGTTGCTTGTGAGCATGCGCACTTTTGGAAGAGTCGTAAAAGCATACACACGAACCATTTTCTCGTCACAAAACAGGCCGACGAGAAACACGACGAGGAAATCTGGACTCCTGACGAGAAAATAGAGAGCAGGTTCTCTATTTTCTCGTCGAGATTCTCGTCAAGTTTCTCGTCGTAAAACCATACACACGAACGTTTTTCTAGACAAAAAAACTCTCGCGGCACTTTTCTTGACTGTTTACGACGAGAAAATCGGTCGTGTGTACGAGGCCTTAAGCCCCGGACCATTTTGCAGCTAAAGGACCAGGCCCCTTTTTGAGATTCGGCACTGCGTCGCTTTAACTGACAATTGTGCGGTCGTGCGACATGGCTCCCAAACAAAATTGACGTCCTTTTTTTCCCACAAATAGAGCTTTCTTTCGGTGGTAGTTGATCACCCCTGCCGTTTTTATTTGTTGCGCTATAAACAAAAATAGAGCGACAATTTTGAAGAAAATGCAATATTTTTTACTTTTTGCTATAATAAATATTACCCAAAAATATATAAATAAAAAAAAAAATCCTCAGTTTAGGCCGATATGTATTCTTCTACATATTTTTTGGTAAAAAAAACGCAATAAGCGTTTGATTAGTTTGCTGTTGTGATTTCATTAATAATAATAATAACAATAATAATACATTTAAAAATTTACTGGCAGAAATTTGAAAGTCCAGTAGGCCTCAAGGGTGGTGTGAACTACTGCACTTGTGAACCTTTCAGAGAAGAACACATGAACACACGTTTTTCCAATATTCAATGGATCACCTATCTGTGATTTTACAAGCAGATGTTGGGACAGGGATTTGCCTGGACAATAGGGTCCCTTGTCACATAAACCAGAATTTTTGTTATAGGCCATTGTCGAATAGACTCAGAAAAGCAACGCAAATATGTGGATAAGCCTGAGAAGTTACTGTGACTAACAGTTAAAACTAGAGCAAATATTCCCATTGTTTCAGAGGGTAAGACTGCCCCTTAAAGTAAAGCAACCAGTTTACTCAGTTTATTCAGCTTGCTCCCCAAACAATAGCATCATAAACGCTGGTTAATTCTACAACCAAAATCCGATTTTAACAACCAGAGAAACATACAAACATCCGAGTTTTGTATAAATTTTTCTTATATACCTGTATATATAAATATATGACCATAAGTGACGCCTATGCCATGTTCTCAGACATTTTAAGAAAACACCTGGATACATGTTACATTATAAATATGCATGATATTCAAAGTAAGAACATATATTGATATGTAATAAATAAGAATGATGTTTAGATTATCAATGACATTTTAGGTCATAGGGAAAAATATAATTTTAGTATCTGTTGACCTAGGGACTGTGTTAGAAGAATAAATATAGATACCAATATGATTTTATATATAGAAGTGTTTTAAAGAGTTAATTAGTAGCATGTAATACGTCAAATTGTGATTATAGAATATAAAGGAACCTACGTTTAGAGATTACCATGTATTCAATATATATAGATAAATATTTTTGTGTTATATTGATTGACATATAATCTGTACCCTGTTTAGAAGAACCAGTTTATAGATATATTTTTAGACAGGAATATAAAACAAATTATGTTATGTGAATGAATCAAAAAGTGTATTAGAAGTATGTTATATATACCGGATTATCCGAAGATAAATATCCATACATATACCCAACAATATATAAATTGTACACATTCTGAAATTAGAATATATTAACTTAAAGAGTTAATGCCCCGGTGGTTGAATGTGGTATTACTTGAGGATCCAAAAAATCCAGAGAACAGTTAATTATTAAATTACCAACCTATAGAATCCAGAGATTTTTGGACAGTAACTCCCCTATCTGCAGCCACCAATGAGTGGAAGACCCACCTACTTTGGGAAGAACGTAGGATAATTTTTATAATCTTATTGTCCAGAGACAATATTTAAGGGAAGAAAAATGAGATGAGAGGAACACTCAGAGGACACTCACGGAGGACTCCCACACACGCACTCACTCCCACCGGCCGGGCAGAGACACTCAGGGACCCACCCTGAGGGGCACACTGGGAGATCCACACTCTCAGACAGACTGACACCCATGCACCATGCATGAAGACATATTCTTACACTCCTGAAGATTCCTAGACACCCGATACCTGAAAGCCACGGCAGCCATCTTAACTCTGGTCACTTGCCAGTAGGAAATTGCCATTATGGAATGGGTAGATATGCCATTTTTGATTGTATCTTGAATTCATTGTTGTTCTCAAAAATATTGAAGTATTGAATATTCTGCAATTATGATTTATTCTCATTAACCAACAACTGTTAGATGTTTTTTTGTAAAGATTCAATTTTTCATTATATTTTTCTTTTTGCATAGTTCCAATCTTAGTGACAAAACAAACGTCCAATTTATTTCACATTGTTAACCACTTACTTACCTGCAGTAGAGTAATGGTTAGATGTGTGAAATATAGACGTTCTGTTTCATTGTCAATTATACAAGGTTGTTGGACCTCTTGAGAATTGATCATGACAGCATTATGTCTAAGGGACTGTATGCCCATTTAGCGGGTCAATTTATTGATTTTGTAGTAGTTCATGTAATGCAATTTCATGTAAATATTTGGTTTTGTCAACCAATAAATGTAGCTATTTTGTATGATCACACGTCTCCGTGAATAAGTTTCATATTATAGACTGTATCACATAGATTGACTTGTATTCAAAAATATCTTTCGTGAAAAAGAACTTAAAATTAATATTGTGCGGGCAAAACTGTCCCTTAAAAAGCACAACACTGCGCAAAAGTTATAGCGTCTACAAAATAGGGGATAGCTTTATGGCATTTTTATTAATATATTTTTTTTTACTAGTAATGGCGGTGATCAGTGGTTAAAAAAGTGATGACATTCTGGGTCCTGCTCTCCCTGAACAACCAAAAGTGATCTTCAGGAAGGCACTCGGATTAAAACATCTAATAGCCCCCAACGTAGTGGAACTACCAATCAGGCCTTCTTTCTTTTCGAATCTAAAAGTTTTTTTTTCATTGCCAGAAGTGTCCAGTATGCAAATGTGTGGGTCCAAATTCCATCAGGACAACAAAGTTTTCCTGCAGCCTGCCAGGTTGCGTGCTCGGATAAAGGGTCTGGTATT
The DNA here is from genome assembly GCA_029206835.1 of Rana muscosa. Taxonomy (NCBI): domain Eukaryota; kingdom Metazoa; phylum Chordata; class Amphibia; order Anura; family Ranidae; genus Rana; species Rana muscosa. Next base: position 248,116,309 of record CM055127.1, read on the forward strand.
GATTTTTGGGGGGAACTCCACGCCATTTTTTTAAATTTGGTGTGGAGTTCCCCTTAAAATCCATACCAGACCTGAAGGGTCTGGTATGGATATTTGGGGGGAACCCCACGTCATTTTTCTTTTTAATTTGACGCAGGGTTCCCCTTAATATCCATACCAGACCTGAAGGGCCTGGTAATTGAATTTGGGGGGACCCCCACGCATTTGTTTTTATTTTTTATCAATGACTTTTCTCTGTATTGCCGGGAGCCGACAATTCATTATAGCCGCGAGTGCTTTTAAATGACTTTTTTTCCTTCAGAAATGACACTTTGTGCAGCGACAGTTCTAAGCACGGGAAACAAGTGCTTCTTTACAGGCATACTATACACCCCCCAGGTACGAAATTTAAAGAAATATTTCACTTTTATTGTTTCACTTTAAGCATTATTAAAATCACTGATCCCGAAAAACGGCCGTTTTTAATACTTGTTTTTGCATTGATACATGTCCCCTGGGGCAGGACCCGGGTCCCCAAACCCTTTTTAGGACAATAACTTGCATATTAGCCTTGATAATTAGCACTTTTGATTTCGAACGTTCGAGTCCATTGTATTTAATAGGGTTCTAAAGTTTGCGCAAACTTTAGGACTGTTCGCAGGTTTTGGTGCGAACCGAACCGGGGGGGTGTTCAGCTCATCCCTAGTAATGATATGGTTATGTTAACCACTTAAGCCCTGGACCAATACGCAGCATAAAGTCTAGAGGTGTTTTTACAATTTGGCACTGCGCTGTTTTAACTGGTAATTGCCCGGTCATGCAATGTTGTACCCAAACGAAATTTGCGTCCTTTTATTCCCACAAATAGAGCTTTCTTTTAATGTTATTTGATTGCCTCTGCGATTTATTTTTTTTGCAATATAAACGGAAAAAGACCGAAAATTTTGAAAAAAAATGATATTTTCTACTTTTTGTTATAAGAAAATTAGAATAAACTAAATTTTAGTCATACATTTAGGCCAAAATGTATTCAGCCACAAAAAATGTCGATAAGCGTATATTTATTGGTTTGCGCAAAAGTTATAATGGCAGGGCAGTACAAAACGCCAACAAATGACCCCATTTTGGAAAGTAGACACCACAAGGAAATTGCTGAGAGGCATGTTGAGCCCATTGGAAATTGAGAAGAAGGGGGCGCTAGTGAATATGAAAGTTTAAACTAAAACTAGCATATTATCAATCGCAGTGCTGAATGAACAATTGCTAAGACAATAATGTACGAGCAATAATTATCATGTGACTAGCAAGGATAACATCAACCACTATAATTAACTAATAATTGATCAAATCATTATAATGAAAAACTGTGATGAACAAATATTGTGCACATATAAACATCCAATCAGTGAAGCTTGGCTAATCCAGTGATAAGTCCATAGAGAAAAATCCAGTAGTTCTTTGAAGTGACACCTTCACCAACATAGATAAATCACCCGAAGTGGTATGGATGGATGGCCGCTTACCCCAGGATGTTGACCCTCTTAACTAAAAGGGGGTCAAATAGCGCTTATTGCAAGATGCCACTTGCCAATAGAGAGAATGTAATCCCGGATCCGTCTGACTCCCCAAGGTACGCTCAGTTGGAATTTGCAGATAAAACGAATAATGCCAAAAATAGTGTAATCCCGTTTTTTAAATTAAAATCAGTTAGCAAAGGAAAGCCAAATGACAGCTTACATTATGTGGTGCCTTAGCCCGGCACTGAGGCTGAAAGGCATGTAGAAGCCGAATGGATCCATCCGTCCGTTTGGAAGTCTGGCGTGCGTTCCACCTGTAACAGCGGCTAGCCAGCAGGACCGGAAGTAGATGGAAAGCATGACCAAGTACCGCCTCGACGTACGTTTCGTCTAACACGTCATCAGGAAGCGTACTGGGTCACTGAATGGGCAGTCTTTTTAAAAGGCTGTCAATCAAGCCAGGTTGCAATACTAATTACGTCAGCCTCAGTGCCGCATCACGAGCACCAACACAGACCACAAATTATACAACAATTACATTTAAAATCAGATCAAATATCACTTTAAAATGGGAATACCAGATATTACTCTATATACCCTGAAAATACATTTAGAATTAGCGGGAATTGAAACAATTTCAGCGATTAATGCTAAAATGTAAATTATTAATTTCCCTATGATCATTTTTAATTTTTAAATTAAAGTGACAAAAATTCTATAAACCCCAAAGTGCATATAGAATTGACGGGAGTTGAAGCAATATAACAATATTTACTAATATATAAAAAGGTAATTTTTAAAAAAATTATATTAAATTTCAAAAATAAAATAAAAATTAGAAAAATGCAATAGCACCAATGTAATCTAATATAAAGATGGGCAACCAGAGGGAAAATTAGTCATTAGTTAAAAAGCAATTTAAGTCTAGGTCTATGTTGAGTCCCAGTGGCTACATCGTCTGGAGACGATACAGCCATTGGGTCTCATTTTGGGAGATGGCCTTTTTGAGGTCAGTACCTCTCCAGTGGGACACAGCTCTGTCAATTCCGTAGAATATGAGCTGGCGAGGGTCTCTAGCATGAAACTGATCAAAGTGCCGTGACACACTAGGATTGGGAAATCCTTTAGAGATATTAGTGACATGCTCATTGATCCTGACCCTTAATTCCCGTGTGGTGCGTCCCACATATTGTAGGGAGCACGGGCATTCCAAAACATATGTGATGTGTTTGGAATAACACGTAATTAAGGGTTTGACAGAAAACACTTGTTGTGTGACAAATGACCGGAATTTGGTAATTTTTTTACCATGTCGGGTGGTAGTGCGACAAGATTTGCACCTTGTACAATAATGAAAACCAGATCCATCCAAAAAAGTCGGGAGTTTCATTGGAGGGTCAGGGACATTAGGTGCTATCATATTCCTTAGCCCTGGTGCTCGTCTATAGATAAATTTGGGCCTAGGAGGAAGTACATTAACCAACTCTCTATCTTTGAGGAGTATGGGCCAAAATTTCTGAATAGTGCGCTCAATTGTTTTATACTGCCTATGAAAGCCAGATACAAAGGCTAAATCTCCTTGAAAAGGTTTTTTTTTTCTTTGAAGTTAAAAGTGCCTCTCTGTCCATAGTGGCTACTTGATACTGGGGCTTTTTGAAGTACATGAGGAGAGTAGCCTTTTTCCAAAAACCTTTCCGTTAGTGTGGAAGCCTGTTCATGGAAATCCGTCATACTCTCACCATTCCTTCTAATCCTCATGTATTGACCTTTGGGTATAGCTCCCAACCATTGTGGGTGATGGCAGCTAGTTGTTGGCACAAAACCATTTCTATCAGTGCTCTTGAAGAAAGTCTTATGCCGTGTACACACGGCCATTTTTCTCGTCGGGAAAAACGTCATTTTTCCCATTCGACGAGAAAAACGATAGTCTGTGGGCTGTCGTTTTTCTCGACGAGAAAAACGGCATTAAAAACGACGAGAAAAATTAGAACATGTTCTAATTTTTCTCGTCGTTTTTTCCTACATTTTTTCCGCGGCAGTGTTTCCCATAGGGAAACACTGCAGCGGAGCCCACAGACGGTCGTTTTTCTCGACAAGAGAAAAAACGACGTGAAAAACGACCGTGTGTGGGGAACAAGCTGTTCCCCCGTTTTAAATGACATTATTCACGGCGTTTTTTTAACCGCCGTGAATAATTATCGTGTGTATGCGGCATCAGAGCTGATTTTATCATTTTTCTTGGTCAAGGTCAAATCTAAGTAGTTGATTGTAACCGTACTCCATTCAGCTGTGAATGTAAGACCATATTGGTTGTTATTAAGATATTTGATGAAAATAAGTAAATCCTCAAGTGGGCCCCCCACAACAAGAGGATATCATCAATATACCTTTTATAGTACAAAAGAGCTGACTTGGGTTCATGGTATATAGTTTAATTTTCGCACTTATTGAGTACTAAATTGGCTACACTGGGGGCATAACGTGCCCCCATGGCTACCCCCTTTATTTGATTAAAAAATTGGTCCTGAGCCCAAAAATAATTGTTGCCCATAGCTTGGTGAAGACCTTCTATCAAGAAATTAATTTGGTCTATAGGTAGCTTGGATTGCTCTGTCAAAGCCAATCTTACAGCTACTAGAGCGTCATCTTGTTTTATATTGGTGTACAGTGACTCCACGTCAACTGTAACCAAGAATGTATTAGCTGTCACTGATAGAGTAGACATAGAGTTATTGAGCTCTCTGCTGTCCTTCAAATAGGACTTCCCCTGTGCCACCAATGGTTGGAGATATATATCTATATATTCTCCAACACGTGAATAGAGAGACCCTATCCCACTGAAGATGGGTCAACCAGGTGGATTGACTCTGGTTTTGTGGATTTTGGGTACCGTGTATAGCACCGGAGTGCATGGAGCCCGTGGAATCAAATATTGAGCTTCTGTCGAGTTCAAAATATATTGATCCACTCCTCTAGAGACCCAATTAGTCAATTGGGTTCGTAGTTTATTGATCGGATCAGAGGCAAGAACCTTATAAAAGTTTCAGAATCACCCAACAACCGTTGTATTTCTGTATTATAATAATCCTTGGTGACCACCACGACAGCACCCCCTTTGTCTGCCGGGCGGACCACCAAGTTTTTATTTTTTTCTAGCAGTTTTATACCCTCTATTAAAGCACGATTTTTTCTAACCTGTTTAACTTCTATTGATTTGATTTCATCCTGCACCATATTTTTGAACACCTCAACATGGTGATGAGTCCCTTTTTTGGGATTGAAAACAGAATTATTTTTCAGACCACTATGCACAAACTGCTCAGTTTCCACTGTAGATAGGCCAGTGGAAATCTGAGAAGCAAAATGTTTTTTAATATTAAGTTTTCTAACGTATTTTTCCACATCTATAAATAACTCAAATTTATTGATGTTTTTATCTGGCGCATACTTTAGACCCTGGGATAGAACACCTATTTCTTGTTCAGAGAGTTCTATGTTGGTTAAATTAAAAATCCCTGTTGTTAACTGTCCCTTGGTCTTTTTCTTCCTGGTTCCCCCTCTTCTACCCCTTTTATGATAGGCTCTTTGGGGTATTGCGGAATAATGGGTGGGATTTTGTAAGGTTCTTTCCATCCCCTCCATTCCCCCCCCTGTTGGTAATAATTTTGATGTTGATTCGGTCTACCCCTATTATTCCCTCTAAAGTTGCCTCTAGGTGGTCTAGACTGGTATTGACTTGGACCTTGGTTAGGATAGGGGTAACCATAATCCGTAGGTCTATTATCAAATGGTGCATACCTATTGTAGGTAAGTACTGCATATTGATCCTGGTAGTAATTATTAGGCGGAGGGTAATGGGTTGGATGTTGAGCCCATTGAATATTTAATTTTTTTGTCCCAAGTGATTGAATGACAATTTTTGATTTCACTCCTCACTACCCATCACAGTTTCGAAGGCCATAAAACGCCAAAATAGCACAAACCTCCCCCAAATGACCCCATTTTGGAAAGTAGACACCCCAAGCTATTTGCTGAGAGGCATGGTGAGTATTTTACAGCTCTCATTTGTTTTTGAAAATGAAGAAAGAAAATTTTATTTTTATTTTTTTCAATTTTCAAAACTTTGTGACAAAAAGCGAGATCTGAAAAATACTTACCATACCTCTCAGCAAATAGCTTGGGGTGTCTACTTTCAGAAATGGGGTCATTTGGGGGGGAGGTTGTGCCATCTGGGCATTCCATGGCCTCCAAAACTGTGATAGGCAGTGAGGAGTGAAATCAAAAATTTACACCCTTAGAAAGCTTGAAGGCAGTGCTTGGTTTTTGTGGTTCTGTACGCGGCTAGGCTCCCAAAAAGTCTCACACATGTGGTATCCCTGTACTCAGGAGAAGCAACAGAATGTATTTTGGGATGTAATTCCAAATATGCCCATGGCATGTTTAAGCAATATATCATTTAGTGACAACTTTGTGCAAAAAAAAAAGAAGAAAAAAGTTGTATTTTTTTCTGCAACTTGTGTCAACATATAAAATATTCCATGGACTCGACATGCCTCTCAGCAAATAGCTTGGGGTGTCTACTTTCCAAAATGGGGTCATTTGGGGGAGGTTTGTGCTATTTTGCCGTTTTATGCACAACATTAGGAAGCTTATGTCACACATCATCCACTCTTCTAACCACTTGAAGACAAAGCCCTTTCTGACACTTTTTGTTTACATGAAAACATATATTTTTTTTGCAAGAAAATTACGTTGAACCCCAAACATTATATATATTTTTAAAGCAAAGGCCCTACAGATTAAAATGGTGGGTTTTCCACACAGTATTTGCGCAGCGATTTTTCAAACGCATTTTTTGGGGAAAAAATACACTTTTTAAAATTTGAATGCACTAAAACACACTATATTGCCCAAATGTTTGATGAAATAAAAAAGATGATCTTAGGCCAAGTACATGGATACCAAACACGACATGCTTTAAAATTTCGCACAAACGCGCAGTGGCGACAAACTACATACATTTTTAAAAGCCTTTAAAAGCCTTTACAGGTTACCACATTAGATTTACAGAGGAGGTCTACTGCAAAATTTACTGCCCTCGATCTGACCTTTGCGGTGATACCTCACATGCATGGTGCAATTGCTGTTTACATATGATGCCAGACCGACGCTTGCATTCGCCTTTGCGCAAGAGCAGGGCGGGACAGGGGTGCTTTTTTCCCTTACGATAGCAATAGGTAGTGACAGGTACTCTTTTTTTTTTTTAAACTGGGGTCTATTAGACCCTAGATCTTTCCTCTGCCCTCAAAGCATCTGACCACACCAAGATCGGTGTAATAAAATGCTTTCCCAATTTCCTAATGGGGCTTTTTATATCCTGGGGGGGGGTACATTCCCTCCCACTGCTTGACTGCTTGTAAAAGCAGTCCAGAGGCTAATTAGCCACTAGGATTGCTTTTACATGAAAGCCGGCCGCTGGCTAAAAAGAATGATACCAAGATGATACATAAACCCGCAGGCATCATTCTGGTATAACCATTCAAAGTCCAGCAACATACATGCACCATTTATATATACCGAAGCATGGGGCATCCTCCCGCAAAAGTTATGCCGCATACACACGGTCTGACTTCTCCACGGGCAAGCCTCCGTCGGAATTTCGAACCGTATGTACGCGGCATTAGGAGTAAAATCGCTCCTCGGCCCCTGCTGCCCCCATGCTTCGGCATATATGCTCTTTTTTTTAACTGTGGTGGTGAAATCACCTCCTACAGCACTGTAGTCGCAGGGATCAGGCCTGTCTCTGCGAACGCTGCAGTTATGTGTGTTGTGTTTAAGTGACAGTGATCGATCGATACTGCACTTGGGTGGCCTGGGTTGGACGAAGGGGCAAAACGCAGGTGCTAGCAAGTATCTGGGCTGATCCCGCTAACACTGCGTTTTTGGGAACCCTAAACTGTTGGGGACACTAGTATAGATCTGATCAGATCAGATATTGATCTGTTCAGATACTATACCACTAAGGGAGGTGTATGCTTTGCGTGTGGGTGTTAGCATTACTGCCACTAACCTGACGCTGCCTGGGGTGTGATGCAGAACCTCTCTGACGCTAGAACCTAATTGATATCACCCGCCAGGCGATCAGGGGGTTAAACCTTTATAGTGCCCTGACACTATAAAAAGCAAACTAACCAGCGTCACCCGTAACACTTATACGGTGATCACTGGTGAAAGGGTTAACTAGGGGCAATCAGGGGGTTAAAAACCTTATTAGGTAATATAGTTACATAGTTAGTCAGGTTGAAAAAAGACACAAGTCCAGATGAGGCCTTACTAATGATTTGAACAGGGGCAAAATGATATCTCTCTCTCTGGAGACCATACCTCTCTTAATACAAGAAAGGACTTTGCTCGCTTTGGAAACCGCAGCTTGGCATTGCATGCCCTTATTGAGCTTATGATCTAACAAAACCCCCATATCCTTCTCCACTACGGATCCCCCCAGTTGTACTCCCCCTAGTATGTATGGTGAATTCATATTCTTAGCCCCCAAGTGCATAACTTTACATTTATCAACATTAAACCTCATCTGCCACATAGTCGCCCAATTAGACAGTGCATTGAGGTCGGCTTGTAAATTGGCGACATCCTGTAAGGACGTTATTCCACTGCATAGCTTGGTGTCATCTGCAAAGACAGAAATTTTACTTTTGATCTCAGACCCAATATAATTTATAAAGATATTAAAAAGTAAGGGTCCCAGCACTGAACCTTGGGGTACACCACTGATAACCTTGGACCATTCAGAGTAAGAATCATTAGCCACTACTCTGATGCCGCGTACACACGGTCGATTTTCTTGACGGTGAAAACACCGTCGAGAAAATCGACGGGAAAAATGAGGGAACGGCTTGGTTCCCTACACACGGCCGTTTTTCCCGACATTTTTTTCTTGGTCGAGGAAAACGACCGTGTGTGGGCTCCGTGGCAGTGTTTCTATGGGAAAACTGCCGCGGAAAAAAATTACGGGAATCACGACGAGAAAAATTAGATCATGTTCTAATTTTTCTCGTCGTGATTAATGCCGTTTTTCCCGTCGACACACGGTCATTTTTCTTGTTAAAAAAAAAAAAATGATCGTGTGTACGCGGCATTTGAATTCTGTCTTTTAGCCAGTTTTCTATCCATTTACAAACTGATATTTCCAATCCTGTAGACTTTACCTTGCACATGAGCCGTGTGTGGGGAACTGTATCGAACGCTTTTGCAAAATCCAAGTATACCACGTCCACAGCCACCCCTCTGCCCAAGGTCTTACTTACCTCTTCATAAAAAGAAATCAGGTTTGTCTGACAACTTCTGTCTTTCATGAATCCATGCTGTCTGTTGCTTAAATAGTTTTTTTTCCAGCAAGAACTCATCTATGTCGTCTTTTATTAATCTCTCCAGTATCTTCCCAACTATAGAAGTTAAACTAACAGGTCTATAGTTACTTGGTAAAGACTTAATTTCCTTTTTAAATATAGGCACCACATTGGCCCTGCGCCAATCCACTGGTACTATTCCTGTCATTAATGAGTCCCTAAAAATTAAATACAATGGCTTTTAGAATTCTTTTAGGATCCGTGGGTGTATGCCATCTGGTCCAGGTGCTTTATCCACCTTTATTCCATCTAAATATTTCTGGGCCACATCACTTTTGAGCCATTGTGGATTTGGGGCTGTGTCACTACCACCCCCATTTAGGACATGAGCTCCCCCATGCTCCTTTGTATACACAGAACTGAAGAAAGTATTTAATAAATTAGCCTTCTCTTTGTCCCCAGTCACCCACTCTAGATTATTTTGTAAAGGGCCTACATGCTCAGAACTGACCTTTTTACTATTAATATATTTGAAGAATTTTTTGGGGTTTGTCCTACTATCTTTTGCAATCTGTCATTCATTTTGAATTTTTGCATCCTTGATTTCCTTTTTACTTATCCTGTTATATTCTTTGTAACATTTAAATGACACTAGTGTTCCCTCATTTTTATATTTTTTAAAAGCTCTTTTCTTATAGTTTATAGCTTTTTTAACTTTGGCAGTGAGCCACATAGGTTTTATTTTTAGCCTTTTAAACTTATTAATAGCCCATGGGAATATACTTTGCAGTGAGTTCACAAACAGTCTTTTTGAAGAATTCCCATTTCTGTTCTGTGCCCATTGATGCCAATATTCCCTCCCAGTCTAAGTCCTGGAGAGCAGCCCTCATCCTTGGAAAATTTGCTCTCTTGAAATTAAGTGTTTTTATCTTTCCTGTATGTGATTTTTGCTTACAACTAACATCAAATGAAATCATGTTATGGTCACTGCTACCCAGGTGTTCCTTTATCTGAACATTAGTAATACGCTCTGCATGGTTTAAGATTACCAGGTCCAACAGAGCATCATTCCTAGTTGGGGCCTCAATAAACTGGACCATAAAATTGTCCTGCAATAGGTTTATAAATTTTTGCCCTTTAACTGTCCCAGCAGTTCCATTACTCCAGTCAATTTCTGGGTAGTTAAAATCCCCCATTATTATCACCGTCCCAGCCCTTGCAGCCCTTTCCATCTGTGCAAGGAGCTGAGTCTCCACCTCCTCATTAACATTGGGTGGTCTATAACAAACTCCAATGATTAACTTTGAACTACGCACATCTGTATGCAGTTCCACCCATAATGCTTCAGACTCATCCCACTCTCCATCCACCAGGTCCTCTTTCACACTCACTTTGAGATCACTTCTCACATAGAGACAGACCCCTCCACCTTTCATTTTTACCCTGTCTTTCCGAAAGAGTGCATAGCCAGGAATATTAATAGCCCAGTCATGTGAGGAATGAAGCCAAGTTTCAGCAATACCGATTACATCATAGCTCTCCTCATGCACCAGAGCTTCCAACTCACCTATTTTGCTTGGCAGACTTCTGGCATTGGTGAACAGACACTTTAATGCATTAATATATTTTGATCGGTCACATACTATCCTCTTGGGTGTTCCCAGATTGCAACTAGGACTTGCTACTATACTTACCTTGGGTTTATGTGCTTTGGTTACCCTACCACTAATGCCCCTAATACTACCCTCTAGAATATGTTCCCCGCTGATTCTCACTATCTCTGGACCCTCCCCCCCCCGTTGCCTAGTTTAAAAACCCCTCTAACTTTTTGCCTATCCAATATATGGGGGTACCTGACGCTATATAAAAACCTGACGGGGAACCTAAATAACGAAATAACTAACTGGCTAACCAGTGTCACCAGTGACACTTATATGGTGATCACTGGTGAAAGGGTTAACTCTAGGGGCAACCAGGGGGTTAAAACCTTTATTAGATAATATATGGGGGTACCTGACGCTATAAAAACCTGGCGGCGAACCTAAAAAAATAACTGGCTACCTAGCGGCACCAGCATAACTAATACAGCGATCAGAAAAACGATCGCTTAGTGACACTGGTGATAGGGGGTGAAAGGGTTACCTGGGGGGGTGATCAAGGGGTTAAACCTTTATTAGATAATATATGGGGTTACCTGATGCTATAAAAACCTGGCGGCGAACCCAAAAAAATAACTGGTTACCTAGCGGAACCAGCGACACTAATACAGCGATCAGAAAAACGATCGCTTAGTGACAGCGGTGATAGGGGGTGAAAGGGTTACCTGGGGGGCGATCAAGGGGTTAAACCTTTATTAGGGGGGGTTAGGGGGCTACCCTGGACCTAAAGGGACCTAACACTAATTGCCCTGACACTTTTACTATCACAAATGTCACTGATTGCAGTGATCATTTATTTACTGATCACTGCAATCAGTGACACTGTGAATGGGGGCTGGGGGGTGATCTGGGGGTGACTGGGGGGTGGATTGTGTGCCTATGTGTCCTGGTGTCAGTGTAATGTTAGTGCACTAACCTGATGTCTTCTCTCCTCTGCGGCTCCGGACGAAAAGAGCGCCGCATGGAGAGATGACATCACTTCCCCTGCCTGTGTTTACATTACACAGGCAGGGGAAGCATCTCATTCGCCTGGAGCGATAGCGAGGGGGTGGCCAGAAACCAATGGCCGCCCCCTCATCCCGAATCGATACCACCAGCCGCATGTACCGGAGGGGGGTCCGATTGGACCCCCCACCCATACGAAGGCAGTCACGTACAGGTACGTGATTGTGCCTGTCCGTGCCATTTTGCCGACATATATGTACATGGGGCGGTCGTTAAGTGGTTAAGATTAATCGTATTCTGGATAACCAAATATAGGATTTGTATACTCTAAATGAGTGTGCGGACCGATCGTATATGCTGATTAAAACAGCAATACGTTTGGTTATATGTTGCTGAAATAGAGCGCAGTGGATCCCTTGGAACATGGCCACCATGTCAATAGTCTTGGACTACGGAAATATGGCAGTGCAGTACATGCTGGTTTTGAATACTAGCAGCACTAGCAACAGAAATGTCTCTGAATATAAGGAAGTGATCTGAGCACCGCTGACTAGACATGTGCACTGCGGAAAAATTTGTTTGTTTTCATTTTATTTGTTTTTTTGCTTTTTTCGTAAATTGATAAATTCGGTAAATCCGTAAATTCGGTAAATCCGGAATTCGGAAATTCAAAAATTCAGAAATGCGGACATTCAAATTTTCAGATTTTGGAATTTCTGAATTTTCAAATTCAGAATTTTCGGATTTTGGAATTTCCGATTTTCGAATTTGGAATTTTCAAATTTCCAATCTTCGGATTTTCAATCTTTAGAATTTTCAGATTTTCATTTTTGTTTACGGATTTTTTTGAATTTTCGCATTTCCAAATTTCTGAAATTTCTCATTTCTGAAATTTAGATTTTCCAAAATTGTAATTTTCGAATTTCTGAAATTTCCGAATTTCCGAATTTTTGATATTTCAAATTTTTGAAGATTCAGAAATCCGAAATTTTGGAAATCTGAAAATTCGGGAATGAAAATTGAGAAATTCAGAAATTTTGGGATTAACTAATTTGTCAAAATTCGTTAAAAAATGAATTCGGAACCAAAGGAATTGAACATGTCTACCGCTGACCCTTACTGCCTCACATTTGTCCCATTGGACAAAACGTACATCAGGCTAGGCACGATTCAGCGGTGACGTCCAAAAACTCAGAGGGTGCTGGACCAAAGAATCTTTCAATTCTGAGCCTAATTTTATTGTTTTTGTTGTAAGTACAACTTTTAATAAACTCCTGTGTGCTTTGAAAGAATGTTGCGTGACGACGCGTTGCTGAACATACATGACCCGGCCCCTCTTTTTTAGCCGCTCTGCGTATCTTTGACGAATTTGGGGGGTTCTCCGGCATTAGAATTAACTGGGCTAAGTCTGTGTTATTTCCCATTGATGACGGAGCGCCTTCTCGGGCTGCCCCCTCTCCCCTGAGATGGGTGCAGGAGTTCCGATACCTTGTAGTATTGGTTACCAAAAATCTCTCTAACTATATTGAAAAGAATCTGAAGCCTGTCATGGCTACCCTGCACACAAAATGCACCGCTTGGGCGGATCTACCGCTTAATCTCTTAGGTCGTATCAATCTTCTTAAGATGGTGATGCTGCCTAAGTTTAACTACCTCTTTAGGAACTGTCCTGTTTGGGTCCCAGTCTCCTTTTTTAAGGAAATTGATAGTTGTGTGGGTTCCTTTATTTGGAGTGGTGTGGTCCCCAGGTTGGCACGCTCCACCTTGTGGTTGCCTGCTCACTTGGGGGACCTGACCCTCCCCAATTTTCAGGTGTACTACTGGGCCACGATGCTGGTATCAGTTCATTGGTGGTTTCAGGGCTCCAGATCTAATGCAGCGGTCTGTTTTGAAGCGAGCTGTCTTGGCTCGCTGGCTGACCTCCGTAACTTTGCCTATAGGGGCACGGGGGTATATGCAGAGATCCCGGGGCCTACGCAGGCGACGTGGAGGGTGTGGACAGCTGTTAGACGACACCATTTGAGACCGAATCAGTGGTCCCCTGCACGTCCACTGTGGGGGAACCCTGCCTTGCCACACTTCTGTACCATCCCGGACCCTCAGGTGTGGGCCCAATATGGTATCACAACTTTGAACCAATTCCCCCCGGGGTGAGTTGCTACCTTTCTCGGAATTAATGCTCGCACACCACCTGCCCCAATGGATGCGGTTTAGATACCTGCAACTTAAACATGCGGCTAGGGCCCTGTCCCCTCAACAGCCCATCCTTCAAGCTGACCCTGTAGAAGAGCTTCTGGCGCCGGGAGATCTTGCTAAGCCTCTCTCTACCCTCTACAGTACACTCCTGAGCAAAGACTCCCCAAGATGGAGAAACTGTGGGATGCTTGGCATAAGGACATACCATCACTGGACAGGGAGGGTTGGGAAGACTGCCTAGATTACGGCCCCAAGCTGGTCATTGCATCCAAGGATAAGCTCATACATGTTAAATTCCTCCACAAAATCTACTATACTCCCCAAAAATTCCATCACATATTTCCAGACAGAGACCACATATTCCCTAAATGTAAAAGTCGGTACTTTCCTCCACATGTTTTGGGACTGTCCCGTCATAGCGTCCTATTGGTCAGAGGTGTTCAGTGAAATCAATACAAGGCTGCAACTGTCCCTCCAGGTTCTACTTTAATTGGCCCTGTTAGGGGTCCACGAGGATGCACAGCGTTCTCACCATTTGAAATTACTGATCTCCTATCTTTTATTTTATGCTAAAAAAGAGATCCTTCTGAAATGGATCGTCCCCTCCCCCCGTCCCTCTCCTCCTGGGAAGCACAGATCGAGACGACCTTACCTATGTATAGGATCACATACATGAGCCGTGGTTGCCCATGGAAATATGCAAAGGTGTGGGCTCCCTGGCTCTCCTCCTAATGACCCTAAAGCCTCGGCTTCTGCAACCACCAGGGAGGATGATTGGGGTACGATTATTGGTGGATTTACCCTCTTTACCTTATTTCACGAGTGATGTAATGTTGTTTGATGTGTTGCCTGGTCCATGCTGTATTCTGTATGTGGATGTGTCTACCTCGCATGTAATGTTTTGTACCGTGTCAACGGGTATACTGTAACCTCTTTTATGACAATAAAGCACCTTTGTTTGTTAAAAAAAAAGAATGTTGCGCAATGAGTTTATCTTCCGCTTTCATATGATGAATGTGTGACCAGACTTTGAAGTTTCCTTAACTGATAACTGTGGAATATACACCTGTGGAATACAATTAAGCAGGCTGGGTAGTGGATGCGGTTGAACCCATAGTGAGGGGTGAAAGCTCAGATAGACCCTGGAGGGTCTTAAAATCTGGTAAGAAGATATACTTATCCTGTCTATCCTGTGGGGAGCACTGGGTGTCGTCACAAATTGAACATTGGATCAGCACACGTTTTGAGTTCACTTTATGGATGTGGAATTGGGACATTTGGACTATTAATAATAATTTTTATTTTTCCCTTTTTCACGTTTTCATCTTTATTGCATTATATTAGATGTTTTTTGCACTTTAATCATTAAGGTCATGGTTTGACAGCGCTACACATTTTTGATTTACATTTCTGTTATGAAGTGTTTATTGTTGTGAGAGCTGCTGTCGGTCACGGATCATCCGTGTCACTTACATAATTTAAAGTGGTTTAACCTTAAACTGCATAGAGGGTTCTTTACTGTAAGAGCGGTTAGCATGTGGAATTCTCTTCCACAGTCGGTGGTTTCAGCATCGATAATTTAAAAAAACAATTAGATAAGCACCTGAACGACCACAACATACAGGGATATACAATGTAATACTGACATAAAATCACACACACATAGGTTGGACTTGATGGGCTTGTGTCTTTTTTCGACCTCACCTACTATGCAACTACAGTAGGTGCCGCCGATATTGTGTCACTCGCCTCTTCTAGCGGCGAGATTGACACCCTACGAGCCCCGTCGCGAGAGCCAGCGCCGAGCCGTCTCGTCATCGGGAAAGGAAAAATTTTGGTTTTTCCTTTCACAATGAGCGACACGCATTGCCGGTAGACGAAGATCCGACGTGGATTCCCGCCAATACCAGGCACTGTGTTTGGTATGAATCCTGAGCGGGAACTCCACGCAAATTTTTAAAGAAAAAACTGGTATGGGTTCCCCCTCCAGGAGAATACCAGGCCCTTCGGTCTGGTATGGATTTGAAGGGGACTCCCTAAGCCGAAAAATCGGCACGGGGTCCCCCTCAAAATCCAAACCAGACCCTTATCCGAGCACGCAACCTGGCAGGCCGCAGGGGAAGAGGGGGGGTCGAGAGAGCGGCCCCCCTCCCTCTTGAACCATACCAGGCCGCATGCCCTCAACATGGGGGGGTTTGGTGCTCTGGGGCTGGGGGCGACCTGCAGCCCCCCACCCCAAAGCACCCTGTCCCCATGTTGATGGGGACAAGGGCCTCTTCCCGACAACCCTGGCCGTTGGTTGTCGGGGTCTGCGGGCGGGGGCTGATCGGAATCCGGGAGCCCCCCTTTAATAAGGGGGCCCCCAGATGCCGGCCCCCCACCCTATGTGAATGAGTATGGGGTACATCGTACCCCTACCCATTCACCTGGTGGAAAAAAATGGCAATAAAAAAACACAACACAGCTTTTTAAAGTAATTTATTGCACAGCTCCGGGGGTCTTCTTCCGACTTCGGGGGGTCTCCAGTGTCGTCGCCGCGCTCTCCGGTTCTTTCTTCCTTCTGCCGGGCCACCACTATCTTCTTCCAGCTCTTTTGCTAGCGGGGCCCGGTCTTCTCCATCGCCTTCTTCCCTCTTCTCCTCTCCGGTTCTTTCTTTCTTCTACCGGGCCTCCGCTATCTTCTTCTAGCTCTTTTGCTAGCGGAGGCCCGGTCTTCCCCATCGTCTCGTCCGGTTCTCCGTTGTCCTTCTGCCGGCCCCTCCACTATCTTCTTCCAGCTCTTTTGCTAGTGGAGGGGCCGGTCTTCCCGTTGGCGTCTTCTTCTCTCTTCTCCTCCTCGATGTTGACTCGTCGCTTCCTTCCGCTGTAATGCTGGGTTTTGCGGTGCGCTCGGTTTATATAGGCTTCTCATGACGTCACAGTCACATGTTCCCATGATGTCACAGTCACATGCTCTGGGGCCACCCGGAACATGTGACTGCGACGTCATGAGAAGCCTATATAAACAGAGTGCACAGCAAAACCCAGCATTACAGCGGAAGGAAGCGACGAGTCAACATCTAGGAGGAGAACCTTTCCCTCCTTTCCTCTTTTTATGTTTCAGTTTTAAGGATACCCATTGTTCCGAGGAGCGCAGCAAGACCGCAAGCATTGTTTTATCCAGAGGGTTGGCTGCACCGCTTACCTATAGACTAAGCCCCCAAGCGCAGGAGATTGCTTTTTGTGAAAATGTGATCGCCACCCTCCATTTCTTCAAGGCTGATGTCCTGCAACAGACCAGCATGTCGGGCAATGTTGTGGAGGATGCAGCAAGCAAGGAACATATCCCCTACTTTTTCAGGAGCATACCGCAGGAAACCTCCAGAGAGTGAGATGCAGCGGAATCTGCTCTTGAGAACCCCAAATATCCACTCTATGATAATGCGTGTTCTAGAGTGGGCTGCTTTTTACCTTGAATGTCCATGAGAGGTGCAATAGGAGAAGAGAGTAAAAAGCCACGGTAAGCATGGTGAAATAAATATTTGGTGGTTATGGATTCCCTCATTTTATTCCATATATGTATTAACTTGTCTATTCCTATAATAAGCTAGACAATCAAAGCTCTGATAATGTTACTGGTGATGGTACAATAATAAGGTTAGCTATTAAAATAAACACACTGCTTGTATAAACAACATCTTATTTATTTCCCAAGAAAATAGGAATGCTAACACAGAAACAGTACAGGAAAATATTACAGAGCATATAAAACAAAAGAACATCAATAATGTTACGTAAGGTTGTCCTCGAGATGTTGCCTCGTCAGCTGTTCTCACTGGCATGAGAGCCATGAGGCAAGAGAGATTTTCTATTCCATGAGCACTTTTAAACTGCATTCAGACCCACCCCCCATGCACAACACCCATCTAGCCTTCTATCCAATGGAAAAGAGATAAGAGGCAGTCCTTCTAAATATCTGTCCATCCTTCAGAAAACCTGCTGTAGTGTCCTCTAGGGGCAGCGTTTGTCCAGGAATAGCCACAATCTGACCTGGGTCAAATCTTCATAGACATCTGGTCTTTGATCTTCTGTAGCTCAACCCATCAGTCATATTTATTACATCAGGTGGTCTGGAGCCAAGCTCTACTCCCCTGCCAGGGGGCATGAATCAACACCCTGCTGGGTCACTTGCAACTTCCAACTTAGACTACCTGGCTGTATCAACCAAGAAGTAAAACTCCAGAAATATGATATTAAACCATGTTGCCTTCCAACACATGGATATCCTGAATCACCTATGTTGTGGAGATTTTTATGGAAATGTATTAATGTATGTTGTCAGATGTCCCCCCAGTGTCAGTTTTGCTGTAATGCGCTCATCTGAGCGTATTTGCACATACAGACGTTGGTGGAAGATCGGTGGCGGGAAAATCTTCCTATGGAAACAGCGATGTTTGCTCCATTTAGAGATGTTGTTTTGCGCCCCGTTGGGGGAACTGGCCAGCCCCTGGCGGGGGGCGTTGAATGACTCCGAGCGCACATATCTGTGTCCACAGGAACAGTAGCATAACTATAAAATAATTGTGGTCCATTTGAGGCATAATTGTTATGTAGTTTCCGTCATTTGGTAACAGTGTATGTCACTGCTAGTCAATTTGAATGAACATTGTATCTGTTTGAAAGGATGTCCTTGTATGGTCATTCTCCTGTGCGGAAGGGACACCCTGTGATGTCCCCACCCATGGGGGGAGGTGACTGGTTGCTGCAACCAATCACCTCCTGTCTTGAGATCTTTTGAGTTTAATAAAAGCCTATGATTAGGCGTCGGCTGGACAGTCTATGCTGGGATGGCCTGACGATAAGATCTATGTGTGAGCCTTGCTTCTTGGATGAATGATGGGATGAACGGTGAGTGGATTTTAGCAAACTTAAAGATAGCATTATTGCAAAAAGATGAATCTAAAGTGTGTGCTTATTTAGCACAGGAATTATGGGCTGTGTGCTCTATGAACAACAGCCTACAAATTCCACGACACCTATGGGTAAAAAAGGACGCTGTTAAATTTTGCATGCAAGTGGAACAATCATTTTTGGGAAAAAATTGTTAAGAATTACAAAATAAATAAATACTGTATATATATGTAGCGGGGTCTCTTTTCTTGACACCCGGGACTACATTTCCCAGAGTCCCGTTCGGCACCCAGGGTGAAATGTTGCCACCACAGAGACTTGTGGGAGGAATATAAAAGTAGGAGGCGTAGAGAGCTCGGCCTCTTTGGACACCGCGCAGCTGCTGACTGGTCTTTCTGTGCTGATCTGCTGGAGTGCAGGGCCTGAAGCCTGGGGCCTTGCGCAACTTCCGAAGAGCCTTCCACCCCACTGCATATCCTGGGTGGCATCTGACTTTGTTTGCTGCGGACATCAGTTGGATCGGGGACCCGATCGTTGCAGACGCTGTGTGCGGAGACACAGCAGGTGGAAGTCCCGGACTGGGATCGCGTCCGGAGTGGTGAGCGAGCACCTGCTCAATCCAATAGACTGTACCGTGTTTAGGCCTATAGACTGCCTTGGCCCACTGATCGTTTGTTTGCCGTTTCACTGGAGACCAGTAGCAGGACAGGGTTAAAGGGTCTCCAGTATAGTGTTCCTTGTGACTGCCTACTTTGTGGATTACAAAATACTGTCCATCAAGTGCACCACTGAAAGTTTGCATGCGAAGAAATCCTTTATGAAAAGACTGAGATTTATTCTGTGTCAGGCCTGACCAGGGAGGGAAGATAGAATATTGTTTAGTGCGCCACAGGGCGCGTAGATACTAATAGCTGCGCGTGGTGGATTACCGCGCTGTGCTATTAGTGTATGCTATATCTATTGCTGCAGGGCTCTGTAAGCAAGTTACCTGTTATGTTTTAACCTGTGCCTTTTAAACTAAAGTAAAACCGTTATACTTTGCCGCTTGCCATCACTGTGTTATCATTGCACATAGTGGCTATATCTCCAGAGAAGTTGGGGTGTGTGTGTGTATAATCAGGTATAGGTTGTGATAGATAACATCCCTAGACTAACTGTGCCATAGGAGCTGTACTCAGGGCCCAAAATCAAACCAGCGGCTCTCTTAACTGGGGGTAGCGCTACATATATATACTGTATATATATATGTATATATATATACTGTATATATATATATATATATA
Source organism: Rana muscosa (assembly GCA_029206835.1). Taxonomy (NCBI): domain Eukaryota; kingdom Metazoa; phylum Chordata; class Amphibia; order Anura; family Ranidae; genus Rana; species Rana muscosa. Next base: position 248,136,141 of record CM055127.1, read on the forward strand.
TATATACATATACACATATACTGTATATATATATATATATATATATATATATATATATATATATATTGTAAGATTGGGGGTTGTTAACTCTCGGTGATAAGTGAGTTCACAGCCAACAGGAACTAAGGTTTAAGGGCGTGGTAGCCCACTTTTATTGAAAGAAACAAAAAGGAAAGTTCATACGTGCATTTGGTTTCCCACACACGGGTTCTTCTCCCAAAAACATCAACACATGAAAATGCCAATCCACCTGGCTCTTAAGCAGTGGCGTAGCGTAGGTTGTCAGCGCCCAGGGCAAGGCAAGTAATTTGCGCCCCCCTGACCTGCGGACTTTTAGCTCTCCCCGAGTCCTATACCTTCCCTTCCTACAATAGTATTGACCAGCCTGATTCCTACACTGACCACTATACTACACTGACCTAACTGATTCCCACACTGTCCACTACACACTATACTGACCACTACACTGACCTACCTGATTCCTACACTGACCACTATACTGACCAGGGCCGGTGCAAGGATTTTTGCCACCCTGCGTGAAACCTAATTTTGACACCCCCATTGGCTCCGCCCCTGACTATACGGTGTAGGTGGAGATTTTTGTGGCGCCTTCCAATGACCCCCCAACCCCCGCATTATAGTGGAGGTGTGCTGTGCAGTGTACTGGGATTGTGATGTCCAGGATAGCATAGCTGTATGACAGGTGGGGGGAGTGGGCTGGTGTGTGGAAGTCCTGCGGATCTCATTGTTCATAGAACACACAGTAATGCCCCGTACACACAATCGTTTTTAATGTCATTTTTTAAACCGACGTTTTTCTCCTCGTTTTTTTTTCATGTTTCCTCTCAAGCCTGCCTTGCGTACACACTATCATTAAAAAAAACGATCAAGCAAAGCGCAGTGACGTTCAACACGTACGACGGCACTATAAAGGGGAAGTTCCGTTCGAATGGCGCCACCCTTCATGTTAGTAAAGTTTGTTGAGCGACGATTCGCGCTTTTCAGTCCGTTACTGTGTAATGAATGTGCTATCTCCATTACGAACGCTAGTTTTACCAGAACGAGCGCTCCCGTCTCATACTTGATTCTGAGCATGCGCGTTTTTTTTCACGTCGTGAAAGCATACACACTATCGTTTTTCACGTCGTTAAAAAAAACGACATGAAAAACGACGTGAAAAAAGAGAGCATGTCCGGAATTTTTAATGGCCGTTTTTCACGTCGTTAAAAATGCTCTGGAGCCTACACATGATCATTTTTAATGGCCATTTTTTAAAATGGCATTTTTAAAGGCATGAAAAACGATTGTGTGTATGGGGCATAAGTGTCCATGCCTCCACCCACGTTTCTCTCCTGTCCCTGTGTGTGTTGTACCCTATTTATGGACCCCTCTCAGCTCCCATCCATGGACCCCTCATCTCATGTGACAGTCCCAGCTCCTGTTAATGTCATCTCCTACTGATTCCATGTCCCCCCCCCCATATGGATGTGACAATCCCAGCTCCACTGATTTCCTCCTGTCCCATTCATGTGTATATAGAAGTGTCTTTCCTCTCTTCCCTCCATCCCTCCTTCAGGCTGGTCCCCCTCTCCTCTCTATTCCTCTCTTCTCCTCCATCCCTCCTCCAGGCTGATCCCCCTCTCCTCTCTATTCCTCTCTTCTCCTCCATCCCTCCTCCAAGGTGATCCCCCTCTCTTCTCTATTCCTCTCTTCTCCTCCATCCCTCCTCCAGGCTGGTCCCCCTCTCCTCTCTATTCCTCTCTTCTCCTCCATCCCTCCCCCAGGCTGGTCCCCCTCTCCTCTCTATTCCTCTCTTCTCTCCTCCATCCCTCCTCCAGGCTGATCCCCCTCTCCTCTCTATTCCTCTCTTCTCCTCCATCCCTCCTCCAGGCTGATCCCCCTCTCCTCTCTATTCCTCTCTTCTCCTCCATCCCTCCTCCAGGCTGATCCCCCTCTCCTCTCTATTCCTCTCTTCTCCTCCATCCCTCCTCCAGGCTGGTCCCCCTCTCCTCTCTATTCCTCTCTTCTCCTCCATCCCTCCTCCAGGCTGGTCCCCCTCTCCTCTCTATTCCTCTCTTCTCCTCCATCCCTCCTCCAGGCTGGTCCCCCTCTCCTCTCTATTCCTCTCTTCTCCTCCATCCCTCCTCCAGGCTGGTCCCCCTCTCCTCTCTATTCCTCTCTTCTCCTCCATCCCTCCTCCAGGCTGGTCCCCCTCTCCTCTCTATTCCTCTCTTCTCCTCCATCCCTCCTCCAGGCTGATCCCCCTCTCCTCTCTATTCCTCTCTTCTCCTCCATCCCTCCTCCAGGCTGATCCCGCTCTCCTCTCTATTCCTCTCTTCTCCTCCATCCCTCCTCCAGGCTGGTCCCCCTCTCCTCTCTATTCCGCTCTTCTCCTCCATCCCTCCTCCAGGCTGGTCCCCCTCTCCTCTCTATTCCTCTCTTCTCCTCCATCCCTCCTCCAGGCTGATCCCCCTCTCCTCTCTATTCCTCTCTTCTCCTCCATCCCTCCTCCAGGCTGGTCCCCCTCTCCTCTCTATTCCTCTCTTCTCCTCCATCCCTCCTCCAGGCTGGTCCCCCTCTCCTCTCTATTCCTCTCTTCTCCTCCATCCCTCCTCCAGGCTGGTCCCCCTCTCCTCTCTATTCCTCTCTTCTCCTCCATCCCTCCTCCAGGCTGGTCCCCCTCTCCTCTCTATTCCTCTCTTCTCCTCCATCCCTCCTCCAGACTGGTCCCCCTCTCCTCTCTATTCCTCTCTTCTCCTCCATCCCTCCTCCAGGCTGATCCCCCTCTCCTCTCTATTCCTCTCTTCTCCTCCATCCCTCCTCCAGGCTGATCCCCCTCTCCTCTCTTTTCCTCTCTTCTCCTCCATCCCTCCTCCAGGCTGATCCCCCTCTCCTCTCTATTCCTCTCTTCTCCTCCATCTCTCCTCCAGGCTGGTCCCCCTCTCCTCTCTATTCCTCTCTTATCCTCCATCTCTCCTCCAGGCTGGTCCCCCTCTCCTCTCTATTCCTCTCTTCTCCTCCATCCCTCCTCCAGGCTGGTCCCCCTCTCCTCTCTATTCCTCTCTTCTCCTCCATCTCTCCTCCAGGCTGGTCCCCTCTCCTCTCTATTCCTCTCTTCTCCTCCATCTCTCCTCCAGGCTGGTCCCCCTCTCCTCTCTATTCCTCTCTTCTCCTCCATCCCTCTACCAGGCTGATCCCCCTCTCCTCTCTATTCCTCTCTTCTCCTCCATCTCTCCTCCAGGCTGATCCCCCTCTCCTCTCCATTCCTCTCTTCTCCTCCATGCTGTGACTTTCCCTCTCCCCTCCACCCCCTGCTGCCTGTCCTCTATTCCCGGCTCCGTGCTCTCCTTCCTCCCCAGCATTGGCTCAGCCTGCCTGGAAGAGTGTCAGCGGCTGCCCTCCTTCCGATCCCCGGTACCTTGCTGGAGTAATCCGACTCGCCATGTTCGGCACCTGCTTTGCTCTGCAGCCTCTGTTCGGCGATATTCCCCGCCATCATGTTCAATCTCAGGCGCCCTGTGATTGGGCGTATGAGGTCATGTGTGGCGGCGGGGCTGGCCTATCCACGATCGCGGTAGATCCTGGAGTCCCGCCTCCACCCATGTTCAGTCTCCTGCACCCTGTGATTGGGCGAAGGCGGGACTTCAGGATCTACCGCGATCGTGGACAGGCCAGCCCCGCCGCCGCACATGACCTCATACGCCCAATCACAGGGCGCCTTAGACTGAACATGGCGGCGGGCACGGTGACACAGGGACGGGGACACAGTTCATTTAGGAGGCAGCCACTGTGATACATACTGGCGGGCGCCCCCCTAAATGTTGCGCCCGGTGCGACGGCCCCCCCTGCCCCCCCACGCTACGCCTCTGCTCTTAAGGCTCGCTCAGCCTTGGGCACAGTTCCTTGCTGCACAGACCCACTCCTGGCCTCTAGGAAGGGCTCTCCTGCCACTCCAGGCTTTCACACTCCTCTAAGACTTACAGTCCCCTCTGGTCCTCAAGACTCTCTCTTCCAGTTGTCTCAGCTATAGTCTCCCTGACTCTCTCAGCTGGCCCAACTCTCTCAGTCTACTGACCTGGAACTTCTCCCACATGGAGAACTGTCTCAAGGATGTTGCCTGAGTTCTTCCACAGTAGCACACTTCCCTACAGAAACTGCTGGCACACCAACTCCTTTCCCACACACACTGAGCTATGTTCAGCTCTGCCTTATAACGAGTGTGTGCACCTGGACTAGGGATGAGCTTCGTGTTCGAGTCGAACATACGTTTGACTCGAACATCGGCTGTTCGATCGTTCGACGAAGATCGAACGATTTGGGCCGTTCGCGCCAAATTCGAGTGACGCGAATGGCCCACAATGCACTACGCCATCGCAGTGTCATCCAGGCGCTGTGATTGGCCAAGCATGCACTGTGACCCCGCATGCTTGGCCAATCACAGCGCCGGCAGCGAGGAGAGCAATGATTGGCCACAGGCAGGATGCCTGTGGCCAATTATTGCTGAGGGTGTTTAGTACACGCCCCACACTATAAAAGGCCGCCAGCACGGTGGCCTAGTGTAGTGTGTTCCGGAGCAGGGAAAGAGAAGCATAGGCAGGGACAGTGACATTTATTTCTTTCTTGCTTAACCTGGATTCCTTTAGTTTAGGGAAAGAGAAGGATAGGTAGGGAGAGTGTCAGTGTGTTTTACTGTGCGAATCCTTGTTTCTAGGGACAGGGAAGGACAGTGAGGGAATTCTCCTTGTGCTATAGTGTGCTTTAAAAAAACATTTTTTCTAGGGACAGAAAACTCTAGGTAGGGAGAGTGTCAGTTTCTTTCACTGTGATAATCCTTGTTTCTAGGGACAAAGAAGGAAAGTGAGGGGAATTCTCCTTGTGCTATAGTGTGCTTTAAAAAAACATTTTTTCTAGGGACAGAAAACTCTAGGTAGGGAGAGTGTCAGTTTCTTTCACTGTGCGAATCCTTGTTTCTAGGGACAGGGAAGGACAGTGAGTGAATTCTCCTTGTGCTATAGTGTGCTTTAAAAAAACATTTTTTCTAGGGACAGAAAACTCTAGGTAGGGAGAGTGTCAGTTTCTTTCACTGTGATAATCCTTGTTTCTAGGGACAAAGAAGGAAAGTGAGGGGAATTCTCCTTGTGCTATAGTGTGCTTTAAAAAAACATTTTTTCTAGGGACAGAAAACTCTAGGTAGGGAGAGTGTCAGTGTCTTTTACTGTGCGAATCCTTGTTTCTAGGGACAGGGAAGGACAGTGAGTGAATTCTCCTTGTGCTATAGTGTGCTTTAAAAAAACATTTTTTCTAGGGACAGAAAACTCTAGGTAGGGAGAGTGTCAGTTTCTTTCACTGTGCGAATCCTTGTTTCTAGGGACAGGGAAGGACAGTGAGTGAATTCTCCTTGTGCTATAGTGTGCTTTAAAAAACATTTTTTCTAGGGACAGAAAACTCTAGGTAGGGAGAGTGTCAGTTTCTTTCACTGTGATAATCCTTGTTTCTAGGGACAAAGAAGGAAAGTGAGGGGAATTCTCCTTGTGCTATAGTGTGCTTTAAAAAAACATTTTTTCTAGGGACAGAAAACTCTAGGTAGGGAGAGTGTCAGTTTCTTTCACTGTGCGAATCCTTGTTTCTAGGGACAGGGAAGGACAGTGAGTGAATTCTCCTTGTGCTATAGTGTGCTTTAAAAAAACATTTTTTCTAGGGACAGAAAACTCTAGGTAGGGAGAGTGTCAGTTTCTTTCACTGTGATAATCCTTGTTTCTAGGGACAAAGAAGGAAAGTGAGGGGAATTCTCCTTGTGCTATAGTGTGCTTTAAAAAAATTTTTTTTCTAGGGACAGAAAACTCTAGGTAGGGAGAGTGTCAGTTTCTTTCACTGTGCGAATCCTTGTTTCTAGGGACAGGGAAGGACAGTGAGTGAATTCTCCTTGTGCTATAGTGTGCTTTAAAAAAACATTTTTTCTAGGGACAGAAAACTCTAGGTAGGGAGAGTGTCAGTTTCTTTCACTGTGATAATCCTTGTTTCTAGGGACAAAGAAGGAAAGTGAGGGGAATTCTCCTTGTGCTATAGTGTGCTTTAAAAAAACATTTTTTCTAGGGACAGAAAACTCTAGGTAGGGAGAGTGTCAGTGTCTTTTACTGTGCGAATCCTTGTTTCTAGGGACAGGGATGGACAGTGAGTGAATTCTCCTTGTGCTATAGTGTGCTTTAAAAAAAAAATTTTCTAGGGACAGAAAACTCTAGGTAGGGAGAGTGTCAGTTTCTTTCACTGTGCGAATCCTTGTTTCTAGGGACAGGGAAGGACAGTGAGTGAATTCTCCTTGTGCTATAGTGTGCTTTAAAAAAACTTTTTTTCTAGGGACAGAAAACTCTAGGTAGGGAGAGTGTCAGTTTCTTTCACTGTGATAATCCTTGTTTCTAGGGACAAAGAAGGAAAGTGAGGGGAATTCTCCTTGTGCTATAGTGTGCTTTAAAAAAACATTTTTTCTAGGGACAGAAAACTCTAGGTAGGGAGAGTGTCAGTTTCTTTCACTGTGCGAATCCTTGTTTCTAGGGACAGGGAAGGACAGTGAGTGAATTCTCCTTGTGCTATAGTGTGCTTTAACCGCTTAACAACCACCTGCCGACAAATAACGGCGGCAGGGTGGTTGCTTAACTCTGGGAGGACGTTATATAACGTCCTCCCAGAATCGCGCTCCCGCGCGCCCCCTGGGGCGCGCACACGGGAAACTCCGTGACCGCCGGGTCCAGAGGACCCGGCGGATCACGAATCGCGGTAAATGACGGAGCAATCACTTGTAAACAGACCAGCGTCATTTGATGACGCCGGTTCCTCCCTCCCCTCTCTGTACCGATCGGTACAGTGTGAGAGGGGAGGGGGAGGGAGCGGATGGCAGCAGCAGCACTGTGGGCTGGATCTGTGACAATTGCAGTCACAGATCCATCCATCCATCCATCCCTGCTCAGCCATCCCTGTGCTATACCCTGCAATACACCCTGCCAATACTCTGCAATACACCCTGCCAATACTCTGCAAAATACCCTGGTGCAATACTCTGCAATACTCTGCAAAATACCCTGGTGCAATACTCTGCAATACTCTGCAATACCCTGGTGCAATACTCTGCAATACCCTGGTGCAATACTCTGCAATACCCTGCTGCAATACTCTGCAATACCCTGCTGCAATACTCTGCAATACCCTGCTGCAATACTCTGCAATACCCTGCTGCAATACTCTGCAATACCCTGCTGCAATACTCTGCAATACCCTGCGAAATACTCTGCAATACCCTGCGAAATACTCTGCAATACCCTGCGAAATACTCTGCAATACCCTGGTGCAATACTCTGCAATACCCTGCACAATACTCTGCAATACCCTGCACAATACTCTGCAATACCCTGCACAATACTCTGCAATACCCTGCAAAATACTCTGCAATACCCTGCAAAATACTCTGCAATACCCTGCAAAATACTCTGCAATACCCTGCGCAATACTCTGCAAAATACTCTGCAATACCCTCCACAATACTCTGCAATACCCTCCACAATACTCTGCAATACCCTCCACAATACTCTGCAATACCCTCCACAATACCCTGTGCAATACCCTCCACAATACCCTGCCATACACCGCAATACCCTGCCATACACCGCAATACTCCGCAATGCCCGGCAATACTCCGCAATGCCCGGCAATACTCCGCAATGCCCGGCAATACTCCGCAATGCCCGGCAATACTCTGCAATAACCACTTCCCGCCCTCCGGCCGTCATATGACGTCCTTGACTTTGTGCGGGGATATCTGAATGATGCCTGCAGCTACAGGCATCATTCAGATATCGGCTTTTTCAGCCGGCGATTCCCTACACCATAAGAACAATCATAGCGGCTGTTCCGCCGCTTGATCATTCTTACGGGAGGCGGGAGGCGAGAGGGGATGTGTCCCCCCCCCCCCCCCCCCCCGCCGCCCTCCGGTGCTTCTACCGACTCACCGCTACGATCAAAGCCAGGATTGTTGTTTTTTTTTTGTATTTTTTTCAGGCTTCCCAGCCTAGAGGTGAGATGTGGGGTCTTATTGACACCCCCCCCCCCATATCTCACTGTAAAGAGGACCTGTCATGCCATATTCCTATTACAAGGGATGTTTACGTTCCTTGTAATAGGTATAAAAGTGATCAAAAAAATGTTTAGGGCGGAAAAACATGTCAAACTAAAATAAATAAAGTAAAATGAAGAATAAATTTTTATTTTTTTTTAAAGCGCCCCTGTCCCCGTGAGCTCGCATACAGAAGCGAACGCATACGTAAGTCCCGCCCACATATGAAAACGGTTTTCAAACCACACATGTGAGGTATCTCTGCGAACGTTAGAGCGAGAGCAATCATTTTGGCCCTAGACCTCCTCTGTAACTCAAAACATGTAACCAGTAAAAATATTTAAAGCGTCGCCTATGGGGATTTTTTAAGTAGCGAAGTTTGGCGCCATTCCACGAGTGTGTGCAATTTTTAAGGGCGACATGTTAGGTATCTATTTACTCGGCGTAACTTCATCTTTCACATTATGCAAAAACATTGGGCTAACTTTACTGTTTTGTTTTTTTTTTAAGCACAAAACATTTTTTTTCCGTAAAAAACGCGTTAAAAAAATTGCTGCGCAAATATCGTGCGAGATAAAAAGTTGCAACAACCACCATTATATTCTCTAAGGTCTTTGCTAAAAAAACATATATAATGTTTTGGGGTTCTATGTAATTTTCTAGCAAATAAATGATGATTTTTACATGTAGGAGAGAAATGTCAGAATTGGCCTTGGTGCTCCAGAACGCCTGAAGGTGCTCCCTGCATGTTGGGCCTCTGTATGTGGCCACGCTGTGTAAAAGTCTCACACATGTGGTATCGCCATACTCGGGAGTAATAGCAGAGTGTGTTTTGGGGTGTAATTTGTGGAATGCATATGCTGTGTGTGAGAAATAACCTGCTAATATGACAATTTTGTGAAAAAAAAAAAAGAGAAAAAAAAAATCTTGATTTTGCAAAGAATTGTGGGAAAAAATGACAACTTCAAAAAACTCACAATGCCTCTTTCTGAATACCTTGGAATGTCTTCTTTCCAAAAAGGGGTCATTTGGGGGGTATTTGTACTTTTCTGGCATGTTAGGGTCTCAAGAATTGAGATAGGCCGTCAGTACTTCAGGTGTGATCAATTTTCAGATATTGGCACCATAGCTTGTGGACTCTATAACTTTCACAAAGACCAAATAATATACACCAATTTGTACTTATTTTTACCAAAGATATGTAGCAGTATAAATTTTGGCCAAAATTTATGAAGAAACAATAGTAATTTGCAAAATTTTATAACAGAAACGAAAAAAAAATCATTTTTTTACAAAATTTTCAGTCTTTTTTCTCTTATAGCGCAAAAAATAAAAAACCCAACAGTGATTAAATACCACCAAAAGAAAGCTCTATTTATGTGAAAAAAAGGACAAAAATTTCATATGGGTACAGTGTTGTATGACTGAGTAATTGTCATTCAAAATGTGAGAGCACCGAAAGCTGAAAATTGGTCAAAAAACATTTTTTTTAGGGACAGAAAACTCTAGGTAGGGAGAGTGTCAGTTTCTTTCACTGTGATAATCCTTGTTTCTAGGGACAAAGAAGGAAAGTGAGGGGAATTCTCCTTGTGCTATAGTGTGCTTTAAAAAAACATTTTTTCTAGGGACAGAAAACTCTAGGTAGGGAGAGTGTCAGTTTCTTTCACTGTGCGAATCCTTGTTTCTAGGGACAGGCAAGGACAGTGAGTGAATTCTCCTTGTGCTATAGTGTGCTTTAAAAAAACATTTTTTCTAGGGACAGAAAACTCTAGGTAGGGAGAGTGTCAGTTTCTTTCACTGTGATAATCCTTGTTTCTAGGGACAAAGAAGGAAAGTGAGGGGAATTCTCCTTGTGCTATAGTGTGCTTTAAAAAAACATTTTTTCTAGGGACAGAAAACTCTAGGTAGGGAGAGTGTCAGTTTCTTTCACTGTGATAATCCTTGTTTCTAGGGACAAAGAAGGAAAGTGAGGGGAATTCTCCTTGTGCTATAGTGTGCTTTAAAAAAACATTTTTTCTAGGGACAGAAAACTCTAGGTAGGGAGAGTGTCAGTGTCTTTTACTGTGCGAATCCTTGTTTCTAGGGACAGGGAAGGACAGTGAGGGAAATTCTCCTTGTGCTATAGTGTGCTAAAGCATTCCTCATCAACCATCTTTGAAATCCTTGTTTTTTGGACAGTCAGGGAAATTGTCGTTGTGCTATTCTGTGCAAAAGCAATCATCCTCAACCATATTTAGAAATCCTTAAGTAAAGGGACAGAGAAGGACACCTGAAGGTAGCCCTTATTGCTTTTTTCCCATCTCCCTGCAGGCCATCTATTAGAATGTCTGGAAGGCAAACAAGGAGAGGCAGACAGTCAGGAGGCAATAAAAGAGGGCAAGCAGGCTCTGTGTCTGGGGGCAACAGTGCTGGTCGTGGACGCGGTGCATTGTCATCAGCACATGGCCATGGGACACGCTTGTCCTTCTTTTCGGCAGCTGGACATGTTGAGCCACATCATGCCGAAGACTTGGTAGAGTGGATGACCAAGCCCTCCTCCTCCTCCTCATCCTCTCTCACCCAGGCTCAGGGTACTGGCAAAGCAGCTGCCAAAGCGTCCTCTTCCCTGGTATCAATGTCAGACTCATCATCAGTCACTCCTTCCCTAGACCCACCATGTCCTCCTCCTGAGGAGTCCCCCGAACTGTTTGAGCACAGTGTTGGGTACATGCTCCAGGAGGATGCCCAGCGTTTCGAAGGGTCTGATGATGAAACCCAGCTACAGGAAGGCAGTAGCGTGAGAGCAGACAGAGGGGATGCTCAAGAAGGACACCAATCTGGCAGTCATGTTCCAGCAGCTGCAGCATACTGCCAGATTGGCTCCAGTGATGAGAAGGGAGGGGATGATGAGGTCACTGACTCCACGTGGGTGCCTAATAGGAGAGAGGAGGAGGAGGAGGATGAGGAGGAGGCACATCTCCAACGAGGCAGGATGCCCTTTGGTGGCCAGCGTAAGGGCAGTACACCGACGGAATCACACCGCAGAGCTCCGCCTGTGCAGGGCGCTGCCTCTGCCCGTCATTCAAAAAGTTCCTTGGTGTGGGCCTTTTTTGAGGCTAGTGGATCAGATCGCACAGCTGCTGTTTGCAACATATGTCTCAAGCGTATATCGCGTGGCCAAAACATCAGCCGCTTGGGTACCACATGCCTGACCAGACATATGTTGACCTGCCATGCAGCTCGTTGGCAAGCCTACCTCAAAGACCCACACCAAAGAACAAAGCGGACCTCTCCTTGCAACGCATCAGCTGGGATCTCCAACCCCACTATAACTTCAGTCCTCTCTGAAACATGCACTGAGAGGAATGAAGGTGTAGAATTAGGTGTGTCACAGCCAAGTACTTGCGGCCACTCTGCTAGCAGTACACCGACGTCCGATTCTAGCAGGCAAATTTCCCTGCCCCAGCTGCTGGACCGTCGAAAGAAGTTCACTCCCAGCCATCCACATGCCCAGCGGTTGAATGCTAGCTTGGCTAAATTGCTAGCGCTTCAACTGCTGCCTTTTCAGTTGGTAGACTCGGCCCCCTTCCGTGAGTTTGTGCAATGTGCGGTTCCTCAGTGGCAGGTTCCCAAACGCCACTTTTTCTCACGGAAGGCTATTCCGGCTCTCTACCGGCATGTGGAAGGCAATGTCTTGGCCTCGCTGGACAGGGCGGTCAGCGGTAAGGTGCATATTACCGCTGACTCATGGTCCAGCAGGCATGGACAGGGACGTTACCTTTCTTTCACGGCCCATTGGGTCACTCTTTTGGCAGCTGGGAAGGATGCAGGACAAGGTGCAGTAGTGTTGGAGGTTGTTCCACCGCCACGCCTCCAAAATGCTACTACTGGTTGTGACACACCTCTCTCCTCCACCCCCTCCTCTTCTTCTTCCTCCATGGCCTCTTCCTGTGGTTTGTCCTATGAACCAGCGGTGCTCCGTAGCCGTTCACGGGGCTACGCAAGTACGCAGGCGAAAAGATGCCATGCCGTGCTTGCGCTGGTGTGTTTGGGGGACAGAAGCCACACTGGGGCAGAGGTCCTGTCTGCTCTGGAGGGCCAGGCCGAGAGGTGGTTGACGCCACGCCAGCTTAAGCCAGGAATGGTGGTTTGCGACAATGGCACCAACCTCCTCTCCGCCCTCCGACAGGGACAACTGACCCATGTGCCCTGTGTGGCTCACGTCCTTAACCTGGTGGTGCAGCGGTTCTTGGGCAGGTACCCGGGCTTACAGGATGTCCTGAGGCAGGCCAGGAAAGTCTGTGTGCATTTCCGCAGATCTTATAATGCCAGTGCTCGCCTGGCTGAGCTGCAAAAGGAGTTGAACCTGCCCAAGAACCGCCTTATATGTGACATGCCCACCAGGTGGAACTCAACGTTGGCCATGCTGCAGCGGCTGCACACGCAGCAGAGGGCCATCAATGAGTACCTGTGCGACTACGGCACCAGGACAGGGTCAGGGGAGCTTGGTTTTTTTCTCCACGCCAGTGGGGCATGATCAGGGATGCATGCACTGTCCTGGCACCATTTGAGGAGGCCACGAGGATGGTGAGCAGTGACACTGTACCTCTTGTCCACCTGTTGGAGCACACGCTGCGTGGAATAATGGACAGGGCACTTGAGGCAGAACAGAGGCAGGAAGAGGAGGACTTCCTTGCCTCTCAAGGCCCCCTTTACCCAGACAGTGTTCCTTCTGTCCCACCCATCGCACAGGAAGAGGAGGAGGAGGAGGAGGAGGAGGAGGAGGAGGAGGAGGATTGTGTCAGCATGGAGGTGGAGGCTGGCACTCAGCATCATCAGCAGCAGTCTTTTAGGGATGATTTACAGTCCCAAGAAACCAGTGGACTTGTACGTGGCTGGGAGGAGGTGGCTGCGGATCATGTCGTCCTTAGTGACCCAGAGGACTCCGGAGCGAATGCCTCAGCAAACCTACGCTGCATGGCCTCCCTGATCCTGCAAAGTCTGCGGAAGGATCCTCGTATTCTTCGGATCAAGGAGAGGGACCATTACTGGCTGGCCACTCTCCTTGATCCACGGTACAAGGGTAAGGTTGCGGACCTTATGTTACTGTCGCAGAGGGAGCAGAGGATGAGACAACTCCGGGAGGCCTTGCAGAAAGGTCTGTGCAACGCGTTCCCAGAGACTGGGAGGTTACAAACTCCTGGTCCTGGACAACGAGTTGCTGAGGCTTCGGCCAGTCAAAGAAGGAGCGGTGGGGAAGGTGGCCGTCTGACCGATGCGTTCAGACAATTCTTTAGTCCGCAGCCCCAAAGTATGATCGGTTCCAGCAACCATCGCCAGCGTCTGATAAACATGGTGCAGGAATATCTAGGGGCAAGGTCAGACTTGGACACCTTCCCCACCGAAAATCCTCTGGCTTACTGGGTCTTGAGGATGGATCACTGGCCAGAGCTTGCACAGTATGCAATTGAGCTACTGGCCTGTCCTGCATCCAGCGTTCTTTCGGAACGCACATTCAGTGCTGCTGGAGGATTTGTCACGGATCACAGGGTGCGCCTGTCCACCGACTCGGTTGATCGACTGACTTTCATCAAGATGAACCAGTCTTGGATCACCACCAGCTACCACACACCTGATGCTGATATAACAGACTAATTGATTTTAACATGTCACATCCCTTCAAGACTGATGCTGATGCTGAGTGCCTGTGCTGTTATGTTGACTGGCTATCCTCCTCCTCCGAGTCCTCAATGATACGATTGATGATGATAGCTTGGAAGATCATTTTTGTTTATGGGTGCCGCCACCAGTGGCTAAGGCCCAATTTTTCAGCCCCTGTTTTACAGGGGCGTGTAATTACAATTTTTTTAGCAATAATTTGCCATAGGGCTCATTGCTGTGCTCCAAGTACAGTATCTGTGAGGGGTTGGAGTGTTGTGGCACCAGTGCCTAAGGCCCAATTTTTCAGCCCCTGTTTAACAGGGGCGTGTCATTACAATTTTTGAAGCAATACTTTGCAACAGGGCTCATTGCTGTGCTCCAAGTACAGTATCTGTGAGGGGTTGTAGTGTTGTGCCACCAGTGCCTAAGGCCCAATTTTTCAGCCCCTGTTCAACAGGGGCATGCAATTACAATTCTTGATCTAATAATTCACAGCAGGGCCCATTGCTGCACCCACCAAGAGTAACTCTGTGGGCTTACAGTGTTGTGGCAACGCCACCACCACCACCACCACCAGGAAAGGCCCAATTTTTCAGCCCCTGTTCAAAAGGGGCATGTAATTACAATTCTTGATCTAATAATTCACAGCAGGGCCCATTGCTGCACCCACCAAGAGTAACTCTGAGGGCTTACAGTGTTGTGGCAACGCCACCACCACCACCACCACGAAAGGCCCAATTTTTCAGCCCCTGTTCAAAAGGGGCATGTAATTACAATTCTTGATCTAATAATTCACAGCAGGGCCCATTGCTGCACCCACCAAGAGTAACTGAGGGCTTACAGTGTTGTGGCAACACCACCACCACCACCACCACCACGAAAGGCCCAATTTTTCAGCCCCTGTTCAAAAGGGGCATGTAATTACAATTCTTGATCTAATAATTCACAGCAGGGCCCATTGCTGCACCCACCAAGAGTAACTCTGAGGGCTTACAGTGTTGTGGCAATGCCACCACCACCACCACCACGAAAGGCCCAATTTTTCAGCCCCTGTTCAAAAGGGGCATGTAATTACAATTATTGATCTAATAATTCACAGCAGGGCCCATTGCTGCACCCACCAAGAGTAACTCTGAGGGCTTACAGTGTTGTGGCAACGCCACCACCACCACCACCACGAAAGGCCCAATTTTTCAGCCCCTGTTCAAAAGGGGCATGTAATTACAATTCTTGATCTAATAATTCACAGCAGGGCCCATTGCTGCACCCACCAAGAGTAACTGTCAGGGCTTACAGTGTTGTGGCACCAGCACCACCATCAAAGGCCCAATTTTTACTACCACTGTTCAACAATTATATGTAATTAAAATTCCTGATATAATAGTTGACAGCAGGGCGTTCCAGCACCAACCAAGAGTAACTGTGAGTGCTTACAGTGTTGTGCCAACACCAACAACTAAGGGGCAATAACATGCATAATAGTTCGAAATCTAAAGTGCTAATTATAACGACTATTATGCATGTTATTGTCCTAAAAAGGGTTTGGGAACCCGGGTTCTGCACCAGGGGACATGTATCAATGCAAAAATAAGTTTTAAAAACGGCTGTTTTTCTGGAGCAGTCATTTTAATGATGCATAAAGTGAAAAAAAAAAGTCAAATATTCCTTTAAATATCGTACCTGGGGGGGTGTCTAAAGTATGCCTGTGAAGTGCCACGTGTTTCCCGTGTTTAGAACTGTCCCTGCACAAAATTACATTTCTAAAGAAAAAAAAGCCATTTAAAACTGCTTGCGGCTTTAATGTAATGTCTGGTCCCGGTAATATGGATGAAAATCTTTAAGAAAAATGGCATAGCTACCCCATCACCCCCCCCCCCCTACCCCAGCCCATTACCAGCCCCTTTGGGTCTTGTATGGATATTAAGGGGAACCCCGCACATAAACTAAAAAAGGCCCTATATACTCTGAACAGCCGTATACAGGCGGTGCATACAAGACAGGGACTGTAGGTTTGTTCTTATGTAGAATCTGTTTGTAATTTTGAACAGGTACATTGTTTAAGTGTAGCTCCAGCCCAAAAATCTATTTTTAAACTTTTTGGAAAACATTTTTTGAAAATTTGTGGTTTTTATTGAAATGAGAATTGGTGATAAAGAATCAGTGGAGAGGAGACACTTTTTTTCCCATATTAACTCTTACAGGAGAGAATTTGCCTTCCTAGGGGTAGATTTCCTCTCACTTCCTGTTGTATCCTTTCGTTTGCAAGGAGGAGTCGTTTGTAAGTTGGATGTTTGAAAGTAGGGGCCTGCTCTATATACGCAGCTGAAATTTGCCCCTTACATGTTGGTGTTGCCACAACACTGAGTCCTCACAGTTACTCTTGGTGGGCGCATGAATGGGCCCTGCTGTGAATTATTAGATCAAGAATTGTAATTGCATGCCCCTGTTGAACAGGGGCTGAAAAATTGGGCCTTTGGTGGTGGTGGTGTTGACACAACACTGTAAGGCCTCACAGTTAGTCTTGGTGGGCGCAGGAATGGGCCCTGCTGTGAATTATTAGATCAAGAATTGTAATTGCATGCCCCTGTTGAACAGGGGCTGAAAAATTGGGCCTTTGGTGGTGGTGTTGACACAACACTGTAAGGCCTCACAGTTAGTCTTGGTGGGCGCAGGAATGGGCCCTGCTGTGAATTATTAGATCAAGAATTGTAATTACATGCCCCTGTTAAACAGGGGCAGAAAAATTGAGCCTTAGGCACTGGTGCCACAACACTGCAACCCCTCACAGATACTGTTCTTGGAGCACAGCAATGAGCCCTGTTGCAAAGTATTGCATCAAAAATTGTAATTACACGCCCCTGTTAAACAGGGGCTGAAAAATTGGGCCTTAGCCACTGGTGCTGGTGCCACAACACTGCAGCCACTCCCAGATACTCTAGTTGGAGTGCAGGAATGAGCCCTGCTGCAAAGCATTGCATAAAAATTGTAATAACACACCCCTGTTAAACAGGGGCTGAAAAATTGGGCCTTAGCCACTGGTGGTGGCACCCAGAAACAAAAATGTTCTTCCAAGCTATCATCGTCAATCGGATCATTGAGGAGGAGGAGGATAGTCAGTCAACATAACAGGACAAACTCTCAGCATCAGCATCAGTCTTGAAGGGATGTGACATTTGAAAATAAATTAGTTTGTTATATCAGCTTCAGGTGTTTGGTAGCTGGTGGTGATCCAAGACTGGTTCATCTTTATGAAGGTCAGTCGATCAACAGAGTCGGTGGACAGGCGCACCCTGTGATCCGTGACAAATCCTCCAGCAGCACTGAATGCGCGTTCTGAAAGAACGCTGGATGCAGGACAGGCCAGTAGCTCAATTGCATACTGTGCAAGCTCTGGCCAGTGATCCATCCTCAAGACCCAGTAAGCCAGAGGATTTTCGGTGGGGAAGGTGTCCAAGTCTGACCTTGCCCCTAGGTATTCCTGCACCATGTATATCAGACGCTGGCGATGGTTGCTGGAACTGATCATACCTTGGGGCTGCGGACTAAAGAATTGTCTGAACGCTTCGGTCAGACGGCCACCTTCCTCACCGCTCCTTCTTTGACTGACCGAAGCCTCAGCAACTCGTTGTCCAAGACCAGGAGTTTGTAACCTCCCAGTCTCTGGGAACGCGTTGCACAGACCTTTCTGCAAGGCCTCCCGGAGTTGTCTCATCCTCTGCTCCCTCTGCGACGGTAAGATAAGGTCCGCAACCTTCCCCTTGTACCGTGGATCAAGGAGAGTGGCCAGCCAGTAATGGTCCCTCTCCTTGATCCGAAGAATACGAGGATCCTTCCGCAGACTTTGCAGGATCAGGGAGGCCATGCAGCGTAGGTTAGCTGAGGCATTCAGTCCGGAGTCCTCTGGGTCACTAAGGACGACATGATCTGCAGCCACCTCCTCCCAGCCACGTACAAGTCCACTGGTTTCTTGGGACTGTAAATCATCCCTAAAAGACTGCTGCTGATGATGCTGCTGAGTGCCAGGCTCCACCTCCATGCTGACACAATCCTCCTCCTCCTCGGGTGGGACAGAAGGAACACTGTCTGGGTAAAGGGGGCCTTGAGAGGCAAGGAAGTCCTCCTCTTCCTGCCTCTGTTCTGCCTCAAGTGCCCTGTCCATTATTCCACGCAGCGTATGTTTCAACAGGTGGACAAGAGGTACAGTGTCACTGATGCATGCACTGTCACTGCTCACCATCCTCGTGGCCTCCTCAAATGGTGCCAGGACAGTGCATGCATCCCTGATCATGCCCCACTGGCGTGGTGAAAAAAAAACGAGCTCCCCTGACCCTGTCCTGGTGCCGTAGTCGCACAGGTACTCATTGATAACCCTCTGCTGCGTGTGCAGCCGCTGCAGCATGGCCAACGTTGAGTTCCACCTGGTGGGCATGTCACATATAAGGCGGTTCTTGGGCAGGTTCAACTCCTTTAGCAGCTCAGCCAGGCGAGCACTGGCATTATAAGATCTGCGGAAATGCACACAGACTTTCCTGGCCTGCCTCAGGACATCCTGTAAGCCCGGGTACCTGCCCAAGAACCGCTGCACCACCAGGTTAAGGACGTGAGCCACACAGGGCACATGGGTCAGTTGTCCCTGTCGGAGAGCGGAGAGGAGGTTGGTGCCATTGTCGCAAACTACCATTCCTGGCTTAAGCTGGCGTGGCGTCAACCACCTCTCGGCCTGCCCCTGCAGAGCAGACAGAACCTCTGCCCCAGTGTGGCTCCTGTCCCCCAAACACACCAGCGCAAGCACGGCATGGCATCTTTTTGCCTGCGTACTTGCGTAGCCCCTTGAACGCCTATGGAGCACCGCTGGTTCCGAGGACAAAGCACAGGAAGAGGCCACGGAGGAAGAAGAAGAGGAGGGGGTGGAGGACAGAGGTGTGTCACAACCAGTAGTAGCATTTTGGAGGCGTGGCGGTGGAACAACCTCCAACGCTACTGCACCTTGTCCTGCATCCTTCCCAGCTACCAAAAGAGTGACCCAATGGGCCGTGAAAGAAAGGTAACGTCCCTGTCCATGCCTGCTGGACCATGAGTCAGCGGTAATATGCACCTTACCGCTGACCGCCCTGTCCAGCGAGGCCAAGACATTGCCTTCCACATGCCGGTAGAGAGCCGGAATCGCCTTCCGTGAGAAAAAGTGGCGTTTGGGAACCTGCCACTGAGGAACCGCACATTGCACAAACTCACGGAAGGGGGCCGAGTCTACCAACTGAAAAGGCAGCAGTTGAAGCGCTAGCAATTTAGCCAAGCTAGCATTCAACCGCTGGGCATGTGGATGGCTGGGAGTGAACTTCTTTCGACGGTCCAGCAGCTGGGGCAGAGAAATTTGCCTGCTAGAATCGGACGTTGGTGTACTGCTAGCAGAGTGCCCGCAAGTACTTGGCTGTGACACACCTAATTCTACACCTTCATTCCTCTCAGAGCAGGTTTCAGAGAGGACTGAAGGTATAGTGGGGTTGGAGATCCCAGCTGATGCGGTGCAAGAAGAGGTCAGCTTTGTTCTTTGGTGTGGGTCTTTAAGGTAGGCTTGCCAATGAGCTGCATGGCAGGTCAACATATGTCTGGTCAAGCAAGTGGTGCCCAAGCGGGTGATGTTTTGGCCACGCGATATACGCTTGAGACATATGTTGCAAACAGCAGCTGTGCGATCTGATGCACTCGACTCAAAAAAGGCCCACACCAAAGAACTTTTTGAATAACGGGCAGAGGCAGCGCCTTGCACAGGCGGAGCTCTGCGGTGTGATTCCGTCGGTGTGCTGCCCTTACGCTGGCCCCCGAGGGCATCCTGCCTCATTGGAGATGTGCCTCCTCCTCATCCTCCTCCTCCTCCTCTCTCCTATTAGGCACCCACGTGGAGTCAGTGACCTCATCATCCCCTCCCTCCTCATCACTGGAGCCAATCTGGCAGTATGCTGCAGCTGCTGGAACATGACTGCCAGATTGGTGTCCTCCTTGAGCATCCCCTCTCTCTGCTCTCACGCTACTGCCTTCCTCTAGCTGGGTATCATCATCAGACCCTTCGAAGCGCTGGGCATCCTCCTGGAGCATGTACCCAACACTGTGCTCAAACAGTTCGGGGGACTCCTCAGGAGGACATGGTTGGTCTAGGGAAGGAGAGACTGATGATGACATTGATACCAGGGAAGAGGACGCTTTGGCAGCTGCTTTGCCAGTACCCTGAGCCTGGGTGAGAGAGGATGAGGAGGATGAGGAGGGCTTGGTCATCCACTCTACCAAGTCTTCGGCATGATGCGGCTCAACACGTCCAGCTGCCGAAAAGAAGAACAAGCGTGTCCCATGGCCACGTGCTGATGGCGATGCACAGCGTCCACGACCAGCACTGTTGTCTCTAGACACAGAGCCTGCTTGCCCTCTTTTTTTGGCTCCTGACTGTCTGCCTCTCCTTGTTTGCCTTCCAGACATTCTAATGGCCTGCAGGGAAAAGCAGCAATACAGGCTAAGTTAAGGTGTAATATGGTCAGGAGGCACACTCCGCCCGCTGTAAGTGCCGCAAAATCCTGTTTGTGTAACACACCAGGAAAAAGCAGCAATACAGGCTAAGTTAAGGTGTAATATGGTCAGGAGGCACACTCCGCCCGCTGTAAGTGCCGCAAAATCCTGTTTGTGTAACACACCAGGAAAAAGCAGCAATACAGGCTAAGTTAAGGTGTAATATGGTCAGGAGGCACACTCCGCCCGCTGTAAGTGCCGCAAAATCCTGTTTGTGTAACACACCAGGAAAAAGCAGCAATACAGGCTAAGTTAAGGTGTAATATGGTCAAAAGGCACACTCCGCCCGCTGTAAGTGCCGCAAAATCCTGTTTGTGTAACACACCAGGAAAAAGCAGCAATACAGGCTAAGTTAAGGTGTAATATGGTCAGGAGGCACACTCCGCCCGCTGTAAGTGCCGCAAAATCCTGTTTGTGTAACACACCAGGAAAAAGCAGCAATACGGGCTAACTTCAGGTGTATAATGTGCAGGAGGCTTAGCAACAATGACACTGACACTGTCCCCTGCCTATCCTTCTCTCTCCCTGCACACAAGGTTTATCAAAGTATATGACACTGACACTCTCCCTGCCTATCCTTCTCTCTCCCTGCACACAAGGTTTAGCAAAGAATATGACACTGACACTGTCCCCTGCCTATCCTTCTCTCTCCCTGTACACAAGGTTTATCAAAGTATATGACACTGACACTCTCCCTGCCTATCCTTATCTCTCCCTACACACAAGGTTTAGCAAAGAATATGGCACTGACACTCTCCCTGCCTATCCTTCTCTGTCCCTACACACAAGGTTTAGCAAAGAATAGATTTGACAAGATTTGACACTGTCCCTGCCTATCCTTCACTTTCCCTGCTCCGGAACACACTACACAAGGCCGCCGCGCTGGCGGCCTTTTATAGTGTGGGGCGTGTACTAAACCCCCTCAGCTATAATTGGCCACAGGCATCCTGCCTGTGGCCAATCATTGCTCTCCTCGCTGTCGGCGCTGTGATTGGCCAAGCATGCAGGGTCACAGTGCATGCTTGGCCAATCACAGCGCCGGGATTACACTGCGATGGCGCAGTGTATTGTGGGCCGTTCGCGTCACTCGAATTTGGCGCGAACGGCCCAAATCGTTCGTTGTTCGCCGAACGCGCCAACAGCCGATGTTCGACTCGAACACCGAGCTCATCCCTAGTCTCCGGGTACTTTAATTTGTACCTTTGTGCGAATGACATGAAAAATCTCTGCTACTGCCACGTCTATTTCGGTCCCTTCCTTCACATGAGTTCTAGTGGGTGAGACAGTGTCCGTGCCCTCTACTGACCACTTGTCAGCCGCACTTTGGACCGCACCAGCAGAACTTTTCCTAGTCACTGCATCATGCGGAGAGACCTCTGATGTTTTCAAACGTTCTCCTGAGCGCCTTCTATCCAAACCGGTAACTGGAAGCACCCTCTCAGAGAACCTTGAGACCATTTGCCACACTGCTAATAAATATGGTACCAACCAGTTCCTCTCGTGATTAACATCAAGCATGGCTTGTACTACTTGGCTCCACCTACTGGTACTACGCAGTACCACCTTGTCCGACCACGGTGGAGACACCCAGGTGTACAGCAAATGTGTTTTTTGGACTTCAAGAATATTCACCAACACATTTGTCATCTTAATGCGATCCACATCTACATACAAGACCTTTCTAGGGACTTTTCCATTATCAATGACGTGGAGGGGCTCATCGACTGAAGCTGGAAAGGTAGGGACATTTACAGCGACCTCCACCTCACTGGTGGTATTGTTCTTCACAGCCTAGTGCTCAACTGGAGCGCTGTCAGATGTGCGTCTCACATTTACCCTCTCTGTCCCAGCATCAGTGAGCCGCTGCAGGTCATACGTCACATTGCCATTTTTGCACTCACTATTTTCCAGCAGTTGGGCTGCAGATAACCCAACTGCCATGTATGCGCCCTTAACCGGTCCTTCTAAATGGAGGGGGCCAATCTCTGCGGGGGCCAACACGCCCTTGGCCACTGGCCACCATGCCATACCTCCATTGGGCATAGCAGGTGTTATGTCCACATCTGTGTTACGTAACCTAGCCTTATCCAGCATGGCTAGCAATTGTTTGGCCCAGCTGTCCCAGTCAGTGGTACTTCCCTGACAGGTATTCTGAAGCAGTGCATCACTTGTTCCAAGAGGCACCAAAGGAACCTGGAACTCATTACCCAATACTGTACATTTGTCATCTCTATACGCATCACATTGTACAAGCAGTTTCACTTATGTCACATTGGGACGATGCTTCGTCACAGAACGCAGGGTGCAATACACTATTTTGACCAGATTGTTCTGGTGGCGCTACCATCACATCCAGCTTTACACTACCAGCTTTAACAGGGTGAATAACTTGTTCACCAATCTGGTCACATACCAGGCGGGTGGTCTGCACCCACACACTCTCATTGTGTGGTGCAGTCACTCCTTGTTCCCTCAGAGTAGTGCCAGAGCGGTCCTGGACAACCTTCAGTTCCAACACAGGGAGATTCCTGGAGGTTTCCACAGACAACCCTGCAGCTCTGCCTCTGGTGGTTACGGAAGACATCCTACTCCCAACCTTTTTAGTAAACACATTACCAACATTATTCTCAAATATTACATTTCCAGAAATACATTTCTCAACCCTTAGAGGATCATCATGACACTTAGACATAGCTGTAGCTATTGTGGGTGGCCCCTTACCCACTTGAGCAGCTCCACAGCTGACCTGGGAAACCCTCCGCTCCAACACTGTGGGCTCCTGGGAGGTTTCCCTGGGCAACCCTTCAGCACCTGTCTCTGTCACTAGGGAACATGGTAAAAGGACAGTTTTGGTCACCCCTAGTTTAACTTCTCCAGCACTATGCGGGATTATAGCAGGCACATGCATAGTCCCCATGTCCTTTCCAGTCTTTAGCCCTGTGGCTAGTTGGGCTTTACGCTGTGCCTCACCACTGCTCTGGGTAGCACACTGCAGCAAGTCTATGTCCATTGGCACTGCGGATCTCCCCACTGGACATACTCCCACTTCACTGGGATCAGTCCCACAAACTGCAACAGTCTTACCATATCCCGTAGCATTTAACTCTGATTTCATTTGAGGGCGTTGTCCCTTCTTTGCTGTGCTCTCACAAACAGATGCCCCCTCATGGACACAGGGTAACATTGTCTCCTTCTTGGATTTTCCAACATCGCCTGCAGGCAAAACAAATTTCCTGTTGCCAGGGGTAACAGCAGACCCACACACCTGGTCATACCCCTTGCAGGATGCTGGATATGATACGCTCTTCTCAGGGATTGCAGGCAAAGCATTAAGCCAGCAACAAGATCAGCAGTTGTATTCCACAAGCTTGGACAAGATGAAAAAACAGCAGGCAACTCCCACTGTTTAGCACCCCCTTGAGGTGCACCCCAGAATCTAGGGCAAGACAAGATTTCGTGCCCCAGCTGGCCACATTCCAGGCATGGTACTTGGCCACTTTCTCCTGTTGCTATAGGAGACCACATTCTCCCTGCGGATCTTTTCCAGCGCTCTCTAGATTGGATTGCTCCTAGGAAATTGTCGTAGTCATCTCGGTTAGGATACATCCCAGGGTACACCTCTTGGTACTCCTTCGTCAGAAAAGGTTGCACCAACTCAACTCAGCGACTTTGGGGCCAACCTTGGGTGGAAGCAATCATCGTAAACTCCTCCAAAAAATCTTCCACATCTTCAGAAGGCAACATAGGCCTTATGAAGTCAGCTGTACGGATTTCTGCTTTGTTGCCACGGGCAAACGAACACACCTGCTCACTCTTTACACTCAGAGCAAGCTTCTCATCCCTTTGCTTTGCTGGAGCCTGGGACAAAGGGCACTTGGAAACCTCACTTTGCACATTGATAGCTGGCCAGCTTGCACCAGCGTTGCCAGGAGCAACAGCATGCACTTCCCCTTTAACTTGGTTCAGTGCGGCCAAGTGCATCTTGCACCATTCTGGGGCTTGTTCTGTCGGTAACAACCCCTCCAGCCACAAGGTTCTGTTTTTCATCTCGGCAAACATTGCTTGCTTTTTGCGTTTTTACCACGCCATCCTTGCGGTTTTGCACACAGCAACTTGTAACAGTTCTTGGCGGAGAAAAGGGAAAAAAATTAAAATCTGTTTGTTTCTCCTTTCACAGGTACACAACCTGCATGCCACAGTCCATCAAATAAACTTTGGCGCAATGCAGTTTACCTGGCTGCCACACACAGCTAGCAGCAGTTCACCACCTGCACTCACTGTGGAGCAAGGACCCAGATTCCACCGTCTTGTGCCCGCTGAATCCACCATATGTAAGTTTGGGGGTTGTTAACTCTCGGTGATAGATGCATTGTAAGTGAGTTCACAGCCAACAGGAACTAAGGTTTAAGGGCGCCCACTTTTATTGAAAGAAACAAAAAGGAAAGTTCATGCGTGCATTTGGTTTCCCACACAGGGGTTCTTCTCCCAAAAACATCAACACATGAAAATGCCAATCCACCTGGCTCTTAAGGCTCGCTCAGCCTTGGCGCAGTTCCTGGCTGCACAGGCCCACTCCTGGCCTCTAGGAAGGGCTCTCCTGACACTCCAGGCTTTCACACTCCTCTAAGACTGAAGCCTCGTAAACACGGCCAAGTTTCTCGTCGTTAAAAACACGTCGTTTTT
Organism: Rana muscosa; assembly: GCA_029206835.1. Classification (NCBI taxonomy): domain Eukaryota; kingdom Metazoa; phylum Chordata; class Amphibia; order Anura; family Ranidae; genus Rana; species Rana muscosa. The sequence continues at coordinate 248,161,120 of CM055127.1, forward strand.
TTCGACGAGATACTTGTTAACCTTGACAAGTTTCTCGTCAAGCTTTCCATGCGTACACACTGACAATTCCAAAATGTCCTCGTTGTTCAGCGCGGTCACGTCCAGCACGTACGACGGCAGTATAAAGGGGAAGATCGATTTCCCTGGCGCCACCCCTTGGGCTGCTTTTGCTGATCTCATGTTACCGCGTGTGAAGTAAAAGTTTGGGAAGAGACGATTCGCGCTTTTCAGTCTTCGTGCTTTTCAGTTCATTTTCTGCGGTTCAGTTTGTGCTTGTGCGTTCGTATCTTGTCTTTCAGGGTGTGTAGGCAGGTCGTATCTGTTTTACAGTGCGTTCTTGCCTGTTCGTTTCTGATTTTCAGTTCGTTCTTCATAGGCCTTGCTGTTCTAAAGTGCGTTCTGTTCTGTACGTTCTGATCAGACGACCGTTTCCTAGCCATGCCGCGGGTACGTTCTCGACGTCGAGTTCGTGCTGTGCGGGCGCTTGGTGTTGGTCTGCTTGTTTTGGACCAAGACCAGTCCATGAACGGGGTGAGGAGGAGTTCATGGACCAAGAATTGGTTGCTCCAGCGGGACCAATTCTGCCATATGCCTCTGCTGCGGGAGATCGTCGAGAATAATCCTGAGGACTACAGGAATTTTCTGCGGATGTCTGACCCCATTTTTCAGCAACTGTTGGCTTTGGTGTCCCCCTATATTACCAGGCAGGACACCGTTATGCGGGAAGCCATCAGTGCTGAGCAGAGGCTCATCGCCACGTTACGTTACCTGGCGACAGGGAGAAGTCTTAAGGACTTGAAGTTCACGACAGGCATCTCCCCCCAGGCTCTGGGCCTCATAATCCCAGACACCTGTTCTGCCATTATCCAAGTCCTGCAGGAGGACTATATTAGGGTAAGTTTTCTCCATTAACATCACATTTTATGTATTTCATGTATGCTAATGTATTGTATTTCTTTCATCCTTCCCTAATTACCATGATTGGAATATGCTGAGAATGTCCCCTTTGTCCTCATGCATGCTGGAGGCTTTTAAATGCCCCTTTCTTTATCGTACACCACGGGACACAGAGCCAATCATTACATAATGGGTTAAGGGTCACCAGCGGTGATTGGACACTGGCACAACCAATGGAAGACAGTTCCCCTCCATATAACCCCTCCCATCAGGGGAGTACCTCAGTTTTTTCGCCAGTGTCGAAAGGTGTTGGACACGTTAGGAGGTGCTAAAGGAAAGCTCTGCCATGGAGACCCTCTGGGGGTAAAAGAGCTATGCTTTCGGATCCATCCAAGACGCCTACAAGTTAAGCCAAAACTGGATGGGATCCGGGCCTCACCCATGAGGCATCGCCTGTAATGTCTCTCTTCGGAGGACTGGGCTCTAGGATCCAGCACTTTCGCTATTTCGCTAAAGTCCTGGTAAGAGTCTTGTACAAGGCCCAGGGGAGAGGTATCCTTTAAATAGGAACCCATATCCCTGAAGGTTGGCACACTTAGCCCGCCGTGAGGGGTGAAGTTTGGTATCTGTCTGAAAATTTTCAGCAGAAAAAACCTGCGGCGAGGATAAGGTAAGATTAGAAGGTCCAAAACTAGGTTGGGGACCTTTCCAAAAAAAAAAAAAAAAAAAGTGGATGTCTTCTCTTTTTCCACCACTGAGGGGAGTAAAGAGCTGAATTTAATCTCACCTCACTCTGTGCAGTGTCGGCTTCGGCGAAGTACACTGCTCGTCCCTCCGCTGCTGAGCTTGCTTGGGGCACCCCGCTCCTCCTTTCGGTGACCGACCAGACACCTGTAGATGCAGGTAAGGGGGAGAGTCCACTCTCACTGTAGCCACCGCCATAGCGCTAGGAGCCGCGGGAGCGCGCTTTATCGGAGGGGGGGGCGAAGGCGTGCGCGGGCACGTAGGCGCGCGCAGGCACGGGAAAACGGCGCCAAATTTCAAAATCTGTCAGTGTGCAGAGCACTGCAGAATCAAGCAAGCTTGTTTGTTCTCTTGTTCCGGGCAGAGAAACACAGCAGTTATACAGGGACGTAAGACTCCATGTGGTTGGACTGGGTACTTCCTAGAAGACATCCATGTTATGCATAGCTGTGTGTTAAAAGTTGCATACTTTATGTAAATTGCTAAACTAAGCACGGTAGTGAATGCATTTAGGTACCTTGTATTTTGTCTAAACAGTAAGCCTTCCAGGGGAAGTAATGCGGACAAAAAGAGATAAAAGAGCACCGCTGCCTGAGACAGGAGGCTCTAGCTGTGCCGACTCGGTACCTTCCTCTCCTGTGTTGCCAAATGCACCTGTACAGGATGAGCCATTACCTCTGTCAGGTATGGCGGCTTCCCCAGTGAAGCCTGGGCCTGCATATGTCACTGAGGACACCTTGTCAGCAGCCCTGAATAATCTGGAGGAGAAAATTGCTACCTTGATCGCCAAGTCCTCTAAAAAGGACAATAAGCGAAGCAGATCTCCTCCAGTATTGAACCTCCCTTCAGAAGTACCTGAGGAGGAGGATGAGGAGGAGGCTACATCTGCAGAGGATGAGGAGTCAGACGGATCAGGGATATCAGATGAGCCTTTCTCGGTATCCCAGATTTTGAAGTCACAGGTACAATGTTATGCAGGAACAGTGCGATCTGCGTTTAAGTTACCCTCTTCGGAGGTAACGGAATCATCTGTCTCCTCCCTAGGGTCATTAAGATCCCCGCAAGGTGCATGCTCCTTCCCGGTTCATCCGTTACTAGAGGATTTAATGTACGCAGACTGGCAACATCCAGATAAGCGTTTCTCACCTCCAAAAAAGTTTAACATTCTTTATCCTATGGAGGAAATTTTTTTAAAGAAATGGAGCCTGCCTTCGGTAGATGCGGCTATTTCTTGTGTAAATAAGAACCTGACATGTCCGGTGGACAATGTACAAGTGTTTAAAGATCCTTCTGAGAAGAAGTTGGAATCCCTACTGAAATCCTCCTTCCTTTTGGCCGGCTCAATTACCCAACCTGCAGTAGCAGCAGTCGGTATGTGTCAGGTCATCAGCCAACAGGTAAAGCAGGGGCTGAAGGAGCTACCTTCAGAACAGGCTAAAAATTTGCCTAAGGCCTTATGCTTCACAGTGGATGCCATGAGAGATTCTATCATACAGGCATCACGCCTTACACTCCAGTTGGTACACATGCGCAGGGTACTTTGGCTTAAGCATTGGTCAGCGGAAGCCCCATGCAAAAGGCTGTTGGCAAGTTTCCCGTTCCATGGCGAACGCCTATTTGGGGAAGATTTAGAAAAATATATACAGAAGATATCAAGTGGTAAAACGACACTTTTACCTGAGAGAAAGAAAAACAAGAGGCCGTGTTTTAAACGCTCTCTCTCCCCAGCTCCCGGGAAATCGGACTCCAGCCAGTGGCGACGGCCTTTTCAACCACCCACAAGAGCCAAGGGACAGGCTCAGAGGAACAAGAAGCCGTGGGGTGCAAGAGCTAATAAGCAAGCCCCCAAAACCTCTCAGTGAAGGGGCGCCCCCGCTCGGCCGAGTGGGGGGAAGGCTTCGTCAGTTCTCAGCGACTTGGCGGACAGAAACCCAGGACAAATGGGTGGTATCCACAATATCCTCAGGGTACAAACTGGAATTTCGAGAGGTCCCATCTTCTCAATTCCGAGGTTCAAGACTCTCCAAGGATCCACAAAAAAGAGGATCCTTCCTCAAAGGTTTGAATCACTTAATGGCTCAAGGGGTGGTTACAGAGGTACCCCAAAAAGAGCAAGGTTCAGGTTTTTACTCAAACCTCTTTGTGATTCCAAAGCCAAATGGAGATGTCAGACCCATCCTGGATCTAAAATCCCTAAATCCGTTTCTGAACGTTCGCCATTTTCGAATGGAAACGATCCGATCCGTGGTCGCCACTTTAAAGGGCGGAGAATCATGGCGTCCATAGATATCAAGGACGCATATTTACACATACCCATCCTCCCTGCTCACCAAAGATTCCTAAGGTTTGCGGTAGAACATCGCCACTTTCAGTTTGTGGCCCTGCCATTTGGTGTAGCCACCGCGCCCAGAGTATTTACAAAGGTGCTAGCTCCTCTGTTAGCAAACCTGAGAACACAGGGCATTGCGGTAACAGCCTATCTAGACGATCTACTGGTAATAGATCAGTCAAAGGAGGGATTGGATCACGCGGTGCACACTACAGTAGGATACCTGGAGCATTTAGGATGGATTATAAACTTACAAAAATCCTCTCTCCAGGCCCAAAGAAGGATAGTGTACCTGGGCATGATCATAGATACAGCCCAAAACAGGGTATACCTGCCAGAGCCAAAGATACAGTCTCTGAAAGACCTGATCCACAAGGTCAAAGCAAGCAAAAGGCCATCTATTCGCCTTTGCATGAGGCTATTGGGGAAAATGGTAGCCTCCTTCGAGGCGGTCCCTTACGCCCAGTTTCATTCGAGACGGCTTCAATGCAATATTTTAGCCTCCTGGAACAGGAAGAGCCAAGCTCTGGATATACCCATGCGAATATCCTCACAAGTACGCCACAGTTTCAAGTGGTGGCTAGAGGCCAAGAATTTACGAAAGGAAAAGTGCTTCCTTCCAGTGTCCTGGAAGGTGGTATCTACGGATGCCAGCCTATCAGGCTGGGGGGCAGTATTCGAAGAGGCTTCTACCCAGGGAACCTGGGCCAAGACTCAAGGGATCCTGCCCATCAATATACTGGAGATCCGGGCAGTATATCTAGCCCTCAAAACCTGGACACACAGGTTACAGGGATACCCAGTTCGGGTACAATCCGACAATGCTACAGCAGTAGCTTACATCAATCACCAAGGAGGCACTCGCAGTCGGGCGGCCCAAAGAGAGGTGAACCGGATTTTTGCATGGGCAGAAGAGCATGTACCTTGCCTTTCTGCAATCTTCATTCCGGGGATAGAAACCTGGCAAGCGGACTACCTGAGTCGTCAGCAGCTGCTACCAGGAGAGTGGTCTCTCCACCCCGAGATCTTTCAGGCCATGTGTCTGAGATGGGGAAACCCGGATGTAGACCTGCTAGCTTCCAGGTTCAACAAGAAATTGGACAACTTTGTGTCCAGAACGAGAGATCCTCTAGCCTACGGGACAGATGCTCTAATAACTCCATGGAATCAGTTCTCACTGATCTATGCATTCCCTCCGATCCCTCTTCTACAAAGACTGCTTCGCAGGATCAAGGAGGAGGGAATACCAGTAATCCTAGTGGCCCCAAATTGGCCCAGGAGGCCTTTGTACGCCGAGATCGTAAAGATGGCGATAGGAAGGCCCTGGAAGCTCCCACTTCGACACGACCTGCTGTCACAGGGTCCAGTATTCCACCCTTCCTTACAAAGGCTAAATTTGACGGCCTGGCTGCTGAGACCCACATTTTAAAAAAGAGAGGGGTCTCTGGTCCGGCTCTTTCTACGCTCATTAATGCTAGAAAGCCAGTCTCCAGACTCATCTATCATAGAGTCTGGAAAGCATACGTTTCCTGGTGTGAATCCAGAAGTTGGAATCCTCAGAAATATGAAATAAGCAGGATTCTTGCTTTTTGCCAGTTAGGAGTGGATATGAAATTAGCCCTTAGTACCATCAAGGGTCAAATATCTGCTCTATCAGTCTTCTTTCAGAGACCATTGGCATCTCATTCCCTAGTTCGGACATTCATTCAGGGGGTACTGAGGATAAATCCTCCAGTCAGGTCTCCCTTGTGTCCATGGGATTTGAATTTGGTGTTGTCAGTGTTGCAAATGCAACCTTTTGAACCTATTCGCCATATTCCTTTAATTATATTAAGTAGGAAATTGGCCTTTTTGATTGCGATTGCTTCTGCTAGGAGAGTATCAGAACTAGCAGCTCTTTCTTGTAAAGAGCCTTATCTAAATTGTCACAAGGACAAAATTGTACTACGACCCCATCCGGCCTTTCTACCTAAGGTGGTGTCGGCTTTTCACTTGAATCAGGACATTGTTCTGCCTTCTTTTTTTCCAAACCCGCGGACGGCGGGGGAAAAGTTATTGCACTCTCTAGATCTAGTGAGAGCGGTAAAGGTGTATCTGCAAGCAACCGCTCAGATACGTAAAACAGATGTTTTGTTTATTTTGCCAGATGGTCCCAAGAAGGGCCAAGCGGCATCAAAATCCACCATTTCCAGGTGGATTAGACAAGTAATTGTTCAAGATTATGGTTTAAAGAACAGGACTCCTCCTTTTCCTGTTAAGGCGCACTTTACCAGGGCGATAGGTGCTTCATGGGCAGTGCATCACCAGGCTTCGATGACTCAGATCTGTAAAGCTGCAACTTGGTCTTCAGTCCATACATTTTCCAAATTCTATCAAATAGATGTGAAAGGACATGAGGATTCCGCCTTCGGACGAAAGGTGCTGCAGGCAGTAGAATAGGGCTTTTTGTCCGCAAGCGGCCTGTTTGATCTGTGTCTCCCCCCCTTCATATGAGCATTGCTCTGGGACGTCCCATTATGTAATGATTGGCTCTGTGTCCCGTGGTGTACGATAAAGAAAGTAGGATTTTTATAACAGCTTACCTGTAAAATCCTTTTCTTGGAGTACACCACGGGACACAGAGGTCCCCCCTTCTTATAGGAACCTTACTGCTTTGCTACAAAACTGAGGTACTCCCCTGATGGGAGGGGTTATATGGAGGGGAACTGTCTTCCATTGGTTGTGCCAGTGTCCAATCACCGCTGGTGACCCTTAACCCATTCTGTAATGATTGGCTCTGTGTCCCGTGGTGTACTCCAAGAAAAGGATTTTACAGGTAAGCTGTTATAAAAATCCTACTTTTTTCTCCTCCATGCATATTTCCCTTCACTAACCTCTCCATCAGTGGCGACTGCTGCTCCAAATGTTTGGGGGGCCACCCCCAAAATAGATATATAAACTTCCTCCTTTTTTGCAACTGTGCCTATTAAAACGCCCCTTCAATGCAGCCATTCTGTCCCCTCCAATGCAGCCATTTTGTCCCTTCCAATGCAGCCATTTTTCCCCTTCCAATGCAGCCATTTTGTCCCTTCCAATGCAGCCATTTTGCCCCTTCCAATGCAGCCATTTTGTCCCCTCCAATGCAGCCATTTTGCCCCCTCCAATGCAGCCAGTTCCCCCCCAGCCCTGCACTTACCTTCTTCTGGTCCGCGCCATCCTTCTTCTGTCCTTGATGTCTTTTCCTGCCCTCGATTTCATCAGCCAATCATGTTACCGTTAAACAGACTTGGTGAACATGATTGCCAGAGCAGTCTGTCAGTGTTTACCCAAGGAATGCCCCTGCGTCCCCTATTTAACTTTTAGCAAGCCAATTACATCCCTCAGGCTGTAATTGCCAAGCCTATTTGCTCCCCTGTTTCTGATATGCAATTTTCACCCCATAAATGCCACAGTTATTCATATGGCCGTCGCTCAACAGGGGGCCATCCACCTGAATAGTGGGCGGCATTGACAATACATAGTTTAATGCAAGGCATGTACCTATGTATTGTTCTGAGTGACGGGCGCAGGATAGAGGGGGCAGTGCTCCAGCGCCCACTCTGGACGCATCGCCACTGCAATGCTATCCTGTGGCCAAACACATCTCCCCCCCCCCAAATTTGTTTAGAATGGACCATCAGAGGGGGTGATGAATATGAAACTTGAGTCTTCCATTATACTTAGTCAAAACACCTTAAACTGAGATTTTGATTGATGTTGGCCTCGAATGTAGTGATGAGCCGAACACCCCCGGGTTCGGTTCGCACCAGAACCCGCGAACGGACCGAAAGTTCGAACGAACATTAGAACCCTATTAAATACAATGGATGCGAACGTTCGAATTCTAAAGTGCTAATTATAAAAACTATTATGCATGTTATTGTCCTAAAAAGGGTTTGGGAACCCGGGTTCTGCACCAGGGGACATGTATCAATGCAAAAATAAGTTTTAAAAACGGTCGTTTTCCGGGAGCAGTCATTTTAATGATGCATAAAGTGAAAAAAAAAAAGTCAAATATTCCTTTAAATATCGTACCTGGGGGGTGTCTAAAGTATGCCTGTGAAGTGCCACGTGTTTCCCGTGTTTAGAACTGTCCCTGCACAAAATGACACTTCTAAAGGAAAAAAAAGCCATTTAAAACTGCTTGCGGCTTTAATGTAATGTCTGGTCCCGGTAATATGGATGAAAATCTTTAAGAAAAATGGCATAGCTACCCCATGACCCCCCCCCTACCCCAGCCCATTACCAGCCCCTTTGGGTCTTGTATGGATATTAAGGGGAACCCCGCACATAAAATAAAAAAGGCCCTATATACTCTGAACAGCCGTATACAGGCGGTGCATACAAGACAGGGACTGTAGGTTTGTTCTTATGTAGAATCTGTTTGTAATTTTGAACAGGTACATTGTTGAAGTGTAGCTCCAGACCAAAAATCTATTTTTAAACTTTTTGGAAAACATAGGTAAGGGTTATCACCCCTGTAACATTTGTTTTGCTGTCTGTGCCCCTGTTCAGAACATTTCACCTCACTTTCCGTCCTAATGACAACTGTTTTTGAAATGTGGTGTTTTTCTTGAAACAAGGATTGCTGATAAAGCATCAGTACAGAGGAGACACCTTTCTCCCATATTTATTCTTACAGGAGAGAATTTTCCTTCCTAGTGGTAGATTTCCTCTCACTTCCTGTTGTCTTCTTGCGTTTGCAAGTAGGAGTCGTTTGTAAGTTGGATGTTTGAAAGTAGGGACCTGCCGTATATACTCTGCAGAAATAGGCCCCTTAGTTGTTGGTGTTGGCACAACACTGTAAGCACTCACAGTTACTCTTGGTTGGTGCTGGAACGCCCTGCTGTCAACTATTATATCAGGAATTTTAATTACATATAATTGTTGAACAGTGGTAGTAAAAATTGGGCCTTTGATGGTGGTGCTGGTGCCACAACACTGTAAGCCCTGACAGTTACTCTTGGTGGGTGCAGCAATGGGCCCTGCTGTGAATTATTAGATCAAGAATTGTAATTACATGCCCCTGTTGAACAGGGGCTGAAAAATTGGGCCTTAGGCACTGGTGGCACAACACTGCAACCCTTCACAGATACTGTACTTGGAGCACAGCAATGAGCCCTGTTGCAAAGTATTGCTTCAAAAATTGTAATGACACGCCCCTGTTAAACAGGGGCTGAAAAATTGGGCCTTAGGCACTGGTGGCACAACACTGCAACTCCTCACAGATACTGTACTTGGAGCACAGCAATGAGCCCTGTTGCAAAGTATTGCTTCAAAAATTGTAATTACACGCCCCTGTTAAACAGGGGCTGAAAAATTGGGCGTTAGGCACTGGTGGCGGCACCCATAAACAAAAATGATCTTCCAAGCTATCATCATCAATCGTATCATTGAGGACTCGGAGGAGGAGGATAGCCAGTCAACATAACAGCACAGGCACTCAGCATCAGCATCAGTCTTGAAGGGATGTGACATTTTAAAATCAATTAGTCTGTTATATCAGCATCAGGTGTGTGGTAGCTGGTGGTGATCCAAGACTGGTTCATCTTGATGAAAGTCAGTCGATCAACCGAGTCGGTGGACAGGCGCACCCTGTGATCCGTGACAAATCCTCCAGCAGCACTGAATGTGCGTTCCGAAAGAACGCTGGATGCAGGACAGGCCAGTAGCTCAATTGCATACTGTGCAAGCTCTGGCCAGTGATCCATCCTCAAGACCCAGTAAGCCAGAGGATTTTCGGTGGGGAAGGTGTCCAAGTCTGACCTTGCCCCTAGATATTCCTGCACCATGTTTATCAGACGCTGGCGATGGTTGCTGGAACCGATCATACTTTGGGGCTGCGGACTAAAGAATTGTCTGAACGCATCGGTCAGACGGCCACCTTCCCCACCGCTCCTTCTTTGACTGGCCGAAGCCTCAGCAACTCGTTGTCCAGGACCAGGAGTTTGCAACCTCCCAGTCTCTGGGAACGCGTTGCACAGACCTTTCTGCAAGGCCTCCCGGAGTTGTCTCATCCTCTGCTCCCTCTGCGACGGTAACATAAGGTCCGCAACCTTACCCTTGTACCGTGGATCAAGGAGAGTGGCCAGCCAGTAATGGTCCCTCTCCTTGATCCGAAGAATACGAGGATCCTTCCGCAGACTTTGCAGGATCAGGGAGGCCATGCAGCGTAGGTTTGCTGAGGCATTCGCTCCGGAGTCCTCTGGGTCACTAAGGACGACATGATCCGCAGCCACCTCCTCCCAGCCACGTACAAGTCCACTGGTTTCTTGGGACTGTAAATCATCCCTAAAAGACTGCTGCTGATGATGCTGAGTGCCAGCCTCCACCTCCATGCTGACACAATCCTCCTCCTCCTCCTCCTCCTCCTCCTCCTCTTCCTGTGCGATGGGTGGGACAGAAGGAACACTGTCTGGGTAAAGGGGGCCTTGAGAGGCAAGGAAGTCCTCCTCTTCCTGCCTCTGTTCTGCCTCAAGTGCCCTGTCCATTATTCCACGCAGCGTGTGCTCCAACAGGTGGACAAGAGGTACAGTGTCACTGATGCATGCACTGTCACTGCTCACCATCCTCGTGGCCTCCTCAAATGGTGCCAGGACAGTGCATGCATCCCTGATCATGCCCCACTGGCGTGGAGAAAAAAAACCAAGCTCCCCTGACCCTGTCCTGGTGCCGTAGTCGCACAGGTACTCATTGATGGCCCTCTGCTGCGTGTGCAGCCGCTGCAGCATGGCCAACGTTGAGTTCCACCTGGTGGGCATGTCACATATAAGGCGGTTCTTGGGCAGGTTCAACTCCTTTTGCAGCTCAGCCAGGCGAGCACTGGCATTATAAGATCTGCGGAAATGCACACAGACTTTCCTGGCCTGCCTCAGGACATCCTGTAAGCCCGGGTACCTGCCCAAGAAGCGCTGCACCACCAGGTTAAGGACGTGAGCCACACAGGGCACATGGGTCAGTTGTCCCTGTCGGAGGGCGGAGAGGAGGTTGGTGCCATTGTCGCAAACCACCATTCCTGGCTTAAGCTGGCGTGGCGTCAACCACCTCTCGGCCTGGCCCTGCAGAGCAGACAGGACCTCTGCCCCAGTGTGGCTTCTGTCCCCCAAACACACCAGCGCAAGCACGGCATGGCATCTTTTTGCCTGCGTACTTGCGTAGCCCCGTGAACGGCTACGGAGCACCGCTGGTTCATAGGACAAACCACAGGAAGAGGCCATGGAGGAAGAAGAAGAGGAGGGGGTGGAGGAGAGAGGTGTGTCACAACCAGTAGTAGCATTTTGGAGGCGTGGCGGTGGGACAACCTCCAACACTACTGCACCTTGTCCTGAATCCTTCCCAGCTGCCAAAAGAGTGACCCAATGGGCCGTGAAAGAAAGGTAACGTCCCTGTCCATGCCTGCTGGACCATGAGTCAGCGGTAATATGCACCTTACCGCTGACCGCCCTGTCCAGCGAGGCCAAGACATTGCCTTCCACATGCCGGTAGAGAGCCGGAATAGCCTTCCGTGAGAAAAAGTGGCGTTTGGGAACCTGCCACTGAGGAACCGCACATTGCACAAACTCACGGAAGGGGGCCGAGTCTACCAACTGAAAAGGCAGCAGTTGAAGCGCTAGCAATTTAGCCAAGCTAGCATTCAACCGCTGGGCATGTGGATGGCTGGGAGTGAACTTCTTTCGACGGTCCAGCAGCTGGGGCAGGGAAATTTGCCTGCTAGAATCGGACGTCGGTGTACTGCTAGCAGAGTGGCCGCAAGTACTTGGCTGTGACACACCTAATTCTACACCTTCATTCCTCTCAGTGCATGTTTCAGAGAGGACTGAAGTTATAGTGGGGTTGGAGATCCCAGCTGATGCGGTGCAAGGAGAGGTCCGCTTGGTTCTTTGGTGTGGGTCTTTGAGGTAGGCTTGCCAACGAGCTGCATGGCAGGTCAACATATGTCTGGTCAGGCATGTGGTACCCAAGCGGCTGATGTTTTGGCCACGCGATATACGCTTGAGACATATGTTGCAAACAGCAGCTGTGCGATCTGATGCACTAGCCTCAAAAAAGGCCCACACCAAAGAACTTTTTGAATGACGGGCAGAGGCAGCGCCCTGCACAGGCGGAGCTCTGCGGTGTGATTCCGTCGGTGTACTGCCCTTACGCTGGCCACCAAAGGGCATCCTGCCTCGTTGGAGATGTGCCTCCTCCTCATCCTCCTCCTCCTCCTCTCTCCTATTAGGCACCCACGTGGAGTCATTGACCTCATCATCCCCTCCCTCCTCATCACTGGAGCCAATCTGGCAGTATGCTGCAGCTGCTGGAACATGACTGCCAGATTGGTGTCCTTCTTGAGCATCCCCTCTGTCTGCTCTCACGCTACTGCCTTCCTCTAGCTGGGTTTCATCATCAGACCCTTCGAAACGCTGGGCATCCTCCTGGAGCATGTACCCAACACTGTGCTGAAACAGTTCGGGGGACTCCTCAGGAGGAGGACATGGTGGGTCTAGGGAAGGAGTGACTGATGATTTGTCTGACATTGATACCAGGGAAGACGACGCTTTGGCAGCTGCTTTTCCAGTACCCTGAGCCTGGGTGAGAGAGGATGAGGAGGAGGAGGAGGGCTTGGTCATCCACTCTACCAAGTCTTCGGCATGATGTGGCTCAACATGTCCAGCTGCCGAAAAGAAGGACAAGCGTGTCCCATGGCCATGTGCTGATGACAATGCACCGCGTCCACGACCAGCACTGTTGCCCCCAGACACAGAGCCTGCTTGCCCTCTTTTATTGCCTCCTGACTGTCTGCCTCTCCTTGTTTGCCTTCCAGACATTCTAATAGATGGCCTGCAGGGAGATGGGAAAAAAGCAATAAGGGCTACCTTCAGGTGTCCTTCTCTGTCCCTTGAAACAAGGACTTTCACAGTGAAAGAAACTGACACTGTCCCTACCTAGAGTTTTCTGTCCCTAGAATAAATGTTTTTTTTAATCACAATATAGCACAAGGACAATTCACTCAATGTCTCTCCAGGTCCCTGGAAACAAGGACTTGCAGAGTGAAAGAAACTGACACTGTCCCTACCTAGAGTTTTCTGTCCCTAGAATAAATGTTTTTTTTAAGCACAATATAGCACAAGGACAATTAACTCACTGTCCTTACAGGTCCCTGGAAACAAGGACTTGCAGAGTGAAAGAAACTGACACTGTCCCTACCTAGAGTTTTCTGTCCCTAGAATAAATGTTTTTTTTAATCACAATATAGCACAAGGAAAATTAACTCACTGTCCTTACAGGTCCCTGGAAACAAGGACTTGCAGAGTGAAAGAAACTGACACTGTCCCTACCTAGAGTTTTCTGTCCCTAGAATAAATGTTTTTTTTAATCACAATATAGCACAAGGACAATTAACTCACTGTCCTTACTGGTCCCTGGAAACAAGGACTTGCAGAGTGAAAGAAAAAAAACACTCTCCCTACCTACAGTTTTCTGTCCCTAGAAAAAATGTTTTTTTTAATCACAATATAGCACAAGGAAAATTAACTCACTGTCCTTACAGGTCCCTGGAAACAAGGACTTGCAGAGTGAAAGAAACTGAAACTGTCCCTACCTAGAGTTTTCTGTCCCTAGAATAAATGTTTTTTTTAAGCACAATATAGCACAAGGACAATTAACTCACTGTCCTTACAGGTCCCTGGAAACAAGGACTTGCAGAGTGAAAAAAAAAAAACACTCTCCCTACCTAGAGTTTTCTGTCCCTAGAAAAAATGTTTTTTTTAATCACAATATAGCACAAGGAAAATTAACTCACTGTCCTTACAGGTCCCTGGAAACAAGGACTTGCAGAGTGAAAGAAACTGACACTGTCCCTACCTAGAGTTTTCTGTCCCTAGAATAAATGTTTTTTTTAATCACAATATAGCACAAGGACAATTAACTCACTGTCCTTACTGGTCCCTGGAAACAAGGACTTGCAGAGTGAAAGAAACTGACACTGTCCCTACCTAGAGTTTTCTGTCCCTAGAATAAATGTTTTTTTTAAGCACAATATAGCACAAGGACAATTAACTCACTGTCCTTACAGGTCCCTGGAAACAAGGACTTGCAGAGTGAAAGAAAAAAAACACTCTCCCTACCTAGAGTTTTCTGTCCCTAGAAAAAATGTTTTTTTTAATCACAATATAGCACAAGGAAAATTAACTCACTGTCCTTACAGGTCCCTGGAAACAAGGACTTGCAGAGTGAAAGAAAAAAAACACTCTCCCTACCTAGAGTTTTCTGTCCCTAGAAAAAATGTTTTTTTTAATCACAATATAGCACAAGGAAAATTAACTCACTGTCCTTACAGGTCCCTGGAAACAAGGACTTGCAGAGTGAAAGAAAAAAAACACTCTCCCTACCTACAGTTTTCTGTCCCTAGAAAAAATGTTTTTTTTAATCACAATATAGCACAAGGAAAATTAACTCACTGTCCTTACAGGTCCCTGGAAACAAGGACTTGCAGAGTGAAAGAAACTGACACTGTCCCTACCTAGAGTTTTCTGTCCCTAGAATAAATGTTTTTTTTAATCACAATATAGCACAAGGACAATTAACTCACTGTCCTTACTGGTCCCTGGAAACAAGGACTTGCAGAGTGAAAGAAACTGACACTGTCCCTACCTAGAGTTTTCTGTCCCTAGAATAAATGTTTTTTTTAAGCACAATATAGCACAAGGACAATTAACTCACTGTCCTTACAGGTCCCTGGAAACAAGGACTTGCAGAGTGAAAGAAAAAAAACACTCTCCCTACCTAGAGTTTTCTGTCCCTAGAAAAAATGTTTTTTTTAATCACAATATAGCACAAGGAAAATTAACTCACTGTCCTTACAGGTCCCTGGAAACAAGGACTTGCAGAGTGAAAGAAAAAAAACACTCTCCCTACCTAGAGTTTTCTGTCCCTAGAAAAAATGTTTTTTTTAATCACAATATAGCACAAGGAAAATTAACTCACTGTCCTTACAGGTCCCTGGAAACAAGGACTTGCAGAGTGAAAGAAAAAAAACACTCTCCCTACCTACAGTTTTCTGTCCCTAGAAAAAATGTTTTTTTTAATCACAATATAGCACAAGGAAAATTAACTCACTGTCCTTACAGGTCCCTGGAAACAAGGACTTGCAGAGTGAAAGAAACTGACACTGTCCCTACCTAGAGTTTTCTGTCCCTAGAATAAATGTTTTTTTTAATCACAATATAGCACAAGGAAAATTAACTCACTGTCCTTACAGGTCCCTGGAAACAAGGACTTGCAGAGTGAAAGAAACTGACACTGTCCCTACCTAGAGTTTTCTGTCCCTAGAATAAATGTTTTTTTTAATCACAATATAGCACAAGGAAAATTAACTCACTGTCCTTACAGGTCCCTGGAAACAAGGACTTGCAGAGTGAAAGAAACTGACACTGTCCCTACCTAGAGTTTTCTGTCCCTAGAATAAATGTTTTTTTTAATCACAATATAGCACAAGGAAAATTAACTCACTGTCCTTACAGGTCCCTGGAAACAAGGACTTGCAGAGTGAAAGAAACTGACACTGTCCCTACCTAGAGTTTTCTGTCCCTAGAATAAATGTTTTTTTTAAGCACAATATAGCACAAGGACAATTAACTCACTGTCCTTACAGGTCCCTGGAAACAAGGACTTGCAGAGTGAAAGAAAAAAAACACTCTCCCTACCTAGAGTTTTCTGTCCCTAGAAAAAATGTTTTTTTTAATCACAATATAGCACAAGGAAAATTAACTCACTGTCCTTACAGGTCCCTGGAAACAAGGACTTGCAGAGTGAAAGAAAAAAAACACTCTCCCTACCTAGAGTTTTCTGTCCCTAGAAAAAATGTTTTTTTTAATCACAATATAGCACAAGGAAAATTAACTCACTGTCCTTACAGGTCCCTGGAAACAAGGACTTGCAGAGTGAAAGAAAAAAAACACTCTCCCTACCTACAGTTTTCTGTCCCTAGAAAAAATGTTTTTTTTAATCACAATATAGCACAAGGAAAATTAACTCACTGTCCTTACAGGTCCCTGGAAACAAGGACTTGCAGAGTGAAAGAAACTGACACTGTCCCTACCTAGAGTTTTCTGTCCCTAGAATAAATGTTTTTTTTAATCACAATATAGCACAAGGAAAATTAACTCACTGTCCTTACAGGTCCCTGGAAACAAGGACTTGCAGAGTGAAAGAAACTGACACTGTCCCTACCTAGAGTTTTCTGTCCCTAGAATAAATGTTTTTTTTAATCACAATATAGCACAAGGAAAATTAACTCACTGTCCTTACAGGTCCCTGGAAACAAGGACTTGCAGAGTGAAAGAAACTGACACTGTCCCTACCTAGAGTTTTCTGTCCCTAGAATAAATGTTTTTTTTAATCACAATATAGCACAAGGAAAATTAACTCACTTTCCTTACAGGTCCCTGGAAACAAGGACTTGCAGAGTGAAAGAAACTGACACTGTCCCTACCTAGAGTTTTCTGTCCCTAGAATAAATGTTTTTTTTAAGCACAATATAGCACAAGGACAATTAACTCACTGTCCTTACAGGTCCCTGGAAACAAGGACTTGCAGAGTGAAAGAAAAAAAACACTCTCCCTACCTACAGTTTTCTGTCCCTAGAAAAAATGTTTTTTTTAATCACAATATAGCACAAGGAAAATTAACTCACTGTCCTTACAGGTCCCTGGAAACAAGGACTTGCAGAGTGAAAGAAACTGACACTGTCCCTACCTAGAGTTTTCTGTCCCTAGAATAAATGTTTTTTTTAATCACAATATAGCACAAGGACAATTAACTCACTGTCCTTACAGGTCCCTGGAAACAAGGACTTGCAGAGTGAAAGAAACTGACACTGTCCCTACCTAGAGTTTTCTGTCCCTAGAATAAATGTTTTTTTTAAGCACAATATAGCACAAGGACAATTAACTCACTGTCCTTACAGGTCCCTGGAAACAAGGACTTGCAGAGTGAAAGAAACTGACACTGTCCCTACCTAGAGTTTTCTGTCCCTAGAATAAATGTTTTTTTTAAGCACACTATAGCAGAAGCACAAAACACACTGACACTCTCCCTACCTATCCTTCTCTTTCCCTAAACTAAAGGAATCCAGGTTAAGCAAGAAAGAAATAACAGTCACTGTCCCTGCCTATGCTACTCTATCCCTGCTCCGGAACACACTACACTAGGCCGCCGTGCTGGCGGCCTTTTATAGTGTGGGGCGTGTACTAAACACCCTCAGCAATAATTGGCCACAGGCATCCTGCCTGTGGCCAATCATTGCTCTCCTCGCTGCCGGCGCTGTGATTGGCCAAGCATGCGGGGTCACAGTGCATGCTTGGCCAATCACAGCGCCTGGATGACACTGCGATGGCGTAGTGCATTGTGGGCCGTTCGCGTCACTCGAATTTGGCGCGAACGGCCCAAATCGTTCGATCTTCGTCGAACGATCGAACAGCCAATGTTCGAGTCGAACGTATGTTCGACTCGAACACGAAGCTCATCCCTACTCGAATGTATTTTCTTATAATCTGCTTGCAATGTTATGTTTTAACTTTCTATTTTTTTTTCATCTTGTTTGACTCCCCAGCTTCCTTCCACGCCACAGGAATGGCAGACTGTGGCATCGGAGTTTGCCACGCGGTGGGACTTCCTCAACTGCGGTGGTGCCATTGACGGGAAGCACGTCTGCATCGTGCCGCCACCCCGTTCTGGGTCCTACTACTACAATTACAAGGGGTTTCATAGCATTGTGCTGATGGCGGTGGTGTCAGCATGGTATGAATTCCTCTATGTGGATGTAGGGAAGAATGGCCGGATGTCCGATGGGGGATCCTTCATCCAGACGGAGTTTGCCCTCCGTCTACAGAGTGACGACCTTGCATTGCCACCGGATGCAGGGAATGTTGAAGGCCTCCCCTTTGTTTTTTTGGCTGATGAAGCCTTCGGACTCGGACCGCACCTCATGAGGCCATTTCCACAGAGGACCCTGACCCCAGAGAAGAGGGTGTTCAATTACCGGCTGGCCAGGGGCCGAAGAGTCGTTGAAAATGCCTTCGGGATAATGGCCAGCCGGTTCCGCCTTTTTATGACTCCAATCCACTTGGCGGAGTACAAGATAAACTATGTCGTTTTATGCTGCTGTGTGCTCCATAATTTTCTGTGCCGAAAATCAAGTAATTATATGGCCTCAGTATTGCCTGAGGCAGGACTTTCATATGCCAATCCCCTGCCTGGCCTCGAATCTGCCCGTCCTGGCTTGCCCCCCCAAAATGCCCGTGAGGTTCGGGATAAATATATGGAATTTTTCACGGGTAGGGGGGCAATTCCTATGCCAGGCCATAAGTAAAGATTCGTGCATAAAGAAATCATTAAAAATCATTTTTTATCTTGTAACTTTGTTTGTTTCCTGTCTCCTAGTTTGTCTTAGTGCATTTGTAGTGACAAGTGTTTTTTTCCTTTAGTAAATAACAACCAATTCACTATGAACCACAAAAATATACACAAATAAGGTTAGAGCGTATTTGAAAAAGAAGCTACACTTGGTTTGTGTTCAAAAATTGTACTCTGTGCACATTCACACACATGGTAAATACATTTTTTTTTTTTTTTTTTGGCTGGCCACAAACCGGCAATTTTTTCTTAATGAAAATATAAAACCATCAGTTGCATTCCAAAAAGTACAACATTGGATACCTCTGGGCAATATGAGACATTCACTTACACAAAATATGTCTCTATCTGGCCGTCCTAATATGGGGTATTGGCACCCCTGGCCAAGCCAAAAATTGAATATGCACACAATATGAAGTAATTTCCAATAGAGATTTTAGACTCCTGATCCCTATTGTCAACATGTGCTATCTGCCATCAGGGGTGATCAATGGACGTGTTTTGTGGGTGCAACCCCTTCTTCAGTTCACCTACTTGAGATACGAGGAAGGGGTTGCACCTCCAAAAGCCGTACATGGATATCCCCTGATGGCAGATGGCACATGTTGACACACTGTGTGCATATTCAATTTTTGGCTGGTCTGATTGTCTAAAAGAGAATAAAAGGGGGAAGAACAATCTGTAAACAAAAATGGGGGTTTTGATGCCTTATTCAATTCTACCCAAAACATCTAGGATGTCTTTAAAGGTTTGATCCATCACATGAATTCTTTGCTTAATTCTGTCCAGTTCTGTGCTACATTCCATCACTTGCTGTATGATTCGTAGGGCACTGTCAGCAGAGAAACGTGTACTTTCTTTCACCACAACGTTTACATCCCCTAAAAACAAAATAAAAAGGTATTATAACTCTGCAGGCCTACATCTCTTACCTGAAGCTGTGGTGACAGATACTGACCTGTTGTGGTGACCAGTTCCACCACGTCATCCACTTCTCCTTCCTGCACTTCTCCTTCCTCCACCTCTTCAACTTCCTCAACATCCTTAGGTTGTGGGTCTTTGTGAGGTTGGGGTTGTTTCGAAGCTGTGGGGTTACTGTGCTCCCTGGAGTGTTCTCCTCCCAGTCTTCTCTCCCCTATGAGAATCAAACAAAAGGTCTATTTATCACACTGAAATTCTTTATGAAAACTAAAAACAGGCTAAATTGCTTGGAAGTGGGGTACAAGTGTCTGTTTGTGTGGAATTTCCACATGAAGACATTATTTCTTCCCAAAATATGTTTAGTATTCACCTTTGGCTGTCAATTTTGAGACATGGAGGCACCACAAAAATTCACTGATGCACCTGTGTGGGACACCCAAAAAAGGCGGTTCTGGTGGTCCACACTATAGTGCTCAAAAGTACAGATGTGGAACCAGCTGCTGAGTGTCCTCTCCTTTACACTGATTAAAGTTTGTATTTCATTCTCTTTACAAACACATCATCTAGCCAACAATGTAAGAACAACAATTGAATCAAAACAGGCAGATGTCTAATTTAATTTAACCCTGTAAAACCTCAAAAAAACGAGGATAGTGGGCGAACGATGTGTCTGTAACGAACGATTACTGTGCCCAACCAAGTTCAAACTATGACATTTTGTAAGGTAGTACAATAGAAAAATGCAATAACATGGAGCAACATGTAAGTTGTGAAATACAATAATAGGAAAAATGTGGAAAAAGTACTTACTTTTTCCTAGCATTCTCTTAATGCTCCTTAACTGCTCCGGCTCCCTCAGTTTGAGGTCAGACCACCTCTTTCTGAGCTGGTCATTTGATCTTTTCACCCCGAAATTCTTCTTCAGACTTTTCACGACTTTCTTCATGATTTTGGCCTTCCTTCTATTAGGTTTGCTATACGGCCCATGCTTTGCGTCATAATCCGACTTTAGCAATATGTCCACCATCTCCGCATAAGACATATTAGATGCCTTGAATCTCCTCCCTGGTTGTGACGTTTCCTCAGTCTCCGGGCTTGTCTCCTCCTCGTTATTTGAGGAATTATCAGACACCTGCTGTGAATCCGCCATATCTGTCTGCGCGCCGAAAGAGAAGGGGCGGGGAAAAGATGTTAGAACGTCATGGGCGGGCGACATGTGAGGAGCGACGTGTGCGTAGTTTTACGCATGCGTGGTGTATATATAGCAAACACATGTGACTATACTACGTTCGGTGTGCGGAGAGAGGAGTTCAAGTGACGGACGTGCGAACGAAGGTATGTGATTTTGTGACTTTGATAAATTGGTGGCCTATACTGTCTTGAGAATGTTGGAGGATATATATGGTGAATAAGATTTTAAGGAGGTTAGACTGTGTGCCTCACATTATTTATTTTAAAAAAATGTGACTTGCAGACCCAAAATGAATGTCTTTATAAGTAACAAGGAATTCCTTGCGGAGTTTATGGACCGGGTAAGGGAGCTGCCCGCTCTGTGGGAAACAAAAAACCCCATCCATAAAACAAAGGGGTACGAAAAGCAGCGGTGGAGACCCTGCTCCCATTTGTGCATACCAAGGTGCCCACAGCCACAGCAAAACAGGTGGACACTAATATTGGGAGCTTGAGAGGCACATACAGGACTGAACGCTCTAAGGTCCTGGCTTCTCAGAGGTCAGGAGCAGCAGCAGATGATGTGTATGTCCCGAATTTGTGGTACTACAGCAGGATGTCCTTTCTGGATGACCACATTGAGGCAAGGCCATCACTGTCCACTCTTCCCCCCAGACTTCCCTGCAGCCAACCTGAGCCTTCTCTGGAGCAAGAGGAGGCAGCCATCCTGGAAGAAGCTGATTTGGACATCTGGAGCCAGGTATAGTATTAAATGAAAATGTATTGTGAAAAACTTAATGCAGGAAAAAGAAGTCAAGATGAAAATCCTAAACTATTTTGGGATACATTTTGGGATACATATATGTTGACCTCTTTAAATCAACATAGCGCTGTTTTGTAGTAATTCTGGATACAGATTATTGTTTCCATGTTTTTTACTATTTATTTTATGTATTTTGTGTTATTTAAATAGCTGCTTTTATTTGTTTTTCTTTACCTGTTTAAGCTATAGGAAAATCAATTGTATCTACTCATCTGTAGATTCATATATGTCATACTCACCGTAGGGTGTGTGGACAATTATTGCATTGTCCCAGTACACCTACTGTGTCTTGCAGGGATCAATTTATTTATCTATAGGCGCTGAGTGGTGTATGGTAGGCCTTAGATACACCCCTTTTTTTATTGTGTTTACGTGATTTTCTCGGCAGCCATGGATGCTTTGCAATTCTTAAGTAGCAGGAGTATTGACATTGCTAATGTATTTTCAATCAGTGAGCAAACGACTGCACAAGTGAATTTTAATGGTATAATGACTACCTTAGGCAATGTACTTGAAAAACAGGTTCGCACTTGGTGGGATATCTGTATATTGGAACAGTATATAAAGGAAAAGATCATAGTCAGAATCCTGCGATGGGAAGTGGTTCCCCAGGATGGCTTGGATGATTCAGAATCAATGAAGGAATGGTACGAATTTTTTAACTCTATGGGGTTTAAACTTCAGGACCTCATCTTAAAACGTAAAAAGAAGAAAATGTTAAAATTAGAAGGCAAAATCAATGACCTTAAATCACAGTTGGATCCTATTAAAGACTCTCAGCAGGTATCTGATTTTAATACCCGAATAAAGAAAAAATTTGAAAAAGTGAATAAGGACACCCAGAAAAAGAAAACTAGAAAATTTCATCGGGATCTGGGTGATTTCCGTTCACACTCGGTATACCTATGGCAACAAAATATCATTCGGAATAATGTTGAAACTAATGGGAACAATATTGATCCTGATAACTCTGTAATAAGACCTTCTCAATCATCTATAAATGTCCCTGGTACCAGTGACATAAGGAGGAACGAAGCTCCTCCCCGTCCACCAAGGGACCAGTCTACCCCTAGTAGGAATACTGGGGATTATGGTAGAGGAGGCTCAGGGAGAGAGGGATCAAATAATGCCCACTATAATCAACAATACCATGTCCCGGTCCACAATAGATTCGACCCACTATGGGAAGAGGGGGCAAGAGGTAGCTATCAGTCTCCGCATCCTTTTTTAGGGAGAGGGAGGGGATGGCAGAGACGAGGCCGAGGGTTTCCCCAACGGAGAGGGAGACCTCCAGCCAAATCCCAACAAAATCAAGAATACAGGAATCCTCAGTGGAAAGAACAACCATATTGGGAACGGGACCAAGCTCACCATCCCAATCAGAGAAGAGACGATCACGAGGATGTAGAGCAGGGAGAAAACTCCAGAAAAAGAAGCAGAGGTCCAGATTAGGAGGCATCTTTAATTTGAGTGACACAACTTTGTCGCATAAGGAAATGAATATTCTGCATTTAGTCCTGAAATGTGGCCTAAAAAGGCCAATTAATAAATTTGACGTCTTTATAGATGTGCATAAATATATGCGGAAAGTGAATATGAAAAAATACTTTCTTAACAAAAATTCCCAACCAGTAACTAATCTATCATTAGTTGTAACAGATAGTGGACTTCGTAACAAATCTCTCTTCAACCCTTTGAATGGTGCGAACCATCAACTGGAAACGTTTAAAGGTCTTGTGATACGAGATCTTCAACATATAGTCCCGAGGAAAGAAGTAAATCCACGACATATATTAGATGGAATCACAATGCTTGAAGAGAGGAAGGATATAATAGTCAGACTCGCTGATAAAGGGGGGGGGGGTGTTGTCATTTTGAACAAAACATTTTATGTGAATCAACTTATGGAGATGTTGGCTGATACCAATACCTATAGGAAGTTGGAGAAGGATCCAACTGTCCAATATGAAATGAATTTGAAACATCTGATAGACATGGGGTACTCTAATGGGGCTTTATCTAAGTGTGAGAGCACTTATCTAGTTCCTAGTAGCAGTAGAATTCCTACTATTTACACGCTCCCCAAAATCCATAAGGATGTGCACTGTCCCCCTGGAAGACCCATTGTTAATGGGATTGGGTCCATCTCTTCCCGTCTGGGGCAATATTTAGATGTATACCTCCAAAAAAGTGTGGTACAAACTCAGGCCTACCTGAGGGACACTAAAAGTCTCCTTCAGATATTAGAGCGAGTGGACCTCACAGGGAAGGAAGAAATATTCCTGGTAACCGCGGATGTCTCTGCATTATACACCATCATCCAGCATGACGATGCTCTGCTGGCTCTGAATTGGGCATTAAGTAAGCGTGAAGACATACCACACAATCAAAAAATCTTTATACGGAATTCTTTAGATTTTTGCTTAAACCATAATTATTTTTGGTTTAATGGTACCTTCTACTCCCAATCTAAAGGAGTTGCTATGGGGGCCAAGTTTGCCCCCAGCATAGCAAACTTATTTATGGGGGAGTGGGAGGATAAGTTCATTTTTTCTATAACCCGCCCACACCTCTTAATGTACAAAAGGTACATTGATGATTTGTTTTTCATCTGGGAGGGGTCTATAGATACACTACATGAGTTTTTAAATGAACTTAATAGTAATAGGAATAACATTAAATTGACCAGTGAATATAGCCCTAGTGATATACACTTTTTGGATGTTCATATATATATAGACAAGGAAATAAGTTGGGAACAAAAGTATTTTTCAAAGCTACGGATTCTAACAGCTATTTGCCTGTTAGTAGTGGACATCACCCTTTATGGTTGAAATTTATACCAAAAGGACAAATCACCAGAGTAAAAAGGAATTGCTCTGAGGAGATGGATTTTCTACAACAGGCCCAAATTATAAAAAACAAATTTATTGAGAAAGGCTATAATGAGGAAAAACTCAACTCCATTATATGCGACTTGGCGGCTTTACCAAGGGATAATTTCCTTAGAGATACATCTTCCACTCAAGAAAACAGCGTAAGACAGTGGAACTTTATCTCAGGTTTTCACTCCCAATACAGGGAGGTTGAAGAAATATTTTATACCCATTGGCATATTTTACGTATGGACAAAGTACTTTCTGCAGTATTACCTGATAAACCAGGCTTCGTGTATCGAAGAGCTCTGAGTTTCTCGGATAAAATAGTAAGGAAGGTTCTGGATCCCCCATCCAGACCTTCCACTTTTTGGGACAAAGATGGCTTTTTTGCCTGCAGAAGGTGCCGTGCATGCAAGGAGGTCAATAGACCTTTGAGGGCAGTGGAATCGTTTATATCAACTTCAAATAATAAAGTGTTTGATGTTAAGGAATTTATTACATGCAATTCCACGCATGTTGTATATGCCCTCCAATGTCCATGTGGGCTTATATATATAGGCCGCACCAAGCGCCAATTAAAAATCCGGATTGCAGAACATATTGCAAATATTATTATCGGATACAAAGATCATAATGTGTCACTCCATTTCAAAATGTTTCACAATCAAGACCCATCAGGCCTCAAATTTTGGGGGGTTGATCATTTAAAACCACCTTGGAGGGGCTCTAATTTGATTAGAGATCTCTCAAAGCGAGAGACCCAATGGATTTTCTCAGTCGATACTTTATTGCCCAAAGGGTTAAATGTGGAGTTGGACATCAACTGTTTTATTAGTGATTTTTAGGTAATTATATATATTTTTCACAAAGGGTTTTAATTTTCATCTAAGTGATCTGTGAGGTTGCATATATGTATATATAATTTAATATTGGTTTATATATATGGATCAGTAAATTTATGTAGATGTTATTATAAATTTTTATTATATATTTTTTTTATATATATTTTATACATATATGCGTCTAGTCACTATGATAATTATAAAAGCTAATTGACTTTTATATTCATATTTTAAGATGTTTTTAACGTTTTATATGAAATGAGTTTTATTATTTTAAATTGCATTTCTGATGGTGTTTTCCTTTTCTGTTTAAAATGTAAGATGGTTTTAATTATCTTATATGAAATCCATCGCTGTGAAGTTATATCCAGATGATGGTTATTATGTGCAGTCAGACTTTGTTTGTCCCATCCTGCTCCCTGTAGAATAGCCTTCGGTTAGATGTGCGTGAAAGCAGACTGTGCACCTATTATTTCTTGTCTGCATGTAGCGCGCACCGATTGGCTGGAGCGGAAGACAATGGGACAATATAAGTCAGCGTGTGCGTCGTGTAGGCACGCCCTCTGTTGAAGTCAGCCAATGACGAAACGCGTCAGGGCGTGACCTACACGACACGCTGGAAGTGGTTGTTTGCGCTCCACCGTCCCGGAGAACCAGGAAGTAAGGAAGCGAGCGGTTCAGCTGGCGGCTCCTGAATCATACGCCGGACGGCGCAGACGGTGAAGTGCAATTGCAATTTACTATTTTTGCTCATATACAAATGGATTGATGTACGTTTAATGTGTGAGGGGTTATTAGTTGTGAGAGGGACCTTTATTGAATAAACCAGGATTACACTATGGTATGTCCTCTGTTTGTTTTTTGGGAGTCAAATGCACTGTGATATCCCCTGGATGGATGCAGTTTTCCGGTGTACAGCTTGGATGTGAACATTGTTCAAAGCTTATATTCATTGGTGATCTGGTGAGTGTTAACCCCTAAGGGGTGTATGCAATCACGTCGTGGACCTAGAGAATCGGTGGAAGGTGCACTCTACAATTTCTTTAGAAATCACCTATGGACACTGTTATGAAACACTGGAATTGGTTGTCATCTTTCTAAAAAGACTATTATGTGATGTTGACCTCTTTAAATCAACATAGCGCTGTTTTGTAGTAATTCTGGATACAGATTATTGTTTCCATGTTTTTTACAATTTATTTTATGCATATATATATATGTATAGTCTACACATATACAGGTGTATATAGAACTACGTGAGGTAAGTTTTAATTAAAATTCGATCTAAATTATTTAAAATAAAATAAAAATTGGACCGTCAAAATTTATGAGTGTATAATTAATTAACCTTAGATAGGTGAAATTAGATAAATAAAAATATAAATATAAATAAATATATCAACATATATGTACATAAGTCTATAAGTTTCAGAGGTTTGGGCCGAGAAAGGGTGCCATTGGGAGGCGGTATTCAAATCAATTGTTAAAAGTATAGATAAAATTGCTAAAACAGTCAATAAAAAATTAATCATAAAAACTGTTAATAAAAACAAAATATCAATAATCACTAATAAAACAATTGATGTCTAGATCTATGTTTAACACCTTCGGAGATAAAGTATCTACGGAATAAATCCATTGGGTCTCAAGCTTGGATAATTCTCTTACTAGATTGGACCCCCTCCAAGGTGGTTTTAGGTGGTCCACTCCCCAAAACTTGAGACCTGCGGGGTTTTGGTCGTGGAACAATTTAAAATGTAAGGAAACATTGTGATCCTTATACCCAATTTTAATGTTTGCCACATGCTCAGCTACACGTATTTTAAGAGCCCTCTTAGTGCGGCCTATGTACAGTAACTTGCAGGGGCATTCTAAAACATACACTACATAGGTAGTGTTACAGGTAATAAAATCTTTAATGGTAAACTCTCTGTTATTGGACGTAGATGTAAAGTTTTCAAGTGCTCTAAGGGGTTTATTCACCTCTCTGCAAGGGCGGCACTTTCTGCAGGCATAAAAGCCATCCTTATCCCAAAAAGAAGGGGGTTTGTGTGGTACGTCTAGTATCTTCTTGACGACCCTGTCTCCATAGTTAGGAGCTTTCCTATAGATAAAAGTAGGTCTTGTTGGTATATAGTTTTTAAGGATCTTGTCAAGAAGGAGTATATGCCAATGAGAAAAGAAGATATGTTCCACTTCTTTATACTGTGAGTGGTATCCTGATAGAAAACTCCATTCGTGATTATTTTTATTATTTAGCCCTTGGAGAGTGTTTTTATTCAAATAGTTGGTTCTTGGAGTAGCTGCGAGGTCTTCAATAATTTTGATTAGTTGTGTTTCTTTATAACCCTTTTCCAAAAATGTATTCTTTAGTACATCAGCCTGGAATAGGAAATCTGCATCCTCAGTACAATTGCGTCTTACCCGCATCAATTGGCCTTTAGGGATGTTTTTTAGCCATGCGGGGTGGTGGCCGCTTTGTGTGGGAAGAAAGCTATTAGCATCTGTGGGCTTAAAGTAAACTTTAGTGCCCAATTTATTCCCATTCCTATATATATGAACATCCAGAAAATGAATACTTTCCTTATTATATTCACAAGTAAGGTTAATATTGTTAGTGTTCTGGTTTAGTTCTTCCAGGAAGGTTTCTAATGATGCTATTGATCCTGCCCATATAAGAAATAGATCATCAATATATCGTCGGTACAGTATCAGTTCTTTAAGTTTCGTGTGGAATACTGTTTTGTCCTCCCACTCTGCCATAAATAAATTCGCTATGCTTGGAGCAAATTTAGCACCCATGGCTACTCCCCTTCTTTGTGAGTAAAAGCTTCCATCAAACCAAAAATAATTGTGTCCTAAACAAAAATCCAGAGCATTACGTAGGAACAATTTCTGTGAATGGGAGATGTCATCTCTTTTAGACAGTGCCCAATTCAGGGCTAAGAGGGCGTCGTCATGTTGTATTATTGTGTATAACGATGAAACATCTGCGGTTACTAAGAACACTTCTTCTTTTCCAGTCAGATCTATTTCCTGCAATAGAGATAGGAGGTCCTTAGTGTCTTTAAGATAGGCGTGTGTTGATGTCACACTGCTTTGGAGGTAATGGTCAAGATATTGGCCCAAACGTGATGTAATCGATCCGATCCCATTCACAATGGGTCTTGCTGGTGGAAGGTTGAGGTCTTTATGGATCTTAGGGAGAGTATATATAGTAGGTATCCTACTACTACTCGGTACCAAATATTTACTCTCCCTCAAAGACAAAGCTCTGGTTTGAAAACCCATTTCCACCAGTTTCTGTAGATTGATTTCATATTGTGGATGGCTAAAAAACATCCCTAAAGGCCAATTGATGCGGGTAAGACGCAATTGTACTGAGGATGCAGATTTCCTATTCCAGGCTGATGTACTAAAGAATACATTTTTGGAAAAGGGTTATAAAGAAACACAACTAATCAAAATTATTGAAGACCTCGCAGCTACTCCAAGAACCAACTATTTGAATAAAAACACTCTCCAAGGGCTAAATAATAAAAATAATCATGAATGGAGTTTTATATCAGGATACCACTCACAGTATAAAGAAGTGGAACATATCTTCTTTTCTCATTGGCATATACTCCCTCTTGACAAGATCCTTAAAAACTATATACCAACAAGACCTACTTTTATCTATAGGAAAGCTCCTAACTATGGAGACAGGGTCGTCAAGAAGATACTAGACGTACCACACAAACCCCCTTCTTTTTGGGATAAGGATGGCTTTTATGCCTGCAGAAAGTGCCGCCCTTGCAGAGAGGTGAATAAACCCCTTAGAGCACTTGAAAACTTTACATCTACGTCCAATAACAGAGAGTTTACCATTAAAGATTTTATTACCTGTAACACTACCTATGTAGTGTATGTTTTAGAATGCCCCTGCAAGTTACTGTACATAGGCCGCACTAAGAGGGCTCTTAAAATACGTGTAGCTGAGCATGTGGCAAACATTAAAATTGGGTATAAGGATCACAATGTTTCCTTACATTTTAAATTGTTCCACGACCAAAACCCCGCAGGTCTCAAGTTTTGGGGAGTGGACCACCTAAAACCACCTTGGAGGGGGTCCAATCTAGTAAGAGAATTATCCAAGCTTGAGACCCAATGGATTTATTCCGTAGATACTTTATCTCCGAAGGGGTTAAACATAGATCTAGACATCAATTGTTTTATTAGTGATTATTGATATATTGTTTTTATTAACAGTTTTTATGATTAATTTTTTATTGACTGTTTTAGCAATTTTATCTATACTTTTCTTTTACAAAAAGTTTTATTGTCATATAAATCAACAGTACAGGTTTACAATAGAGTGTTATAGCATGTATCATACATGGCAAATCCGGGCTTGAAGTCCTTACCTGCAGAGAGGAGGCATGAGTCGTGATCTTATGCTATACGCAAATATAAAGGAGAAATGTAAACAATCATTAGGACCTAATGGTCCGGGACCCGGGTCATGCCCGGCTGTCTGCAAACCTGTAGAGTGAGTGAACAACACACAACAATAGAACCTGATAGCTAGCATCCTCAAGAAAGGATATGCAGGGTTAACAGTAAAATAAGAGCCGAAAAAGGAATAGAAAGAGAGGGAGAGAAATAAAAAAAAAAAAAAAAAAGGAGATGGAGCAGAACAAGAGGAGCAATAGGATGTGAAGAAGGAGAGAAAGAAGAGGGAAGTAGGAGGTCCATGGGGTGTGCGCAAGGGGAGTCCTAAAGTGATAGTAATGTAGCGTCAAACCTAGAAGGGTGGTAGTATGTGACCCAGGGTTGCCAGACCTCAAGAAACTTGTCATGCGTATCCAAAAGGATTGCCGTCAGTTTCTCATTAACCATGACATCGTTCAGGCGATTTTTGACTGCCTCAAAGCTGAGTGCTGGGGTTTTCCATGCTCTCGCAATTGTCATCCTAGTTGCAGTAAAAAGATGCTGGGCTAGTTGCCTTTCTGGACGCAGTAGTTCCACGATGGGCTTACCAAGGAGAGCTACATAAGGGTCCCTCTTGATATTAATCTGAAATAGATTGCGGATGAGAGTAAATACCCTAATCCACAGTCTGCACGCCCGCGGGCATGACCACCAAATGTGTGCCATAGAGCCCTCCTGAGAACACCCTCTAAAACAAAGCGGGGAATAATTTGGAATAAAGCGAGCCAGTCTCGCCGGTGTGTAGTACCACCTATACAATACCTTATAGGCATTTTCCAAGATTAACACGTTACGTGAGCATTTGGACAGAGTTAGTGTCATTGCCTGCCACTCCGCAGGGTCCAACTGCTTCCCCAACTCTTTCTCCCATTGTAGGTGGTAAGGCCTCAATAGGGGCCTCCTAGTAGATATCACAGCCGAATATATCAGTGAAATTAGGCCCGGTGAGTGGGGCCTGGCTCTACAACGGCTCTCAAAGGGGGTCAAGGTATAAGGGGTAGATTGAGACTTAATAAGACTCTGAAGAAAATGGCGAAGTTGTAAATAACGATAGTGCTCTCGCAAGGGAATATCGTGAGAGGAGCGTAAGGCGTCAAATGCCAAAATCCTAGTCGGCCGCAACAGTGAGTGCACATCTGTGAACCCATTCACGGTCCACCATGAGAACTGGGAGGCATTGTCACAGCCTGGAGGGAATAGCGGGCAGTGCAAGAGTCGCAAGAGTGGGAGGTGAGAAGAGATCAACCCCGCAGAGTATTTTACCGAGTCCCATATTCGCAGGGAGTGGGCTAAGCAAGGCCCCATAACCGCCGGACGGTGCACAGGAGGAAGCCAGGGCAATGAGGAGATTGGAATAGGGCCGATGTCGACCAGGTCAAGCATAGCCCAAAGCGGAAGCTGATAGGTCTTATGAAGACACGAAAGTGGGGCTATGTTAGCGGCTATGTAATAAGCCCGTAAATCGGGTACCGAAAGGCCACCATTAATTCGCTTAGCAAATAAAACCTGTTTGCTGATTCGAGGGCGGGTCAAACCCCATATAAATTGCATAATTCTTCGCTGATGTATGCAGAGGATATGTGGGGGAACCCGAACAGGCAAAACACGAAAAAAGTACAGTAGTTTCGGGAGATAGGAGATACGAACAGCTGTTATTCTGCCGAACCAAGACAAAGGCAAATGAGACCAAGACAACAGCTTATCCGTTAGGCTTTTGAACAAGGGCGGAAAGTTAGCCTGGTACAATCCGGAGTACGTAGGGGTGAGGTGGATTCCCAAGTAGGGTAGCGAGGAGACCCACTGGAAGGAGAACGCTGACTGTAGATCCTCCAACAAACCAGGAGAGAGGTTAACCGACAATGCTTTAGATTTGGAGGGATTAACCCGGAGCCCTGAAAGGGCAGCAAAGGTGTCCAAAAGGGATTGTAAATTTGGTAAAGAAATTCTGGGGGAGGTCAAAGTAAGAAGGATATCATCGGCAAATAGGGAAACTTTATGGGGGCAACCCGCTATTTCGATGCCTTGTATGTTGGGATGCGAACGAATCGCCTCCGCCAGGGGTTCCAGAGCCAATACAAAAAGAAGAGGCGATAGGGGGCATCCCTGGCGGGTGCCCCTCTTGATATTAAAAAGAGGAGACTCGAACCCATAATACTTGATTTTTGCCCGGGGGGAGTCATATAAGGCAGACATCCAGTGCATAAACGAAGACCCGAAGCCATAATGCCGAAGAACTGACATGAGGTAAGGCCACGACAGAGTGTCAAAGGCCTTGTGGACGTCCAGGGACAAAAACATAGTTTCCAGCGAGCGGGTATGGGCTATGTGTTGGAGTTGCAATATACGTCGAATAGCATCACCAGCCTGCCTCTGAGGTATGAAACCGACCTGGTCTTTCCCGATTAACCGAGGGAGAAAAGAGTTTAGGCGATTAGCCAGAATTTTGGTCAAAATTTTCATATCGATATTGATTAGGGAGATAGGCCTAAAGTTGGCCCAAGAGGAGTGGTCTCGATCCGGCTTAGGAATCATCACTATGTTAGCCTTTAAGAGGTCCGGGGTAAGGGAGCGACCATTTTTAACAGAGTTATACATGGCCGTTAAATGCGGAGCTACCACAGCGGCCAGCTTCCTGTAGTAAAGTGCCGTAAATCCATCCGGCCCCGGTCGCTTTCCTACTTTTAAATCTTTTATACCTTGGAGGACCTCCGAGACTTGTATGTCCCGGTCCATAAGGGCAACATGCGCGTCCGTCAAGGTCGGGAGAGGGAGATGGCTGAGAAAATCAGCAGTGTCGTGAGCATTAAACTGCTCTGGGTCTGAGTATAATTTAGTAAGGCGGAAACTAAACTCCTCCAATACGCGCAATGGGTTACCCGTAAGGACATTGTGCCGGTTGCGCAATGTGATGGGGCGGGTCTAGGAACGAAAGTCCGGAGTCTGTTGGCCAACGTTCGATTTGGCTTGTTCGCCCTGGTATACCATCTCTGGCGGGACCACCGTAAGATACGTTCAGCCCCCTCGGTGAGACTAAGATCTAGCTCCGAACGGGCCTGTTCCAAGAGTTTGCGGTTGCTAGAGGTGGGGGATTGCTTGAAAAGCCCTGATAACGCCTCCAGGCGTGTCTCCAGGGCCCTTTGTTTCAGACCCCGTTCTCGTTTACGGGTCGACGCCACCCTGATAATGTGGCCACGGAGTACCGCCTTATAAGCCTCCCAAAGCGTTACAGGTGACTCTACCGAGCCTAGATTTTCGCGGAAGTAGTCCTCTGAGGCCTTGAAAATATCTTCCCGGACCTCTTTAAGCGATAAGAGCGAATCGTTCATTACCCAGGGCGAGAACTGGGGTCTGTCCAAAACAGAGTGGCAGACCACCAAAACAGGGTCGTGATCAGACCACGGAACAGCCAGGATAGAGGCCCCAACCACCATGGGAAGGTGGCGACGTAGCATGAACATATGATTGATTCTGGAGTGAGAATGGTGAGGGTGGGAGTAAAACGTATAGTCCTTACCCTGAGGATGGCATTCCCTCCAAAGGTCGACCAGATCATGTGATTGTAGAGAGCGAGCAAATTTTTTTGTGTCAGGGGAGGGAGCAATGTGCTCCGAGGGGTATTTATCAAACGAGGGATTCAAAACTAAATTCGAATCACCCGCAAGAAAGAGAGTACCCTTGTGGTGGGATGCTAGCAGGGTGCAGACGTGAGACAAGAAGGGTCCTGGATTAGAATTTGGTGCATAGTAGGTCATAATGGTGACCTCCTTTCCTTGGATAGTGCCTTGTAGCAATAAATATCTGCCCTCGGGGTCTGCGATCTGTCTGATGCAACTAAATGAGACCGACTTGCGGAAAGCTATGAGCACCCCCTTTTGCTTGGATGGAGCAGTAGCCAAAAACACCTGAGGAAACTGAGCGTCAAAGTATTTAGGGCAGGAAGTTGCCGAAAAATGGGTTTCCTGTAAGCAGGCAATGTCAATCTGTTGCTTTCTAAGATACTTGAAGACCTTCACCCTTTTCTGAGGAGAATTCATACCCTGAACATTCAGGGATAGCCAATTAAACGTCATAGTAGAACTAACAATAAATAGAAGACCATTCCCCAAAGCACACACCCCGCGAACCTAGTGGAGGAAAAAAAAGGATAAAAGACCTGAGAGTCAAAAAGAGAGAAAGTTAAAGAAATTAGATCAAGAAAAACAAAAAGTCCGAGTAGAGCTCGGAGTAAAAACATTCCAATCATCAAGGTTGCAATTGGTAGTGGGACTGGAAACCCACTGGAGGGTCGGAAGTTAGCCAAAACTCTTGTTCCGGTCAACTTCCGAGCCGAGGGGGAGCAGTGGTCCGTCGGAAACCACTCGGCTGGATTTCAATGTAGTCTGGATATTGAGATCAACTACGGCACAGGGTATAACAAAACATGTCCCATAAACCCCACCGAAACAAAGATTAAAGCAATCTTAACCAAATTTATATAATATATCAACTTAACCTTTAAACGGTAAACTGTAGGCTATGGCCAACCCCGCGCTCCGGAGCCCCCAGTGAGAGTACAGGGAGACCAGGACACGAAGCCGGTCCACAGCAAATGCATTGCCCATGACCCGCACACCAGGGCCATAACTGCAGTCTGTGATGAACAGCACACATCCACGTCACTAGTGGGAATGTGCAGAGCAGCACAAGGATAGTTCTCTAGAGCATCAAATCATAAAAGTCTTCACCTGGGTAAAAAAAAAAAAAAAAGGGGGAGGGGAAAGGGTCCAGATGTCTTATTGGCCTAGAGACAGGAATGCCCATGCGTTGCAACTGGGTCTATGCAATGAATAATCAAGAGTGAAGTTTAGATTCATACTTGGTGTTCAAGATAAGACATATCCATCAGTTCAGAATAACGGGCAGGTTTCCTCTTTGGAGCGTCGAAAGAGAATTAATGCTGTCCTCCCTTAGGGACATCCTGGAATCGCTGTGCTTGCAGTGATCGAAGAGCCTGGGAGCCCTGCTGAGACCTCTGCGAGGATCCGTGAGGTGACCGGGATGGCCTTGGTTGGGCCGAGGAAGACTCCGGTTGGGAGGGAGGGAGGTCAAACTGCAGATCCTGAAAATGTCGCCGTAGGTCAGGCAAAGAGGAGGCATGAAACTGGCGGCCAAGGTGGTAGAAGGAGAGCTTAAAGGGGAACCCCCATCTATAACGGATGCCCCGAGCTTGTAGAATCTGTAGATAAGGCTTCAGACTCCGCCTCTTGGCTATGGTGACCGGAGAGAGGTCTGCAAATAATTGGAGGGGATTACCCTGGTGGGAGAAGTTAGGGAGATCCCGTGCAGCCTGCAGGAGCCGCTCCTTAGTCCTGTAAAAGTGAAATTTAATGATAACGTCTCTGGGGGGACCTTCTGTGGGTTTGGGAGCAAGGGACCTGTGTATGCGGTCAAATTCCAAGCGCTCCGGAGGGACATCAGGCGCCAGCTCCTGAAAGAAAGCCGTGGCCGTCCCCTGCAGGTCAGTGATGGTCTCTGGGAGCCCACGGATGCGGAGGTTATCCCTGCGAGCTCTATTCTCAGAGTCCTCTAATTTATCCTGTAGGCTCAACAATTCAGCATTCAGCCTCTCGACCTCGTCCTCGTGACCCTCCAGGACTGTTGTTGTCAAGTCCATCCGCTGCTCCAATTGATTGGTGCGGTGGCCTATTTCCTTAAGCCCCCTCACCAGTTCCGCTGAGAGCTTACGGGAGGCAGAATTTATTTCGTCTCGGACTATACCGCGAAACTTCTGGAGCAAGGCATCAGAGCCAGCGTCAGTGGGGCTTACCAAATTGGAGGGGAACTGGTGTAGGCTGTCCTCAGAATGCTGAGTGGAGTCATCTGGCTCCGGAGGTTCGGGCGCCATTTTGCCCTTCCCCTTCCCTTTCCCCCCTGCAGGAGAGGCCTTCTGCTGTGAGCGGTAGCGCTGCCGGCTCCGGGGTGTATTGTACATAGGTAATATCAGGTAATGTTCGTCGTTCAGAGAGCTGGAGTGGTGGCGTCAGGAAGCAAGATGTGCCTTATTCGCCGAGTTTGTGTGGTCCGACGGCGCAAAGCAGGGAGATCAAGCTGTAATCATCCCCGACTCTGCGTGACTGCCCCCCTGGGCTGTGGGTTTAGTACATAGAAAGAGTCAGCATATGCAGCATTCTAGTTCAGGGGCCATTGCCCGGCCAGCCAAAGCACCTAGGCTTCCAGAGGCAATTTGATGGAGGAGAGTCTTTAGGATGGACTCTAGGGTGCAGCAAGATGGCCGCCTAGCACAGGGCTAAATCTGGTCCACAGTACTCAAACCGGGGGTACCGCTAAGCGCTGCGGACAGCGGGTAGCATGTGGGTAAGCACCAGTGGCTGTAATTTGAGGAATTAGGTGCGTGGCGAGACCCGAGGGATAGAAACAGGCCGTGGAGCCTCAGTAGGGTGGAGCAAGATGGCCGCCGTACAGTAGGCCAGGAACCACCAGACACCCTGCAGGCCGTCGGGGGTGACTATCAGTCCGCGGCTAGGGTCCGGAGCACACACTGAGGGCTGGGATGGAGGACGTGGTGGCCGATCCCCGCCCAGAAGGATGGTAAGGCTACTAAGGCTATTGAGGGACTTTGGGTGGATCAAGATGGCCGCCGCTCACCTCTTTACACAGAGCGCCGTCTTCAGCAGGGTGCCTCCGCCGGCTGTCGACTCCTCTCTGTCCTCCTCCGGGCTTGGAAGGCTGTCTTGGATGGGCTCCGGAAGGGTCGCCGTTCGTCCCGCGGCCGCGGTACTATAGCGCGGTGGATTCAGAGGCCTCGGAGGCCTCGCAGGCCGCAAGATGGCGGCGGATCACCAGGGGATGGAGCCGGCCCAGCTCGGAGTGCAAAGTATTCGGCTCACCCAGAGACCCAAGTCAGGTAGGGATCTGCTGAGGGGAAGCCCAGGAGTCAGGATGGAGGATTTGGTGGACTGGTTGTAAGGCGCTGGCTTAGGATGGCTATTGATTCCGTCGGGCCTAGCGGAGCTCCTCCAAAGCACGTCTATCTCCGCTCGCATCCGGACACGCCCCCCTTTATCTATACTTTTAACAATTGATTTGAATACCGCCTCCCAATGGCACCCTTTCTCGGCCCAAACCTCTAAAACTTATAGACTTATGTACATATATGTTGATATATTTATTTATATTTATATTTTTATTTATCTAATTTCACCTAAGGTTAATTAATTATACACTCATAAATTTTCACGGTCCAATTTTTTTAAAATTTTATTTTAAATAATTTAGATCGAATTTTAATTAAAACTTACCTCACGTAGTTCTATATACACCTGTATATGTGTAGACTATACATATATATATATATGCATTTATTATATGCATGTATCTTATATTGATTTATTTTCAATATTTGGATTAGCGGGTTTAAATTCCCATTTTTTGAACATCTTCTGCTGCTAGAATACACGCATATACACATAGTGGTTGCAAAGCCCGAATATGTCTAATGTAGTGTAAAGATGTTCACTGCATCTCTCAGGGGACAGATTAGGTGTTTCACTAGACCTGTCCCATTGAGCTATATTGTGCAGCTAACACCAAGTAACTGCAGCTTTCCTTCTGCAAACAAATCATCTTTTTTAAGAAACATTCAAACACCGACAGGTGGACATTATCATAGTGCAAGCTTTTCGCTTCTATGTAATAGTGACTGAGATATTGTTTTAAAATCGTGATGGTTTAATTTACATGTTTGCTGTCTTAGTTTGATAGCAACTTTTAGCCCCTCTATGTTCAAATTTTCGTTTTGTTATCTGTTATATAACAAACTGTGCAGTAATACGTGCTGTTGGAACACTCCCCAAAAGCTCCTGTTTGAGGACGAGCATATCTTAGTTCCGCCCTGACAAGCACCAATCAGGGCAGACGGATTGCGGCACTCCAGCCAATAGGCGACGAGCGGGGGGGGGGTTATACCACGCACGCTGACGCTGGGCTATCTACGCCCTCAGTTGAAGTCTGCCTGTGACGAAACCGGTCAGGGCCCAGATACCGCAGCGTCTCTGTAACCAGGAAGTACAGAGTGATCTCCACGGCAACTGTCTCAAACCCGGAACAAAGACTGCAGCGTTACGTTTGCAACACGGGCGCCCTCTTGGGACAGGATAGCGGTGAATACACTCTATACTTTATGTGCTTTTTTACAAGTGATTGAAATGTACGTGCATTTGAAACAGGGACTTTGTATTGGGGGATTTCTTGATTAAAGCAATATTACACTATTGGTGCCTTTATGTCCTTATATGTTTGCCTGAGGATTTTAACCCATACTGCCCTGGTGGTGATGACGGATGTTGGAGTGAGACTACCTACAGACTAAAAAGGCTTATCTTTTTCATCTTTGTGGTGAGTT
This sequence comes from Rana muscosa, assembly GCA_029206835.1. NCBI lineage: Eukaryota > Metazoa > Chordata > Amphibia > Anura > Ranidae > Rana > Rana muscosa. Next base: position 248,199,014 of record CM055127.1, read on the forward strand.
TGTACCCCAGAGGGGGAGCGTGCCTCACTTGTGGTGAAGACTTGGGATTGGTGTAGGGTGCACTACAGACCGTATCCATAGAAGAAATACCACTACTAGTTTGACTGTTGCAAAGTCATCACTCAAGTGTTTTATATGTTTTTGGACATTTATCCATAACCAGCGCTGTTTATCATATGGACTCTATGAGTTTTATGCTTTTTATATGATATTTATTGTATATATATATATATATATATATATATATTTGTGCCTCGTGGTTAAGTATTAATTACCCGTAATTGTGTGTAGCGGCCCCCATGGCCTAATTCCCCAACTTGAGTAAATACAAACAAACTTTAAAGAGAGAAAAAAAAGGGGGAATAGGAGGGTGATCTCCTCTCCTACTTCCACATGTTTATTTATCGATTCCCCTCTACCAGGCCATGGTGTTTAAAAATAAATGATTATACCTTGTGATATCTTCGCCCGTGTTTACATTCAAGCGATCCTCCTGACCTACTCTTCCCCCAACTTTAAGTGACAGGCCCATACTTCCCAGAAAAATGAAATAAAAAATTGTGATATCCTCACAGTGATCATATACAATCTCTGTCCTAATACTACTTTAAGTCCCTCTTCTCCTGTGTGTGCCCTACTCCTTATCCTCCACCCCTCTTCCCATCCCTCCCCTCTCTGTTTCAGCATGACTTAACTCCCTCTCTGATGGGGACAAGGGCCTCATCCCCACAACCCTTGCCCGGTGGTTGTGGGGGTCTGCGGGCAAAGGGCTTATCGGAATCTGGAAGTCCCCTTTAACAAAGGGGACCCCCAGATCCCCCCCATGTGAAATGGTAATGGGGTACAAATGTACCCCTACCATTTCACAAAGAAAGTGTCAAAAATGTTAAAAATGACAATAGCCGGTTTTTGACAATTCCTTTATTAATGTCTTCTCCTTTCTTCCATCTTCCTTCTTCCACCTTCTCCTTCCATCTTCTTCATTGCCCCCCTTTGGTGCACATGGATTTCACGGGACTTTCCCCGTGGTGCCAACGGGGGACGGGGTCACCAGGTGGCTGCGGACTCAGAGGAGAACTGAAGCGTCACACAGTGGGAACCTCGAATTCAAGCAGATCGGCCGGAGAAAGAAGAGGGAACAAGAAGCCGGAGCAAGATGCGGACGAGAACACCGATGGAAGAAGGAAGATGAAGATGAAGAACAAGATGGAGGAAGAAACCCAAATGGAGAAAAGAAGGAGATGGAAGAAGAAGGTGGAAGAAAGGAGAAGACATTAATAAAGGAATTGTCAAAAACTGGCTATTGTCATTTTTAACATTTTTCACACTTTTTTGTGAAATGGTAGGGGTACATTTGTACCCCATTACCATTTCACACAGGGTGGGCCGGGATCTGGGGGTCCGCTTTGTTAAAGAGGACTTCCAGATTCCGATAAGCCCCCCATCAACATGGGAACATGGTGCTTTGGGGTCACAGACATGTTGAGGGCATGTGGCCTGGTACGGTTCAGGGGGGGGGGGCGCTCTTTTCCTGCCAGGTTGTGTGCTCAGATAAGGGTCTGGTGTGGATTTTTAGGGGGACCCCCACACCATTTTCTTTTTAAGTTTGGCACGGGGGTCCCCTTAAAATCCATACCAGACCTGAAGTGTCTGTTACGGATTTTGAGGAAAACCCCCACGCCATTTTTTTATTTCTTTTGGCGCGGAGTTCCCCTTAATATCCATACCAGACCTGAAGGGCCTGGTAATGGAATTTGGGGGGACCCCCACGCATTTTTTTTTTCAAAGACTTTCAATGACTTTTATCTGTATTGACGGGAACCAGCAATTCATTACAGCCGCGAGTACTTTTAAATGACTATTATTTTACTTTACAAATGTCATTTTGCTCTCGGACTGTTAAAAACATGGAAAACATTCGCTACTTTACAGGCATACTATAGACACCCCCCAGGTATGATATTTAGGGCCAGTTCACCCCAGATGCAGTGCAGTGCATTTTTTTGATGCATGAAAAATGCAAAGAAAGTTAATCACATTAATGCCAATGGCATAGTTCACACCACTTCAGTCCGTTCTAGTGCGTTTCAGAAAGGAACACAAAAATTGGTCATGCTGAATTTTTTATGTACAGAACTGTACTGGACCGCAGTAAAACACATCAAAAACGCACCAGAACGTACCTGGAACGCACCAGAATGCACCAAAGACACAACACACTTGTCCTTATTAGGGCAGGTTCACACCAGATGCAGTTCCATGTGCTTTTTTTCTGCACAAAATGCATGCACAGTATTTTCCATGTATTCCAGTGGCTCTAGTTGGCTCTAGGCCAGTTCACACCATAGAAAGTTGGCTCTAGGCCAGTTCACACCATCTTAGGCCAGTTCACACCATAGAAACGCAATCCGGATGCGTTCCAGGTGCTTTTTTGCATGCATGTTTTTGATGCATTCCAGTGCATTTTTGGTTCGTTTGATGCAGTCCAGTGCTTTTTTTTCACCCCTCTTTTATTAACCATAGATAAGGACAAGTGTGTTCCAGTGCGTGTTCCGGTGCATTCCAGTACAGTCCAGTGCAGGTAAAATGCAGCATGTTCTACTTTTTTTGTGGAACTAGAACGCACGGGAACAAACACTGCCATTTAAAACCATATAACCAACTTTCCATGCATTTTTGATGCATAAAATACGCAATGGACTGCATGTGGTGTGAAATGGCCCTTAAGCAATTTGGTATATTTAAAGGCACTTCTTGATTTGTTTTTGGTGTTGTCCAAATTGGTGACATTGATATATGTCCCTTAGGGTGGGACCTGGGCCCCCATTATAAGGCCAATAACTAGAAGATAAGCCAGCCAAGTGGGGACTAGCAAAATTAACAAGTCAGTTTCCATAGACTGCAATGGTATTTGTTGTATAACTTTTGTCCATGTTAGGCTCTTTATTTGCCCTCCAGACCGGGGGGTGTTTTTCCCATCTCTAATTTTGCAGCATGCTGGATGATGTGCTTAATTTTGGACGGGGGGGGGGGGGGTTATTTTTTGCTAGCTGCATTTGTGTTGGTCTGAGCATGCTCAGGAACTTAGGGATTTTTTTGGTGCTTTTTGTGTGTGAACAGCACCTGGATATTTGTGGGCATGCTCAGAGAGAGTGTGTTTTTTAGGTTAGTAATTAAAGGACATCCTTAACAGGTGTACCCACTTTGAAGTTCAGTCTCTACATTGGGTGAACTTGCATTTTGGGTGTTTCATGGACTGTGCATAGGTTTGTGTGCTAATGAGGCAATTGAAAACACATGTTATTTAAAGCTTGCAGATAGCATTCTCTCCCTTGCCCTGAAAAGGTGTGTGTGTGTGTGTGTGTGTGTGTGTGTGTGTGTGTGTGTGTGTGTGTGTGTGTGTGTGTGTGTGTGTGTGTGTGTGTGTGTGTGTGTGTGTGTGTGTGTGTGTGTGTGTGTGTGTGTGTGTGTGTGTGTGTGTGTGTGTGTGTGTGTGTGTGTGTGTGTGTGTGTGTGTGTGTGTGTGTGTCCAAAAGTACAATTTGGTGTCCTTATCGAGTTTGTAACACATGCATTTTATTTGTTATGTCTTTGCAAAACAGATGTTTGTTTTACTTTTGTTGATTGTATTTTTTGTTTGGGGGATATGTTCCCCTGAAATATTTTTGATGTTGATATTGTGTGTCTTTGTTCACTTTGATTTGTCTGTGCTGCATTATTTTGCTAAATCTTTCTCAAGATGTGACTGTTTCAAATTTACCTTCATGTGTTTTTATTTTTTGCTTCCCTTTGTGTTTTCCAAGTCCTGTTTTGTTGGCCAATAAAATTTGATGCAAAGTTTGATGTTTGTGTTTTGTTTTCTATGCAACAAATGTGACAGCTGCAGCTCAACTATGCTTATTGGCATAACAAAACAGGTGTGATTTGTCTAACCTGGTGCCTTCATGGTAGCATATGCATGTATTGTGTGCTGCCATGGATAGTCACCAGGAAATAAAAAATACAGAGCGGTAAGTATTCAATTTTCCTTTTTACTGCAGTGGTTCTCAGCCTCAGTCCTCAAGTACCCCCAACAGGACATGTTTTGTGAATTTATCTTATCGAGAATTGCTGTCCAAAATACCAAACCATTGACTGTGATTTAAAGCACATGTGCAAGATGAAGGAAAACCTGCTGGGGGTACTTGAGAAGCACGGATTTAGAGCGCTGCACTTAAAAATAGCTCAAGGCAATACTATTCTAATTGTGGGCATTTTGAGGTAAACCAAGTGTTAGAACCCCTGCTTGTTTTTTTTTTTAGGTTGGGCTTTGTGTCCCTTTTAGTAAAATTGGCTTCACTTCCTGTCACACAGCTAAACAGGAAGTGAAGGTAAAACCCTACCAATGTCTTTTCTTGGGGACACACAGATCAATCTAACTAGTGTCCCCATTAATCAAATTGCACTCTAGCACTTTGTTGTGTACACCCCAAATCATTAGGTAGTTTGGGGTTTAGTAAAGGAAAATCCACTCTGCAGTACAAGTGTAGTAGCTGAAGATCTGAGGGGAAGCACTAGTGATTTTAACATCCAATCATGTAGAAGCAAATAGGGTGTTTTCTTTTGTTTCCTTGCATGTCCCCCTCGGATATCCAGCAAGTGCACTTGTAGTGCAAAGTGATTTGCCTTTAGAAAATAAACCCCAAAGTACCTAATAATTTGGGGTGTACCCAGCAAAATGCTGGAGTGCAATGTACATAATGGGGAAAGTATTTAGATTGACCTGTGTGTCCCAAAGGAAAGACATTGGTAGGAATTTACCCTCACTTCCTGTGTGGCTATGTGACAGGAAGTGAATTATTTGGAAGGATAAAGTGGCCAAATTTGGAAGTTGTCTTCACCCTATCAGGGGTGCAGACATCCGCAAAAACTGTCTAGACTTCTAATCCCTCTGCACTCTATCCCCAAGCAAAAATAAGAAAGGATTTAATTTAGTTTAACTTTGCAAAGACTCATTCCTTTGCAAAGACACAGTTGAATTGTGATGCATGTCAATAGCCCATTTAAACCCTCTTTAATCACTTGAGATCAGCGCTATAGCTGATCGACGGCCACAGCACGGTCCTCAATTGCCGGGAGTCCATCAATAGACGTCCTCCCCTTCGCGCACGCGCTGTGGTCACTGAGTCACTGAGACTCAGGTGATGACCGATCCGAGTAAGGGGCCGATCCCTGCCCCTTACCATGTGATCAGCTGTCAGCCAATGACAGCTGATCATGTGATGTAAACAAAAGCTCGGTAACGGTTTTTGTTTTCTCCTTGTGCTGACAGCGTGAGCATAAAAAAAGGCAACCACCGGCTTATGTGCAAGGGACATTGGGCCCGAAGAGGAAGAGGCAATTCTGCTTCATCTGTGACAATCAGTAGCCCCTGCCAGTGCCACCTATCAATGCCCACCACTGGTGCCAATCAGTGCCACCTAGCAGTGCCACTTCTCAATGCCCACCAGTGCCAACTAGCAATGCCACCTCTCAGTGCCCACCCTTGCCACCTTATCGGTGCCCATCAGTGCAGCCTCATCAGTGTACATCAATGGAGAAAAATTACCTTTTTTTTCTAAATTTTTTAACTAAATATTAACCACTTCCCTACCGCCCACCGTCAAATGACGTCCTTGACTTTGTGAGGTGACATCTGAATGATGCCTGCAGTTGCAGGCATCATTCAGATATCATTCTTTTCAGCCGGCGATTCTGTGCACGATAAAAATGATCATAGTGGCAGTTCCACCACTTGATCGTTCTTATAGGCGGCGGAAGGGGACATCCCCCCCTCCCGCCGCCATCCGGTGGTTCTCCGGGCTCTCCCGTGCCATCGGGGGGCCCAGAGAACGAATTGCCCGGCGCCAGATGGGAAGCATAGAGATGACTGGTGACCAGATGGTCACCAGTCATCTCTATGACCGTCAGAGGCCCGGGCGCAACATTATGACGTCACGCCGGGTTCCCGTATGTAAACAAAGCCGTGATCTCGGCTGTCAGCATGAGATCGGTGATTTTTTTTACAGATCTCATGCTTTCCAGCCTAGAGGAGAGATGTGGGGTCTTATTGACCACGCATCTCTCCATAAAGAGGACCTGTCACAATAGATTCCTATTACAAGGGATGTTTACATTCCTTGTAATAGGAATAAAAGTGATCAAAAAGACAAAAAAAGTAAAAAAAAAGTGTAAAGAATATTAAAAAAAAAAAAAAAAAATGCCCCTGTCCCCGGTAGCTCAAGCTCAGAAACGAACACACGTAAGTCCCGCCCACATATGTAAACTCCGTTCAAACCACACATGTGAGGTATTGCTGCGTGCGTTAGAACGAGTGCAACAATTCTAGCACTAGACCTCCTCTGTAATGAGAAAATGGTAATGTGTAAAAAAATTTAAAGCATCGCCTATGGAGATTTTGAAGTACTGAAGTTTGGTGTTATTCCATGAGTGTGCGCAATTTTAAAGTGTGACATGTTAGGTATCTACTCAGCAAAACAACGTCTTTCACATTATAACAAAAAATTGGGCTAACTTTACTGTTTTGTTCTTTTTTAATTCCTGAAACCATTTTTTTCCCCAAAAAAGGCGTTTGAAAATTTATTGCGCAAATACCGTGCGAGAAAAAAATTCAATGCCATTTTATTCCCTAAGGTGTCTGCTAAAAAAACATATATAATGTTTGGGGGTTCTAAGTAATTTTATAGATAAAAAATTTAGGGCTGTGGAAATTAACTATTAACCACTTAAGCCCCGGACCATTTTGTAGCTAAAGGACCAGAGCTGTTATCAGAATTTTGCACTGCGCTGTTTTAACTGTAAATTGTGCGGACATGCAATGTTGTACCGAAACAAAATTTGTGTCCTTTTCTTCCCACAAATAGAGCTTTCTTTTAATGGTATTTGATTGCCTCTGCGATTTTTATTTTTTGCGATATAAACGGAAAAAGACCGAAAATTTTGAAAAAAAATGATATTTTCTACTTTTTGTTATAAGAAAAATCGAATGAACTCAATTTTAGTCATACATTTAGGCCAAAATGTATTCAGCCACATGTCTTTAGTAAAAAAAATGTCAATAAGCGTATATTTATTGGTTTGCGCAAAAGTTATAGCGTTTACAAACTAGGGTACATTTTCTGGAATTTACACAGCTTTAAATTTATGACTGCCTATCTCATTTCTTGAGGTGCTAAAATGGCAGGGCAGTACAAAACCCCCCCAAATGACCCAATTTTGGAAAGTAGACACCCCAAGGAAATTGCTGAGAGGCGTGTTGAGCCCATTGAATATTTTTTTTTTGTCTCCATTGATTGAATAATGACAAAAAAAAAAATAATTACAAAAAGTTGTCACTAAATGATATATTGCTCACACATGCCATGGTTATATATGGAATTACACCCCAAAATACATTTTGCTGCTTCTCCTGAGTACGGGGATACCACATGTGTGGGACTTTTTGGGAGCCTAGCCGCGTACGGGACCCCGAAAACCAAGCACCGCCTTCAGGATTTCTAGGCACAAATTCTTGATTTCACTCCTCACTACCTATCACAGTTTCGAAGGCCATAAAATGCCAAAATAGCACAAAACCCCCCCAAATGACCCCATTTTGGAAAGTAGACACCCCAAGCTATTTGCTGAGAGGCATGGTGAGTATTTTACAGCTCTCATTTGTTTTTGAAAATGAAGAAAGAAAATATATATTTTTTTTTTTCAATTTTCAAAACATTGTGACAAAAAGCGAGATCTGCAAAATACTCACCATACCTCTCAGCAAATAGCTTGGGGTGTCTACTTTCCAAAATGGGGTCATTTGGGGGGGTTTGTGCCATCTGGGCATTCCATGGCCTCCGAAACTGTGATAGGCAGTGAGAAGTGAAATCAAAAATTTACACCCTTAGAAAGCCTGAAGGCGGTGCATGGTTTTGGGGTCTCGTACGCGACTAGGCTCCCAAAAAGTCTCACATGTGGTATCCCCGTACTCAGGAGAAGCAACAGAATGTATTTTGGGGTTTAATTCCACATATGCCCATGACATGTTTGAGCAATATATCATTTAGTGACAACTTTGTGCAAAAAATAAAAATAAAAATTGTCTTTTTTCCGCAACTTGTGTCAACATATAAAATATTCCATGGACTCAACATGCCTCTCAGTATATAGCTTGGGGTGTCTACTTTCCAAAATGGGGTCATTTGGGGGGGTTTTGAACTGTTCTGGCATTTTATACACAACATTAGGAAGCTTACATCCACTCTTCTAACCACTTGAAGACAAAGCCCTTTTTGACACTTTTTGTTTACATGAAAACTTTTTTTTTTTTGCAAGAAAATTATGTTGAACCCCCAAACATTATATATATTTTTAAAGCAAAGGCCCTACAGATTAAAATGGTGGGTGTTGCATTTTTTTTTTCTACACAGTATTTGCGCAGCGATTTTTCAAACGCATTTTTTGGGGAAAAAACACTTTTTTTCATTTTAATGCACTAAAACACACTATATTGCCCAAATGTTTGATCAAATAAAAAAGATGATCTTAGGCAGAGTACATAGATACCAAACACGACAAGCTTTAAAATTTCGCACAAACGCGCATTGGCGACAAACTACATACATTTTTAAAAGCCTTTAAAAGCCTTTACAGGTTACGCCGTTAGATTTATAGAGGAGGTCTACTGCTAAAATTACTGCCCTCGATCTGACCTTCTCGGTGATACCTCACATGCATGGTGCAATTGCTGTTTACATATGACGCCAGACCGACGCTTGCGTTCGCCATTGGGCAAGAGCAGGGCAGGACAGGGGTGCTTTTTTTTTATTTTTTTTATTATTATTAATTTTGCTTTTTTATTTTATTTTTAAACTGTTGCTTCCATATTTATTTTTTTATCATTTTTATTGTTATCTCAGGGAATGTAAATATCCCCTATGATAGCAATAGGTAGTGTCAGGTACTCTTTTTGAAAAAACTGGCGTCTATTGGACCCTAGATCTTTCCTCTGCCCTCAAAGCATCTCACTAAACCAAGATCGGTGTGATAAAATGCTTTCCCAATTTCCCAATGGCGCTTTTTATATCCGGGGGGGGACATTCCCTCCCACTGCTTGTAAAAGCAGTCCAGAGGCTAATTAGCCACTAGGATTGCTTTTACATGAAAGCTGGCCGCTGGCTGAAAAGAATTATACCAAGATGATACCTAAACCCGCAGGCATCATTCTGGTATAAACATTCAAAGTCCAGCAACATACCAGAACGTTGCTGGTCCTTGTTGGACATGTATTGTAATCTTTTTTTTTCATGCAGCCTGTTGGCTGAACGAAAAAAAAATGATTGATCGGTGGGTATGCCCACCATTAGAATACCGCCCTTCATCCACCCACTTCTAATGATGGGCATACATGCACCATTTATATATGCCGAAGCATGGGGGCATCTTCCCGCAAAAGTTATGCCACGTACACATGGTCAGACTTTTCCACGGGCAAGCCTCCGTCGGAATTTTGACCATATGTACGCGGCATTAGGAGCAAAATCGCTCCTCCGCTCCTCCGCCCCTGCTGCCCCAATGCTTCGGCATATATGCTTCTTTTTTTTTAACTGTGGTGGTGAAATCACCTCCTACAGCACTGGAGTCGCAGGGATCAGGCCTGTCTCTGCGAACACTGCAGTTATGTGTGTTGTGTTTTGCAAGTGACAGTGATTGATCGATACTGCACTTGGGTGGCCTGGGCTGGACGGAGGGGCAAAACGCAGGTGCTAGCAGGTATCTGGGCTGATCCCGCTAACACTGCGTTTTTGGGAACCCTAAACTGCTGGGGACGCTAGTATAGATCTGATCAGATCAGATATTGATCTGTTCAGATACTATACCACTAAGGGGGGTGTATGCTTCACGTGTGGGTGTTAGCGCTACTGGCACTAACCTGACGCTGCCTGGGGTGTGACGCAGACCCTCTTTGACGCTAAAACCTAATTGATATCACCCGCTGGGCGATCAGGGGGTTAAACCTTTATTGGGTTATATACGGTGGGTGCCCTGACACTATAAAAAGCAAACTAACTTACCAGCGACACCCGTAACACTTATATGGTGATTACTGGTGAAAGGGTTAACTAGGGGCAATTAGGGGGTTAAAACCTTTATTAGGTAATATATGGGGGTACCTGACGCTATATAAAAACCTGACGCAAACCTAAAAATAAATTACTGGCTACCTATCGGCATCACCGATGCTAAGACAGCGATCAGAAAAATGATCGCTTAGCGACAGTGGTGATAGGGGGTGAAAGGGTTACCTGGGGGCGATCAAGGGGGTTAAACCTTTATTAGATAATATATGGGGGTACCCGACGCTATAAAATCCTGCGGCGAACCTAAAAAAAATAACTGGCTACCGATCGGCATCACCGACGCTAAGACAGCGATCAGAAAAACGATCGCTTAGCGACAGTGGTGATAGGGGGTGAAAGGGTTACCTGGGGGGCGATCAAGGGGGTTAAACATTTATTAGGTAATATATGGGGGTACCTGACGCTATAAAAACCTGCGGCGAACCTAAAAAAAATAACTGGCTACCGATCGGCATCACCGACGCTAAGACAAATGATCGCTTAGCGACAGTGGTGATAGGGGGTGAAAGGGTTATCTGGGGGGCGATCAGGAGGTTAAACCTTTATTAGGGGGGGTTAGGGGGCTACACTGGACCTAAAACTAACTTTAGTGACACTTTTACAGTCACAAATGTCACTGATTGCAGTGATCAGTAAATAAATGGTCACTGCAATCAGTGACACTGTCACTGGGGGCTGGGGGGTGATCTGGGGTGTCTGGGGGGGCGATTTATGTGCCTATGTGTCCTGGTGTCAGTGTAGTGTTTTGTGCACTAACCTGCATCTTCTCTTGTGCGGCGCTCGGTAACTATACAAAGGCGATCACGTAGATATACGTGATTCTGCCTGTGGGTGCCATTCTGCCGACATATTTTTACAGTGAGCGGTCGTTAAGTGGTAATTCCTTGATTAATCGATTAATTGTTTTGATCCATCAAAATTCTTTGGGCTTGCCGTGTCCATCTGAAGGGCTCCTTTGCTGTGCCTTCATATCTGCATGCCGGCGGGACCTTAATATCTGCCACACGCAAGGGCTGTTACACTTCCCTCTATCAACCTGGGATTCTATAGCATGCTCTGGGAGTTGATAGTTCCCTTCACGGGACATCTACATGCCGACGGACTGATGTTAGCCCCTCCTCATCTGGATTCAGCAGTGGTATCGTTGTACACATTTTTATACCAGTATCATACTTAGCTACATGTTTTTATGACTGCTTTTGCTACCGTTTGGTATTACTCGCACCATTTTTACAGTTTATGTAGCTACATCGGTTTTATCACCAGTGTAATATTTATTTTGTTACCTACTTGAAGACTATAAAAGTTTTAATGCTATTCCCATCGAGCGCTGCCTTTGTGTGTTTTTTGTATCCTGCTATCGATTTTTCGAATGGTTGGTAGCTGCACTAGGAATCGACCTGCAAGGAGATCAGCTAAAAGTAGTTGGATCTGTATGTGCGTTATAATTAATCAAAATTAGTCGATCGATTAAAAAAAAAAAACAATTAATTGAACACGAAAATTTTATTCAGTAACAGCCCTAAAAAAATTATGATTTTTACATGAAGGAGAGAAGTGCCAGAATAGGCCCGGTGCTGAAGTGGATAACATATCCCAATTTTTTTTTATAGTCGGTCTTTTGTATTTATATAAAAAAAAAAAACGCAGAGGTGATCAAATAGCACCAAAAGAAAGCTTTATTTGTGTGCAAAAAATTACATTTTCATTGGGTTACAGTGTTGTATGACCGCGCAATTGTCATTCAAAGTGCATCAGCGCTGAAAGTTGAAAATTGGTTTGGGCAGGAAGGGGGTTTAAGTGCCCAGTAAGCAAGTGGTTAATGTATAAGGCTACATGCACACGGACATTTTTCCAGCCGCTTGTTTGAGGGTTTTTTGCAGCTTAAAAACGCCTCTCCATGTTAGCCTATGGCCTCATGCCCACCATGTCGTTTTTGAGCTGTAAATGGCATAGCCGTTTTTAGGCCCCATGTACACGGGACGCTGGTGCAAAGTCTTCAGAACTAAGGTTGAAACCGGCGTTTAGAAACACGCGTTTTGTCGCGTTTGCATGCCGCGTTTTACCGCATTTGCGTCTATAAGCGTTTAGTTAGGAAACATCATAAAGAGTCGACCTAAGCTCAAAAAACAGTATTATTAACCATTTTAGCTATTTTGTGAGACCAGAGTGAGTATCAGCAGCTGAGAGAGCAGCAGTGTACTTGTATTTAGCGTGTCACTTGCCACAAGTTGTGGATTGTCCACTTGCCCTGTCACCTGGCACAAGTTGTGGATTGTCCACTTGCCCTGTCACCTGGCACAAGTTGTGGATTGTCCACTTGCCCCGTCACCTGGCCACATCACCTGGCACAAGTTGTGGATTGTCCACTTGCCACGTCACCTGCCACAAGTTGTGGATTGTCCACAATGCAATGGAAGCAATTACATTTTTTTTAATATATATTTTTAATGGTCATTTGCTATATTTCTTGAGTTTTTAAATGTAAAAAAATAGGTCACCTTTAAAAACGCTTATAAAGGAAAACGCGGCTAAACGCTGGTACCGCGTCTGAAACGTGGAAATCTTTGGCGTCTGAATGCATTTTTTGGGTTTCTGAAAAACTAGGTAAATGCAACTGCCTAAGGGCCATATCACACCTTGGAAACGCAGTCCGGATGCATTCCAGGTGCTTTTGTGAATGCGCGTTTTTGATGCAGTCTAGTGCTTTTTTCCCCCCTCTTTTTCTTAGGCCTCATGCCCACGGACGGAACATTTTAAAAAATGGTCTGTAAGGCTCGATTCACACTAGTGCGTTTTTTGGTGCATTTGCATTTTGCAGAAATGCAGGGAAATTTTTTAACATGGGTTCCTATGGAACATGTTCACATCAATGCATTTTTGTGCCTCTGCGTTTTTGGAAAGGGTCGGGGACTTTTTTTTTCCCAGCAAAAAACAGCGTTTTGCATGTAATAGAATTCACTGGACCCGCATCCAAAACGCAAGTACCGCGATTTTTTTTAACCTGTTTATAGCTGGTTGTTAAAGGAAATGTAAAAAAAATAAACATTGCCGGCTATATAAAAAAAAAAATAAAGAAAAAAACAGCGTGGGGTCCCCCCCCCCAAGGGCCATACCAGGCCCTTGGGTCTAGTATGGATTCACAGTCCCTGGGAATGATGGGACTGTGATGTCATAGGGGGGCGGGGTCACCGGGTGGCATCACCCGGTGACCACGCCCCATGCCAATATAAGTCGTTGCGCTCCGCGCACACAACATTGTAGCGGCAGACAGCGACGAAGCAACATCGGGCGGAGAGAAGAGGGAAGAAGACGACGATGAAGACCGGGACCCCACTAGCAATAGAGCTGGAAGAAGATAGTGGGGCGCCCGGCAGAAGGTAGAAAGAACCGGAGATTGTGGAGAAGGCACCGGAGAGCGGAAGAAGAACCAGAGAGTGCGGAGACGACACCGGAGAGCGGGAGAAGAACCAAAGAGCGTAAAGACAACACCGGAGAGCAGAAGAAGAGACCCCCGAAGTCGGAAGAAGACCCCCGAAGTCGGAAGAAGACCCCCGAGCTGCCTAATAAATTACTTTAAAAACCTGTGCTGTGTTTTTTTTATTGACTTTTTTGCCACCAGGTGAACGGGTAGGGGTACGCTCACATAGGGTGGGGGCCAGGATCTGGGGGTCCCCTTATTGAAGGGGGCTCCCAGATTCCGATAAGCCCCCTGCCCGCAGACCCCGACAACCAACAGCCAGGGTTGTCGGGAAGAGGCCCTTGTCCCCATCAACATGGGGGCAGGGTGCTTTGGGGTGGGGGGCGCAGGGCACCCCCTGCCCCAAAGCACCCACCCCCCATGTTGAGGGCATGTGGCCTGGTACGGTTCAGGAGGGGGGGCGCTCGCTCGCCCCCCCTTTCCTGACCTGCCGGGCTGCGTGCTCAGATAAGGGTCTGGTCTGCTTCACGCTCAAGTCGTGTCCATGTTGCCTCGCAAAGTCGCACTGCCCCTGTGTCAACCGGCACACGAGTTGCCCCGCAAGTCGGATCGTCTTGATCCGACTTCCCGTGCGACCTCTATTCAAATCAATGGGCTCCCATAGGGAACCATTCATTTTGAATAGAGATACAAGCGCCGCTGACATTTTTATTTACTATAACATTGCGCTGCCGGTTCACGCGCCCAATTAAGAATTTATCCGGCGCACCAATTAAGGTATGAACCGGCGCAGTGCACTGTTAGTAAATCACCCCCATAGTGAAACATCATGAGGAGACATTAAATTCATATAAAGACCAACTCGACGATTATGAAAACTAGAGTTAGACTTACCGGTAACTCTATTTCTAGGAGTCGTCCAGGACAGCACTAGAGAGATAGGCTCCACCTCCGGAGGCAGGAAACACATCATACCGATCTTTAAAGGGCGGCTTCCGTCCCTCGTCCTCAGTCTTTTAACCGAGAACTTCCCCGGAACGGCTTCTGAAACAAAAACAATCGTCCACCATTATAACAGCATATAGGGAGGGAATCCCTGCTGTCCTGGACGACTCCTAGAAATAGAGTTACCGGTAAGTCTAACTCTAGTTTTCTCTAGTCGTCTGTCCAGGACAGCACTAGAGAGGATCAGCGAGAACTTACCAGATTAGGGGGGGGACTACCGCTTGGAGGACTTTCCTCCCAAACGCTTGGTCTTGCGCTGAGAGAAGGTCCAATCTATAATGCTTCATGAACGTCGAGTAATTTGACCATGTCGCTGCTCGACAAATTTGTTCTGGTGTTGCTCCAGCTCGCTCTGCCCAAGAGGCCGATAGTGCCCGTGTGGAGTGAGCCATGGGGGAAAAAGGGCATTCTTTTCCTAAGATTTTGTAAGCTTCCACAATAGCCTGCTTAATCCATCTTGCGATTGTGCCTTTTGAAGCTTGAAACCCCAATTTTTTTCCCGAATGCAAAATAAATAGAGCATTGGATTTCCTAATGTTTTTGGACAACTCCAGATATTGTAAGACACAGGCTCTCACATCCAGATTGTGGAATTCTGTCTCCCTTAGATTGGTTGGGGACCCACAAAAAGAAGGCAAAACAATTTCTTGAGCCCTATGGAACTTTGACACCACTTTGGGCAAAAAACCTGGGTCTGTACGTAATACCAGCCTTTCTTCAAAAACTTGTAGAAAAGGCTCCTTAATGGAAAGTGCCTGCAGCTCACTAATGCGTCTCGCAGTGGTTATGGCCACTAGAAAGACAGATTTTAGCGTGACCCATTTTAGGGACAGCTCTTTCTTTTGTGACCATTTAGCCCAACCCTGCAACACTGTCGTCAGGTCCCATTTTGGCAGGACTTTAAATGGAATGGGTCCAATTCTGGCTAACCCCTTGAAGAACCTGCTCACTAGCGGGTCTATAGCCAGGGGTCGCTCTAAAAAAACTGACAAGGCCGATACCTGTACTTTTAGTGTACTAATGGCCAGTCCTTTATCCGCACCATCTTGTAAAAACTCCAAGATGGCTGGGATACTTGCAGACACCTTTTTGGTATCCAACCATGAACAACATTTTTTCCAAACTTTAACATAAATCGCTTGGGTAACCTTCTTTCTACTAGAAAGAATGGTGTTTACTACCTTATCCGAGAGCCCCTTAGACTTCAGGAGACTCTCTTCAGACACCAGGCTGACAGCTTCAGGGTCTGAACCTTGGATAATAGGACTGGGCCCTGGGATAGCAGATCCTTCCTTACGGGCAACATGAGGGGGGTTCTGCTGTCAGGCGTAACAGTATGGAAAACCAAGGCCTCTTTGGCCAATACGGGACCACTAGGATCATTGTGGTGCGTTTCTGCACAAATTTCCTCAGGACAAGAGGAATACGTTTGAACGGGGGAAAGGCGTAACATAGGTGAAACGGCCACTTCTGGACTAGGGCATCTATCCCTTTGGCCCCTATTTCTCTTTCTATCGAAAAGTAAGCTGGAACTTTGGCATTCGACCTGTTGACAAACAAGTCCACTTCGGGAATGCCCCACTTCTCTATTATTAGTTGGAAGACCTCCCTGTTTAGCGACCACTCTGATTCGCACACTTGGTGTCGGCTCAGAAAGTCCGCCAGGCAATTGTCCACTCCCTTCAGATGGACCGCGGATATGGACTTCAGATTTTTTTCTGCCCAGGCAAATCTTGATTAAGGATGGACACCTTGTTCCTCCTTGCTTGTTTAAATATGAGACTGCTACCACACTGTCTGAGAGGACCTGTACGTGGTGATTTTTCAGCTCCGCGACAAATGCCCTTAGGGCTTCCCAGATTGCTTGCAACTCCCTCCAATTGGCTGACCTTTGGGACTGCACTTTTTCCCAGCGCCCTTGGGCTACCTTTGATCCCCAATGGGCCCCCCAGCCCCAGGCACTGGCGTCCGTGGTTATTCGGACTGACACCGGAAGAGACCAAAATAGACCCTCCACTAGGTTCTCTTCGTCCCTCCACCACCAAAGAGACCTTTTGGTCTTTAGGGATAGGTGGAAGGTCGCGTCCAACGATTCCTGCGTTCCGTCCCAGTTGTTCAGGATATTTGCCTGAAGACAACTGAAATGGGCCCTTGCCCATGGTACCGCAGGGATTGTTGCCGTCAGGACACCCAAACCCGACATGGCTGAGCGGGTAGAAATTGCCAGATTGTTTTGAAGGAAGGCTGCCGTAGCCTTTACCTTTTTTACTTTCTCCGCTGCGAGATAAATTTTCTGCATCACTGAGTTCACTAGGAAGCCCAATTACTGCAGGACCTGTGTCGGGGTTAGGTTTGACTTCTCCCAATTTATTAACCAGTTTTTCCAAAAAGGATATGGCCACCCGTAGATCCTCTTGCAGTTGGAGCGCGGAGGGTGCAAAAAATAAAAGGTCGTCCAGGTAAGGGATGACTGATATCCCTTCCAGTCTCAGGGGGGCCAGTGCCTCCGCCAAAATTTTTGTAAATATTCTGGGGGATGAAGACAGGCCGAATGGCAGGGCCCTGAATTGAAAATGTCGGACCTGCTTTCCCCATCTGATTGCTACCCTTAAAAACTTTTGAGATTCCGGATGGATAGGGACGTGTAAGTAGGCATCCCTCAAATCGAGGGAGGCCAAGAAACAATCCGGGGGAAGAATTGACTTCACCGAAAGGATTGTCTCCATCCGAAATTTTTTGTAAGCCACCCATTTGTTTAGTGATTTCAGATTTAATATTAGGCGGAAATTGCCTGACGGTTTTCTCACTATGAAAACATGCGAGTAGAAACCTAGGTTTATCTCCTGCTGTGGCACTGGGATAAGAACCCCCTGGTCTACCAAGTCGCCTATTTGTGACAACAATGCTGTCTTTTTCTGATAATCCCTGGGCGGAGAGGTTACGAACGTTCTTGTGGGCGGAGTGCCCCTGAACTGAATTCGATAGCCTTCCCTGATTATCCTCTGAATAAATGTATTTGGGGTAGTCTTTTCCCACTGTGGGAGGAACTGCCCCAATCTCCCTCCCACTGGAACTAAGTCACTGGGATTTGGTGGTCTTTTTAGGAGAGGAAAACAGGACACCTTTTTGCTTACCCTTTCCCCACTGCTTCCCAGAGGTCGACCCATTAAGGGCCTGCCCCTGAATCGGCCTTTGTCCTTGGGGACGAAAAAAACGTTTCCCCTGAACCCTTTTATTTTTGACCGGGAAGGCCTTTTTCTTGTCGGCAGTACAGTCTAGCACTTTCTCTAGATCTTGCCCGAACAAGAGGTCTCCTTCAAATGGGATGCCACATAGTCTGATTTTTGATGCCGGGTCTCCTGACCAGGACTTTAGCCATAAAGCCCTGCATGAGGAATTTATTAAGGCAGCGGTCTTTGCCGATAGCTTGACCGACTCCGCGGATGCGTCTGCCATATAGCCCGCCGCCTTGTGTAGCATAGGTAGGGAATCAAGAATCTCCTTCTTGGAGGTCCCACTTTCCAGATGGTTTTGTAGCTGGTTCAGCCAGACCTCCAAGTTACGAGCCACTATAGTTGTAGCCATTGCTGGTTTTAAACTTGTCATGGCTACTTCCCATGACCTTTTCAGCAGTACCTCCATCCTTTTGTCCATAGGTTTCTTAAGGACATTCATGTCCTCAAAGGCGAGGTCTGTTGACTTGGAACACTGGGAAAAGGCTGCATCCACTTTGGGCACTTTGTTCCAGATACAGGAGGAATCCTCACTGAAGGGAAATCTCCTCTTCAGACTTTTGGGAAAAAACAATTTTTTCTCTGGTTCCCGCCATTCCTTTTTAATAGAATCTGCCAGTGTACTATGTACCGGAAATACCCTGTTCTGACCCTCTTTCATGGTTTGGTACATCTGGTCATGCAAGGACAAGGAAGCCTGCTCTTCTTTGATATCGAGAGTCTCATATATCACCCCTAATAAGGCATCCACCTCCTCGAGTGAGAGCCTGTATCTGGGTGAGCTTGTCCCCTGGCTCGGAATATCTCTGGATGAAGCCGCCTCACTTAGCTCGTCCAAGGAATCTGGTTCCCCTCCGTCTGATGCGTCACCCACCTCTGGGGCCGAATCAGGGGGGGCTGCAGCTGGTGGTTTTGGGGTTTCAAGGCTTGCCAGCATTGATTTAATGGTCTTCATTTCTTTCTGAACCCCAGCAATTAGTTCCTTACATGCCCCTGTTGCCTCCTTGTAAACCAATTTGTCAATACAGGGTTTACAAAGGGGCTTGCTCCATCCCTCCTTTAGTTTGTTCGTACATGACGGACACCTCTTCTTCCCCCCTGACCTCTCTGGGTCTTTAGGCTGAGCCTGCGAAAGAGAAGGAGAGAAGAACCCAGGGCAAGTAGTCAAAAACCCTTTAGACAATTGGGGATTGTACCTTCACCACACCGATGTGCACCCCCACCAGCCGCTGACAGGATTCGCATGGCTCTTTAGCCCGGATCCTGTCGCTGAAGGAGGGGGGGTATTTCCCCTTTTTTCCCCTCCTTCCCCAGCCCTGTAGGTCCAGGGCACCCCAGTGTCTGCCTACCTGAGCCGGGCCGGCACCAGTGCCACATGGTTCCATTGTCTCCATGCTGTCTTCTACCTCTGTAGTCAGCTGCTGGATCATCTTCAAGGAACCGTCTATCTTGTGGCCGGCGTTTTTAATTTTTTTTTTTTTCCGCCATGGCCCCAGCGTCCACGCTCGCCGCGCGACCCGGAACCGGAAGTGTTGTGCCGGAAGTACCCGCCCTCCTCCTGCGTTCCACAGGCCGGAACTCGAGGCCTACGCCCGCCCCCCGCTGGACACACACGCCAGAGACCACAGTACCTGGCCGGCAGATGCCAGGATGTCCTGTGCGGGGAACGTCAGCCCTCCTCGGGCTATACCGGAGGATTGCGCCGGTACGAGCTTCCCTGCAGCCTGACCGGGGGACCCAACAAAGCCTGCCACCTTCCAGGTATCGCAGACCTCCTTCCCCCTTCCTCAAGCAGTCTGCCTCGGCTTAGGGGAAGGAGAGCTCCATCCAGCCTCCTCCTCTGGTGGAGGAAACTCAAAGACTGAGGACGAGGGACGGAAGCCGCCCTTTAAAGATCGGTATGATGTGTTTCCTGCCTCCGGAGGTGGAGCCTATCTCTCTAGTGCTGTCCTGGACAGACGACTAGAGAAAATAGAGATCGCAGGCAAAATATTCGCATAAAGGGAATGTCAGAAGCGATTCAGATGCCTGAATTACTACCAACAACTCAAATGCCGCGTACACACGGACTTTTTTAACGTCATTTAAAAAAACGACCTTTTTCTCGACGTGATTTTTCGTGTTTCCTCTCAAGCCTGCCTTGCCTACACACTATCGTGGAAAAAAATGCTTGAGCAAAGTACGGTGACGTACAACACGTATGACGGCACTATAAAGGGGAAGTTCTATTCGGATGGCGCCACCCTTTAGGCTGCTTTTGCTGATCATCGTATTAGTAAAGTTTGGTGAGAGCCGATTCACGCTTTTCAGCCTCATGCTCTTCAGTCCGTTACAGCGTGACGAATGTGCTATCTCCATTACGAACGTTAGTTTTACCAGAAGGAGCTCTCCCGTCTCATACTTGATTCTGAGCATGCACATTTTTTTTCCTCTCGTAAAAGCATACACACTACCGTTTTTCACGATGTTAAAAAGAACGACGTGAAAAACGACGTGAGAAAAAATAGAGCAGGTTCTAATTTTTTTAGGCCATTTTTCACGTCATTAAAAATGCTCTGGAGCCTACACATGATCGTTTTTAATGACCAATTAAAAAAATTGCATTTTTCACGCCATGAAAAACGGTCGTGTGTACACGGCAAAATACTATTTCAACAGATAATGGGAGACTCAGCACCCGTAAATATTGAGATAGACAAGGTCCATCGTATGCCATTCAGAATGCAGAAAGACCTAGGGACATTGTCTGCAGATTACAGTTAAGGACTCTATTATGAGAACGGCATGTGGACAATATGAAATTGAATTTGATGGAATGCATATATCTCTGTACCCTGATCTGTCATGCAGGACTTTAATGCAGAGGCGGGCCGTCCGGCCTGTGTTAGATGCCCTGCGCACTGCAGAAGTTAAATACCGGTGGGGTTTCCCATTTAGCCTTGTGGCTTCAAGGAATGGGAAAACGGCTACTCTCCGCACCAGAGACAATATACAGTCGTTCGCAGAAATATTAGATCTACCTCCTGTAGACTTTGTAGATTGGAGGAAGAATAACCCTGTAAATCCTTTACAATCTTCAGAGAAATGGCAACGGGTGTCAAATAAAGCGCAAAGCAGAAATCGCATAAATAAGCATAAAGAGACAGGATAAGTGTATTTTCTGAGGAAAGATAGAGAAGAAGAAGGAATGGACGATTAATGGGAAGAGAATGGAAGAAATGAGGGAGAGGTGAAGATAGGCAAGAGACATGAAAGGAAAAGAAAAAATGTTTTTTTTTTTCAGGACACCAACTTGATGTGAATGAGTTGAGATACACAGCTTACATATGAAGATAAATGGGGGGGGGGGGGGGTCATGAAGGAATTCATTTATATTTTTTGGGAGGCAGAAGACAACTTTTTTTTCTCTCTTTATGATTGACTCAATTTCACTGGAATATAGTGGCAAGGTTTTAGTAAATGTATGGTTCAATCATGTGTGTGAATGTGTGTGAATATATATATATATATATATATATATATATATATATATATATATATATATATTGTGTGTATATGTATATTTTTTTCTTCTTTGCCTTTTTTAATCAGTCCTATCAGGAAGTATTGGTAATGGCTTTAATTTAGTACACATTTCAACTTTGTGTGAGATAATAGATATATAAAGGTTTACACTTTTATGTGCCCGAGAGGGGCCTCACGTATTTAACTCGCCTAAATGTTTTGTTTTTTTCCCCACTTTAATACTATGGGAATATGGAATATGGTAGCAAGGACTTCAGATATATATTTTGGTTAGGTGTGTTTTTTATATGTATGTATGTATGTTTGTGTTTTTATATATTTAAGTTATTTAAATTGCCTTATATAGGTATATATTGCCATTGCTAATGGGTGTTGATTATTTGTATAGGTATATATAAAAATGTGTGTGGGTGGGTCTTATATATTTAATGGTTTTTGGAGATTGAGATGGCGATATTTTTTTTATATTTTTTTTCCCATTTCGTGGACTAGAAGTAATTGTAAATGAAGATGTATAAAGTTATTCTTTCTTCCTCACAAATTTGCAAGTACCTTTCTCAGAAGAAGGATTTTTGTAGAAGGGAAAATCAGGGGAGATATAGATATAAATAGAGAGGAGCTAAATATGCCCGGGGGAGTGGAAACTAGATGTTTTTGGGTAAGGGTGGACTCTACCCAGTAGGTCTGGTCCAGCGATGGACTGGCCATTGGGAGTACCGGGAGATTCCCGGTGGGCCGATCGGCAGTGGGCCACCTGTCAATCACTGTCAGTGGGTCTGAGTGATGTCAGTAACAATTAAGCTCTGCAGATGCACCTGACGGTGGCGGCGCCAGGCCTCCAGCCAATAACAATCTCCGTTGTGCTGCGCTGCCTTCACGACACTTCCCTCTGGCTCCTATGTTTGCAGCGGCCCTGCCCCTCCCAGCGGTGTGACGTGTCTCACGGGTCACGGCCATAGCATAGGCGGGAGGGGATGGGAGGAGGAGCCGAGGATAGCGAGCATAACATGGGTCGCATAGCGATTTGCCCTCTGGGATTCTGGTCTTACATCCCCAGCAGGCTCTGTGGTCAGAGCGACTATCGCGGTGGTGGTGGCGGTGACTAGAGGAGGAATGGGAACGTCTCCTATGTCTAGAGGGGGAATGTGAACGTCCCCTATGATGATGGGTCCTAGACGTAGTGTCGCGTCTGGACCTGGAGGATGAGTGATGATGATGATGCTGATGCGGCCTGGCAAGGTCCCTGTCTTGTGACTGATGAACTGATATCGCCGGGCTGTAAGAGATAATACAGACAGAGGGAGGGGGAGGAAGGTGGGCAGGATGTAACCGTTAGCAACCACCAGAAAAGGCACAAAAGACACCAACCCCCTACCCACTCCACACATACCTTGTGTGGGAGGGCTGGCCACATGGCGGTGAAGAAGAGTCCATGACGAGGGAGACACAGAAATACGTAACTACACTACCTAGACTAAGGATAAGCAAATCAATGCAAGGAAGCACACAAAAAAAAAACGTGTTTTTTTTATATATGTTTTTTTAAACTGTCCCTTTAAGAGACACTAAGGGGCTGATTTACCAAACGTTTGCGCCATGAGTATTGGCGCATCTGCGTGCGCAATGGCTGTTTTGGTATTTACAAAAAAATAGCGCCGGTATCGCAGCCCTATTTGCCATTTACTATAGTGTTCTCTGCGCCCGGGAGGAGGCGCTCAGTGCGCCACTATGGACCTGGCGCAGGGCATGTTAAAATCTAAATATAAAGAAGCTGGAAGGGAGAATATAATGGGGGTAACTAATATGCCCAAAATAGAGTGGGAAAGTAACTTTTTCAAAACCAGCCCGCTGCGCCGGCAAGTCCGATTCGAGCTGCGGGAGGTTTTTTTGAGCTCGGCGCAGGAATTTCAATGGTTTAAATGCGCCGGTTCACTGCGCCGGCAAAATCTTAGTAAATGTCAAGTCACGTAAACTAATTTGCATAAGTTGAACAGGCGCAGCCCTGAACTTTCCATTGCGCCTGCAAAATGACATTTCTAAAGGGAAAAATTTTTTTTTAAAGCAATTTAAAAAAAAAAATGGCGTGGAGTCCCCCCAAAAATCCATACCAGACCCCTTATCCGAGCACATAACCTGGCCGGCCGCAGGGGAAAAGGGGGGGACGAGAGAGCGGCCCCCCTCCCTCCTGAACCGTACCAGGCCACATGCCCTCAACATGGGGAGGATGTCCCCATGTTGATGGGGACAAGGGCCTCATCCCCACAACCCTTGCCCGGTGGTTGTGGGGGTCTGCGGGCGGGGGGCTTATCGGAATCTGGAAGACCCCTTTAACAAAATAAAGATGAAGAGGAAGATGGAGGAAGAAACCTGAATGGAGAAAAGAAGAAGATGGAAGAAGAAGATGGAAGAAGAAGAAGAAGGAAGAAGATGGAAGAAAAGAAAAGACATTAATAAAGGAATTGTCAAAAACCGTCTCTTGTCATTTTTTCCATTTTTGACACTTTCCTTGTGAAATAGTAGGGGTACATTTGTACCCCATTACCATTTCACATAGGGGGGGCCGGGATCTGGGGGTCCCCTTTGTTAAAGGGGTCTTCCAGATTCCGATAAGCCCCCCGCCCGCAGACCCCCACAACCACCGGGCAAGGGTTGTGGGGATGAGGCCCTTGTCCCCATCAACATGGGGACATCCTCCCCATGTTGAGGGCATGTGGCTTGGTACGGTTCAGGAGGGAGGGGGGGCCGCTCTCTCGTCCTCCCCTCTTCCCCTGCGGCCGGCCAGGTTATGTGCTCGGATAAGGGGTCTGGTATGGATTTTTGGGGGGACTCCACGCCATTTTTTTTTTTAAATTTGGGGTGGAGTTCCCCTTAAAATACATGCCAGATCTGAAGGGCCTGGAATGGATATTTGGGGGGAACCCGCACGTCATTTTTAAAAAAAATTTGCAGCGGGGTTCCCCTTAATATCCATTCCAGACCTGAAGGGCCTAGTTATGGAATTTGGGGGAACCCCCCCCCCCCCCCACACTTTTTTTTTTTGGTTAGCAAAGACTTTCAATGACTTTTATCTGTATTGACGGGAACCAGCAATTCATTATAGCCGCAAGGACTTTTAAATTACTATTATTTTACTTTAGAAATGTCATTTTGCTCTCCAACTGTTATAAACATGGAAAACATGCGCTACTTTACAGGCATACTATAGACACCCCCGGGGATGATATTTAGGGCCAGTTCACACCGGATGCAGTGCAGTGCGTTTTTTTGATGCCTGAAAAACGCAAAGAAAGTT
Source organism: Rana muscosa (assembly GCA_029206835.1). Lineage (NCBI taxonomy): Eukaryota > Metazoa > Chordata > Amphibia > Anura > Ranidae > Rana > Rana muscosa. Next base: position 248,223,647 of record CM055127.1, read on the forward strand.
GATCACATTAATGCCAATGGCATAGTTCACACCACTGCAGTCCGTTCCAGTGCATTTCAGAAAGCCAAAAACTAATTGGTCATGCTGCATTTTTTTGGTACAAAACTGTACTGGACCCCAGTAAAACACATCAAAAACGCAACGGAACGTACCAAAAATGTACTGGAATGCACCGCAACGCACCTAAATGCACCAAAGACGCACTGCAACACACTTGTCCTAAGTGAAAAGAGGGGGAAAAAAACACTGGACTGCATCAAAAACGCCTCAAAAATGCACTGGAATGTGTCAAAAACGTGCATGCAGAAAAACACCTGGAACGCACCCAGACTGTGTTTCTATAGTGTGAACTAGGGCCAGTTCACACCATAGAAACGCAATCCGGATGCGTTCCAGGTGCTTTTCTGCATGCACTTTTTTCATGCGTTCCAGTGCATTTTTGGTACATTTTTGATGCAGTCCAGTGCTTTTTTTTCACCCCTCTTTTTTATTAACCATAGATAAGGACAAGTGTGTTCCAGTGCGTTTTTGGTGCATTTAGGTGTGTTCCTGTGCGTTCCAGTGCATTTCTGATGCGTTTTGATGCGTTCCAGTACAGTCCAGTGCAGGTAAAATGCAGCATGTTCTACTTTTTTGGTGGAACTGGAACACACTGGAACAAACACTGCCATTTAGAACCATATAACCAACTTTCCATGCATTTTGGATGCATAAAAAACGCAATGGACTGCATGTGGTGTGAAATGGCCCTTAAGCAATTTGGCATATTTAAAGGCACTTCTCCTTGTTTTGTTTTTGGTGTTTTCCAAATTGGTGACATTGATATATGTCCCTTAGGGTGGGACCTGGGCCCCCATTTTAAGGCCAATACCTAGAAGATAAGCCAGCCAAGTGGGGACTAGCAAATTTAACAAGTCAGTTCCCATAGACTGCAATGGGATTTGTTGGTGGGGGGGATTGTCCCATCTCTAATTTTGTAGCATGCTGGATGATGTGCTTAATTTTGGACGGGGGGAGTTATTTTTTGCTAGCTGCATTGGTTTTGTTCTGCACATGCCCAGCCAGTTAGTTTTTTTTTGGCGTGCTTTTTGTGTGTGAACAGCGCCTGGATATTTCTGGGCATGCTCACTCAGAGAGTGTTTTTATGGGTAAGAAATTGAAGGAGATCTTAACAGGTGTACCCACTTTGAATTTCAGTCTCTACATTGGGAGAACTTGCATTTTGGGTGTTTCATGGACTGTGCATGTGTTTTCAATTGCCTCATTAGCACACAAACCTATGTTATATAAAGCTCACAGAGCATTCGGTCGTTTGCCTTGAGAAGAGGCAAGTGTGGGGGGTAAAATGTACATGTTGGGGTCCTTATCGTGTTTGTAACACATGCATTTTATTTGTTATGTCTTTGCAAAACAAGTGATTGGTTTATTTTGTGGATTGTATATTTTTTGTGTGGGGGAAATGTTCCCCTGAAATAATTCTGATGTTGTTAATGTGTGTTTGTTCACTCTGATTTAATTGTCTGCTGCATTTTTTGGCCAAAAATTGCTCAAGATGTTGAGTCTGTAACTGTTTCAAATTGTCCATGTTTTTTATTTTGCCTTCCCTTTTTGTTTTGTTGAACAATAAAATTAGATGCAAAATTTTGATGTTTGTTTTGTGTTTTCTTTGCAACAAATGTGACAGCTGATTGGCATGTCAAAACAAAACAGGTGTGATTTGTCTACCCTGGTGCCTTCATGGTAGTATATGCATGGATTGTATTGTGTGCTGCCATTGAGAGTCACCAGGAAATGAAAAATACAGAGCGGTAAGTATTCATTTTTCCTTTTTTTTTTACTGCAGTGGTTCTTGGCTTCAGTCCTCAAGTACCCCCAACAGGACATGTTTTGTGAATTTATCTTATCGAGAATTGCTGTCCAAAAATCAAAACCATTGACTGTGATTTAAAGCACATGTGCAAGATGAAGGAAAACCTGCAAACATGGCCTGTTAGAGGTACTTGAGAAGCACTGATTTAGAGCACTGCACTTAAAAATAGCTCAAGGCCATACAATTCTAATTGTGGGCATTTTGAGGGAAACAAAGTAAGTGTTAGAACCCCTGTGTTTTTTTTTTTTTTTTTTTTTTTTGTAGTTTGGCCTTGGTCTCCCTTTTCTTAACATTGGCTTCACTTCCTATCACACAGCTAAACAGGAAGTGAAGGTAAAACCCTACCAATGGCTTTTCTTGGGGACACACAGATCAATCTAACTAGTGTCCCCATTAACCACTTGACAACTGGGCACTTAAACCCCCTTCCTAACCAGACGAATTTTCAGCTTTCGGTGCTCTCACATTTTGAATGACGATTACTCAGTCATACAACACTGTACCCATATGAAATTTTTGTCCCTTTTTTCACAGAAATAGAGCTTTCTTTTGGTGGTATTTAATCACTGTTGGGTTTTTTATTTTTTGCGCTATAAGAGAAAAAAGACTTTTTTTTTTTTTTTAAAAATGAATTTTTCTTTGTTTCCGTTATAAAATTTTGCAAGTTAGTATTTTTTCTTCATACATTTTGGCCAAAATTTATACTGCTACATATCTTTGGTAAAAATAAGTACAAATTGGTGCATATTATTTGGTCTTTGTGAAAGTTATAGAGTCCACAAGCTATGGTGCCAATATCTGAAAATTGATCACACCTGAAGTACTGACGGCCTATCTAATTTCTTGAGACCCTAACATGCCAGAAAAGTACAAATACCCCCCAAATTACCCCTTTTTGGAAAGAAGACATTCCAAGGTATTTAGAAAGAGTCATTGTGAGTTTTTTGAAGTTGTCATTTTTTCCCACAATTCTTTGCAAAAATCAAGATTTTTTTTTTCTTTTTTTTTTTCCACAAAATTGTCATATTAGCAGGTTATTTCTCACACCCAGCATATGCATACCACAAATTACACCCCAAAACACATTCTGCTATTCCTCCCGAGTATGGCGATACCACATGTGTGAGACTTTTACACAGCGTGGCCACATACAGAGGCCCAACATGCAGGGAGCACCTTCAGGTGTTCTGGAGCACCCAGGCCAATTCTGACATTTCTCTCCTACATGTAAAAATCATCATTTGTTTGCTAGAAAATTACATAGAACCCCAAAACATTATATATGTTTTTTTTAGCAAAGACCTTAAAGAATATAATGGTGGTCATTGCAACTTTTTATCTTGCACGGTATTTGCGCCAAAATTTTCTAACGCGTTTTTTTACGGAAAAAAACTGTTTTGTGCTTAAAAGAAAAAAAAACTGTAAAGTTAGCCCAATGTTTTTGCATAATGTGAAAGAGGAAGTTACGCCGAGTAAATAGATACCTAGCATGTCACCCTTCAAAATTGCACACGCTCGTGGAATGGCGCCAAACTTCGCTACTTAAAAATCCCCATAGGCAACGCTTTAAATATTTTTACTGGTTACATGTTTTGAGTTACAGAGGAGGTCTAGGGCCAAAATTATTGCTCTCGCTCTAACGTTCGCAACGATACCTCACATGTGTGGTTTGAACACCGTTTTCATATGTGGGCTGGGCTTACGTATGCGTTCACTTCTGCATGCGAGCTCGCGGGGGCAGGGGCGCTTTAAAAAAAATATATATATTTTATTGTTCATTTTACTTTATTTATTTTAGTTTGACATGTTTTTCCACCCCAATTTTTTTTTTGATCACTTTTATTCCTATTACAAGAAATGTAAACATCCCTTGTAATAGGAATATGGCATGACAGGTCCTCTTTACAGTGAGATATGGGGTCAATAAGACCCCACATCTCACCTCTAGGCTGGGCAGCCTGAAAAACAAAACAAAAAAAAAACAACCTTGGCTTTGATCGTAGCGGTGAGTCGGTAGAAGCACCGGAGGGCAGCGGGAGGGGGGGCATCCCCTCTCACCTTCCGTAAGAGCGATCAAGCGGTGGAACAGCCACTATGATCATTCTTATGGTGTAGGGAATCGCCAGCTGAAAAAGCGAATATCTGAATGATGCCTGTAGCTGCACCCATCATTCAGATATCCCCGCATAAAGTTAAGGACGTCATATGACGGCCGGCGGGCGGGAAGTGGTTATTGCAGAGTATTGACGGGTATTGCGGAGTATTGCAGGGTATTGAGGAGTATTGCAGGGTATTGAGGAGTATTGCAGGGTATTGAGGAGTATTGTCGGGTATTGCGGAGTATTGCCAGGTATTGAGGAGTATTGCCGGGTATTGAGGAGTATTGCCGGGTATTGCGGAGTATTGCCAGGTATTGCCGAGTATTGCCGAGTATTGCCGAGTATTGCGGGGTATTGCCGAGTATTGCGGGGTATTGCCGGGTATTGTGGAGTATTGCAGGGTATTGTGGAGTATTGCAGGGTATTGTGGAGTATTGCAGGGTATTGAGGAGTATTGCCGGGTATTGCCGAGTATTGTGGGGTATTGCAGGGTATTGTGGAGTATTGCAGGGTATTGTGGAGTATTGCCGGGTATTGAGGAGTATTGCAGGGTATTGCGGAATATGGCAGAGTATTGCACAGTATGGGCAGAGTATGGACAGGGTATTGCACAGTATGGGCAGAGTATTTCACAGTATGGGCAGAGTATGGACAGGGTATTGCACAGTATGGGCAGAGTATTGCACAGTATGGGCAGAGTATGGGCAGGGTATTGCACAGTATGGGCAGGGTATTGCACAGTATGGGCAGAGTATGGTAAGGGTATTGCACAGTATGGGCAGGGTATTGCACAGTATGGGCAGAGTATTGCACAGGGTATTGCAGAGTATTGCACAGGGTATTGCACAGGGTATTGCAGAGTATTGCACAGGGTATTGCAGAGTATTGGCAGGGTGTATTGCAGAGTATTGGCAGGGTGTATTGCAGAGTATTGTACAGGGATGGCTGAGCAGGGATGGATGGATCTGTGACTGCAATTGTCACAGATCCAGCCCACAGCTGACATGGGGGAGGGAGCGGACATGATCCGCTCCCTCCCCTCTCCTCTCACACTGTACCGATCGGTACAGAGAGGGGAGGGAGGAACCGGCGTCATCACATGACGCCGGTCTGTTTACAAGTGATCGCTCCGTCAATGACGGAGCGATCACGTGGTAAACGGCCGCGATTAGCGGCCATCTACCGTGATCCGTGATGCGCCGGGTCTTCCGGACCCGGCGGTCACGGTCATATCCTGGAGCGCGCCCCAGGGGGCGCGCGGGAGCAAGATTCTGAGAGGACGTCCCTGGGACGTCCACCCTGGATAACTCGACCGCGCTGTGGACGTCTTTTGTACATGGCGCGGTCGGCAAGTGGTTAAGCAAATTGCACTCTAGCACTTTGTTGTGTACACCCCAAATCATTGGGTAGTTTGGGGTTTAGTAAAGACAAATCCACTCTGCAGTAAAAGTGTAGCTGCTGAAAATCTGAGGGAAAGTACTGGTGATTGGATGTTACAATCATGTAAAAGCCAAGATGTTTTTTTTGGCTTGCATGTCCCCCTCAGATATACAGCAAGTGCACTTGTAGTGCAAAGTAGATTTGCCTTTAGTAAATAAACCCCACAGTCCAAACTACCTAATAAATTGTGGTGTACCCTGCAATATGCTGGAGTGCAATGTGCATAATGGGGAAAGTATTTAGACTGACCTGTGTGTCCCCAAGGAAAGACATTGTTAGGGATTTTCCCCTCACTTCCTGTGTGGCTATGTGACAGGAAGTGAATTCGTTGGAAGGATAAAGTGGCCAAATTATTTAGTTTAACTTTTCAAAGACTCATTCCAAAGTTGAATTGTAATGCATGTCAATGGCCCATTTAGACCCTCTTTAATCACTTGAGATCAGAGCTATAACTGATCGACGGCCACAGCATGGTCCTCAATTGCCGGGAGTCCGTCAATAAACGTCCTCCCCTTTGCGCGCGCTGTGGTCACAGAGTCACTGAGACTCAGGTGATGACAGATCCGAGTAAGGGGCCGATCCCTGCCCTTTACCATGTGATCAGCTGTCAGCAAATGACAGCTGATCACGTGATGTAAACAATAGCTGGGTAATGGTTTTTGTTTTCTCCTTGTGCTGACAGCGTGAGCATAAAAAAGGCAATCACCGGCTTATGTGCAAGGGACATGGGGCCCGAAGAGGAAGAGGCAATTCTGCATCATCTGTGACAATTAGTAGCCCCTGCCAGTGCCACCTATCAATGCCCACCACTGGTGCCAATCAATGCCCATCACTGCCAACTATCATTGCCACCTAGCAGTGCCACTTCTCACTGCCCACCAGTGCCAAATAGCAATGCCACCTCTCAGTGCCCACCCTTGCCACCTTATTGGTGCCCATCAGTGCAGTCTCAGTGTACATCAATGAAGAAGAAAAATTACCTTTTTTAAAAATATTAACCAGTTTCCTACCGCCCACCGTCAAATGACATCCTTGGCTTTGTGCGGTGACGTCTGAATGTTGGGTGCAGTTGCAGGCATCATTCAGATATCATTCTTTTCAGCCGGCGATTCTGTGCACAATAAAAACGATCATAGTGGCAGTTCCGCCGCTTGTTTGTTCTTATAGGCGGGGGGAGGGGACATTCCCCCCCCTCTTGCCGCCATCCGGTGCTTCTCCGGGCTCTCCCGTGCCATCTGGGGCTCGGAGAACGATTTGGAGATGACTGGTGACCAGATGGTCATCAGTCATCTCTATGACCGTCGGAGGCGCGGGCACGATGTTATGACATCATGCCGTGTTCCCGTATGTTAACCAAGCCGTGATCTCAGCTGTCAGCATGAGATTGGTGTTTTTTTTGGACCAATATCATGCTTTCCAACCTGGAGGAGAGATGCGGGGTCTTATTGACCCCGCATCTCTCCATAAAGAGGACCTGTCACACACATTCCTATTACAAGGGTTGTTTACATTCCTTGTAATAGGAATAAAAGTGATCCCCCCCCCAAAAAAAAAAGAGTAAGAAATACAAAAACTTAAAAAAAAAAAAAAAATAAGAAAAAAGGCCCATGTCCCCGGTAGCTCGCGCTCAGAAGCGAACACACACGTAAGTCCCGCCCTCATATGTAAACGCCGTTCAAACCACACATGTGAGTTATTGCTGCGTGCGTTAGAACGAGTGCAACAATTCTAGCACTAGACCTCCTCTGTAATGCCAAAATGGTAACCTGTAAAAAAATTTAAAGCATCGCCTAGGGAGATTTTTAAGTACTGAAGTTTGGTGTCATGCCATGTGTGTGCGCAATTTTAAAGCGTAACGTGTTAGGTATCTATTTACTCAGCATAACAACATCTTTCACATTATACCAAAAAATTGGCCGTAACTTTACTGTTTTGTAATATTTTTAGCAAACAAAAGGCGTTTGACAATTTATTGCGCAAATACCGAGCGAGATAAAAATTTGCAATAACCGCCATCTTTTTCCCTAGGGTGTCTGCTCCAAAAAAGTATATAATGTTTGGTGTTTTGAAGTAATTTTATAGCCATAAATTTATGATTTTTACATGAAGGAGAGAAGTGCCAGAATAGGCCCAGTGCTGAAGTGGGTAAAATATCCATTTATTTCTTTTTTAAACTCGGTCTTTTGTGTTTATAGAAAAAAAATAAAAATAAAACACAAAGGTGATCAAATAGCACCAAAAGCAAGCTCTATTTGTGTGCCAAGAAATAAAACATTTTCATTGGGTTACAGTGTTGTATGAGCGCGCAATTGTCATTGAAAGTGCATCAGCGCTGAAATGTGAAACTTGGTCTGGGCAGTGCACAAGTGGTTAATATAAGGCTGCATGCACACGGACGTTTTTCCAGCCGCTTGTTTGAGCGTTTTTTGCAGCCTAAAAACATCTCTCCATGTTAACCTATGGCCTCATGGCCACCATGGCGTTTTGGAGCTGTAAATGGCATAGGCGTTTTTAGGCCCCATGTAGACGGGACGCTGGTGCAAAGTGTTCAGAAGTAAGGTTGAAAGTGGCGTTTAAAAAGGCGCACTTTGTGGCGTTCGCATGCCGTGTTTTACCACATTTGCGTGTATATGATAAGGAGCCGCCCTAAGCTCCAAAAACAGTATTATTTATGATTTTAGCTATTTTGTGAGACCAGAGTGATATGAGCAGCTGAGAGCAGCAGTGTAGTTGTATTTAGCGTGTCACTTGCCACATCACTTGCCACAAGTTGCGGATTGTCCACAATGCAATGGAAGCAATTTCTTTTATATATATATATATATATATATATATATATATATACATATGCGTGGAAATCTTTGGCGTCTGAAGGCATTTTGAGGGTTTGTGAAAAACGATTTTAAATGCAACTGCAGATTTTTTTGGCCAGGACAAAAACAGTGTTTTGGATGTAATAGAATTCAATGGACCCGCATCCAAAACGCAAGTACTGCAATTTTGCTGCGATTTTTGGTTTGACCTGTTTATAGCTGGTTGTTAAAGCAAATGTAAAAAAAAAAAAATAAATAAGAGTTCAAAAAGCCAAACCAAAAAAAAAAAAAAAACAGCGTGGGGTCCCCCCCCAGGGTCCATACCAGGCCCTTGGGTCTAGTATGGATTCAAAGGGGACCCCCCCCCAAAAAATGAAAAAAAAATGGCGTGGGGGTCCCCCCAGAGTCCATACCAGGCCCTTCAGGTCTGGCATGTATTTTAAGGGGAACCCCGCACCAAAAACAAAAAAAAATTGCGTGGGGTCCCCTTTGAATACACACCAGACCCTTTATCCGAGCACTCAACCTGGCAGGCCGCAGGGGAAAAGGGGGGGACGAGAGAGCGGCCCCCCCTTCCTCCTGAACCGTACCAGGCCGCGTGCCCTCAACATGGGGGGTTTGGTGCTTCGGGGCAGGGGGGCGACCTGCGGCCCCCCCACCCCAAAGCACCCTGCCCCCATGTTGATGGGGACAAGGGCCTCTTCCCGACAACCCTGGCCGTTGGTTGTCGGAGTCTGCGGGCGGGGGCTTATCGGAATCCAGGAGCCCCCTTTAATAAGGGGGACCCCAGATACCTGCCCCCCACCCTATGTGAATGAGTATGGGGTACATCGTACCCCTACCCATTCACCTGGTGGCAAAATAAGTCAATAAAAAAAAAAGACAACACAGGTTTGAAAAGTAATTTATTGGGAAGCTCCGGGGGTCTTTCTGCTGGGCCCCCGCTATCTTCTGCCTAGCTCTTTTGCTAGCGGGGGTCCCGGGCTTCGTCGCCGTCTTCTTCCGACTTCGGGGGTCTTTCTGCCGGGCCCCCGCTATTTTCTGCTAGCTCTTTTGCTAGCGGGGGTCCCGGGCTTCGTCGCCGTCTTCTTCCGACTTCGGGGGTCTCCTGTTCTGTTCTCCGGTTCTTCTCCCGCTCTCCGACGCCTTCTCCTCGATCTCCGGTTCTTTCTGCCGGGCCCCCGCTATCTTCTGCCTAGCTCTTTTGCTAGCGGGGGTCCATGGCTTCGTCGCCGTCTTCTTCCGTCTTCGGGGGTCTCTTGTTCTGTTCTCCGGCTCTGCGACGCCTTCTCCTCGATCTCCGGTTCTTTCTGCCGGACGCCCCGCTATCTTCTCGCGGCTCTTTTGCTAGCGGGGGCCGGTCTTCTACGTCGGCTTCTTCCTTCTTCTCTTCGCCCGATGTTGACTCGTCGCTCTCCACCGCCGCAATGATCGTCTGAGCAGCGGTGCCACTTTTATTGGCATGGGGCGTGGTTACCGGATGATGCCACCGCTGACCCCGCCCCCGTATGATGTCACAGTCCCGGGGAATGATGGGACTATGACATGAAACGGGGGCGGGGTCAGTGGTGGCATCATCCGGTGACCACGCCCCATGCCAATAAAAGTGGCACCGCTGCTCAGACGATCATTGCGGCGGTGGAGAGCGACGAGTCAACATCGGTCGAAGAGAAGAAGGAAGAAGCCGACGTAGAAGACCGGCCCCCGCTAGCAAAAGAGCCGCGAGAAGATAGCGGGGCGTCCGGCAGAAAGAACCGGAGATCGAGGAGAAGGCGTCGCAGAGCCGGAGAACAGAACAAGAGACCCCCGAAGACGGAAGAAGACGGCGACGAAGCCATGGACCCCCGCTAGCAAAAGAGCTAGGCAGAAGATAGCCGGGGCCCGGCAGAAAGAACCGGAGATCGAGGAGAAGGCGTCGGAGAGCGGGAGAAGAACCGGAGAACAGAACAGGAGACCCCCGAAGTCGGAAGAAGATGGCGACGAAGCCCGGGACCCCCGCTAGCAAAAGAGCTAGGCAGAAGATAGCGGGGGCCCGGCAGAAAGACCCCCGGAGCTGCCCAATAAATTACTTTTCAAACCTGTGTTGTCTTTTTTTTATTGACTTATTTTGTCACCAGGTGAATGGGTAGGGGTACGATGTACCCCATACTCATTCACATAGGGTGGGGGGCAGGCATTTGGGGGCCCCCTTTTTAAAGGGGGCGCCCTGATTCCGAAAAGCCCCCCGCCCGCAGACCCCAACAACCAACGGCCAGGGTTGTCGGGAAGAGGCCCTTGTCCCCATCAACATGGGGGCAGGGTGCTTTGGGGTGGGGGGGCCGCAGGTCGCCCCCCTGCCCCGAAGCACCAAACACCCCCATGTTGAGGGCATGCGGCCTGGTACGGTTCAGGAGGGAGGGGGGCCGCTCTCGTCCCCCCCTTTTCCCCTGTGGCCTGCCAGGTTGCGTGCTCGGATAAGGGTCTGATTTGGATTTTTGGGGGACCCCCACGCCGTTTTTTCGGCTTAAAGGGGTTCACCCTAAAATCCAGACCAGACCTAAGGGTCTGGTTTGGATTTTGGGGGGGGACCCCCACGCCGTTTTTCGGCTAAGGGGGGTCACCTTAGAATCCAGGCCAGACCTAAGGGCCTGGTATGCTCCTGAAGGGGAACCCATGCCGGATTTTTCATTAAAATTTGGCTTGGAGTTCCCCTTCATGATTCATACTAAACATGGGACAGCGAGGCTGCCGAGGACCAGCGCGATCACATCGCGCTGGACACATTCTCGGCCGGCTAGTCTCCTCTAGGACCCGACTTGAGCGGCTGCCTCACACGCTCAGGTCGTGTCCAGGTCGCCTGGCAGAGTCGCGCTGTCCCTGTGTCAGCCAGCACACGAGTCGCCCGCAGGTCGGATCCGACTTCCCGGGCGACCTCTATTCAAATCAATGGGCTCCCATAGGGAACCATTCATTTTCAATAGAGCGCCGCTGACATTTCTATTTACTATAACAGTGCGCCGCTGCTTCCTGCGCCCAGTGAAGGAGTTAGCAGGCGCACCAATTAAGCTTAGAAGCAGCGCAGCGCACTGTTATTAGTAAATCAGCCCCTAAGCATTACAAACATTACATTGCAAAAGAAGTGCTTACCCCATCCTAGTAGTATTGAGGCTCTGGGAGGCTGCTGCTCTACGCCCACAGGTTATCCCACCTGTATAGGGCTCTTCGGCGGTTTAAATAACCCGCCGGAATGACGTCACGGCCGGTCCCGCTGCGCGCATGCGCCAAGGGACCAGCCTTACTGCGCCTGTGCGGCCCCTGACCCCTCCGCCACATCGCGCATGCGCGAAAACCAAGCCTCGGTTTCATGGCGGCTCAGCGCATGCGCAGATGCACGGCGGACCGGGAACCAGGAAGAGATATGGCGTCCTTGAGCGCAAAAGCGTTCCACATGCCGTAAACACACCAGGAAATGAGACAAGGGATACAAACAACACACATAAACTTGTCTGCCATGAGATAAAAAGGTGAACAATATCTTCAGACCTTGCCAGCCGGGGGATTCCTGCGACATCCAATCCGGTACTCTGGGCCACGTCCCTTCCACCATAGGGGTATTTTCCAGCCCTGTAACCACTCTCCCACTCATAGCTGGGCCCTGGGTGCACCGCAGTAACAGTACCGATCAATCCAAGTAATCCACACATCCTGGACATCGCACAAAATCGCATGATGAAGGTCCATGTGAGGAGGACAAAAAAGGAACACTTGTCTGTGGAAGTGAGCTCAAATTTATGGGTAAGGGGTCCTATAGCTGTGGAGAGGAGGCGGGGTTAACCCACATGTAGTCTGCCATGGAGTCTGTCAGGAAAAAGTGATTTCTACACTGAAATATCTTTAAAAGTCTGAGAAGTGAAAAATTCCTTGTTTTTTGGACAAATTTGGCAACACAACTGAGCATGCTCAGAAGTGAAATAACTCAAATTTTAACTCAAGTGTCTTTTTTCACAAGAGTTATAGTAAATACCAAAAAGAGAGCTAATTAAAGAGCATTTTTTGGAAGTGAAAATCTGCTCTATTTTTAGTCCAATGCACGTTTTAGCCATTGATTCTAATGATACAATTGTAACTTTCACAAATAAATTATTTTAATGTTGAGATGAAATGTATCTTTCTCTGAAATAAATTTTCCTATGCAACAATGTTGCTTCTAATTTAAATTTCCTGGCCAGCCTCACGTCAGCACACTATGGGTTAACCCCTTCCTCCGGTCTCCCAGTACCACCTTCTTTTAGCTGATAAATAGGGGGCCCCTCCTCCCTTGCCCTTGTTCCTTTTTTTTGGTCGGACGACCAGACCACCACGAAAAACAACAAAACAACACAGAACAAACCCCCCCTGCCGAACCCACCCACCCAGGTTCAAGCCTCTCCTGGGACTGGAAGGTCCAGAATACTAAAGGTAGCATCCTTTTAGAACACTGGACGCTCGAGGTGCATGAGCTATGCGGGCATATTGAGCTATAGGAGCTTACATACAGGGCTGTGGTGATGCTGTCTCCTCTCATGCTCCATGCTGCTAGGCTCCTTAGGAGCGTGCCGGCCGCCCCCTCCGTGCTTTCTGTGGAATTGCGATGACGTCACGGAGGGGGGCGGCGCTGGGGGCGTGAACTAGCGTGGCTAGAAAAGCCCTGTAAGCCAGGAAAATCATTGCTGTATGCCTCAGCGCTTGAGAGAGACGTCCTGGTGAGTCTCCTTCAGTGAGGGGGAGTGGAGAGATTGTGTCAGCATTATGCACTGCCTGTTTTTTTAAAGTGACATGAACTTTATTTTACCTAACAGCACTCAGTGTTTCTCAAATATACTGCTGCCACCCCTAGAGAATTTGGACTAAATGCAAGGTAAAGAGCATTTATTTAAAAGAGATAACTATTATATATATATGAGAGTGAGAATTTTCCTGTTGCTTATTGGCTATATCCTGTCTTTTATATAGCATGAGCTCACCACAGCCCCATAATGCACGAAGATCACCAGAAAGGTAGGAGGGGTCTACGGGGGCCACAATATAAAAGAGTGCAACACCAAAACTAAAGAGGTGTTTTGTCCTTTTAGGAGCAGAAGCCCTAATACAAGACAAGTGCGGAAGAAAAAGACCCGCCACCGTTCTAAATCTCCGCAAGCGTCTGGGTCTCGGACAATGCACAAATCCCAATCCAGCCCAGGTCGCAAAATTACTCAAACTGCTACAGTAGCAGAGCCAAATGTGACAGGAGGCCGCCCTAATGAGGGGTTTTGCTGGGCATGTTCAGCGCCATCCGCTCCTGGGAAACTCTTATGCGCAGACTGCATCAAAGAGATAGCCACAGACAAAGAAACGGAGGCACGCAGAATAAAAGACTATATTCACGAGGCAGTGTCAGAAAGTATACAGTCAGCCTCAGGCTTCAGGGCTCCGGGGACTAAAGCTAGAATCAGGAGCACAGCGGAGCAAAGGCGAGATTCGTCTCCAGTGCTAGAGGTGTCGTCACGAGATTCCTCGGACTCAGAGGAACCCTCTGAGTACTTATTTGACTTTCAATGCATAGAGCCTTACGTTGCGGCCGTAAAAGAGGCCATAGACTGGGAACAGGATGCCCAGCCACCTGAAAAAATTAAAAGGTTTTTTCCTAGCCGGAAGAACCAAGGGGAGACCTTTCCGCTCTTGCCAGAGATCCGAGAGTGGTTCGAGGAGGAATGGGAAAAGCCAGAAAAGAGGTTAAATGTACAGAATCGTTTCGCAAGGCTATACCCATTTAAGACTCCAGAAGCTGCCCTTTGGGAATCCCCACTAGGCATAGACGCGGCCTTACAGCGCTTGGCTAGACAAGTGGCCCTGCCATTGCAGGATTCTACAACTTTCAGAGACCCGATGGACAGACGTGCGGATACAGACCTAAAGAAGGTTTATTCATCTGCTGGTGCGGCTTGCCGCCCTGCCATAGCCTTAACCTCAGTCTCCAGAGCCTTGAAGGTTTGGACCACAAATGTCCAGACAGCTCTAAGGTCTAACGTGGAAATGGACAGAATCATTTCGGCAATGGAGGAATTGGATCTCTCAGCCGACTTCCTGGCAGAAGCCTCTATGGACTTAGTAAAACTTCTTGCTAGGATCATGGCTTTTGCAGTGACCGCAAAAAGGGCCCTATGGCTGCGTCATTGGGTAGCAGACAGTACCTCAAAACTGGGTCTCTGTAATATTCCATTTAATGGCAAAACGTTGTTTGGTGGCACCTTAGAAGAAGCTATTAAACAAGCTACAGGAGGGAAATCGGGCCTGATACCACAAAGACCTAAAAGAAGACAGCAGGCCACCCGGTCAGGCCAATCAGACTACAGAAGGGCGCAGGATGCCAGATCATACAGACCGGGGCGAGAATACACAAGGTCCTATTGGAAGAGCTCCCAGAACTCTTTTCTACGAAACGTAAAGACCAAGGCCGCGCAGACCGCTAAGAAATCGGAGAAGTCTTTTTGACGGGTCAGCCGCCCATCCTCCCCAGGTGGGTGCCAGATTGGCATCCTTCTGGAGAGTATGGGCGGAGACGGTCAAGGACCAATGGGTCCAGAAGACGGTCAAGCAAGGATACAAAATAATTTTTCGACAAAAAACACCCAACATAGTGGCCCAGACAGAATGGCCACAAGACCAGAAAAAACGGAAGTGCTTACTAGAATATATAACCGAATTACTTCAAAAAAATGCAATCACATCGGTACCTCTAAAACAGCGGAAAACGGGAGTTTATTCACCAATTTTTCTGGTACCCAAAGCATCAGGAGATCTAAGACCGGTTTTGGACCTAAGATCCTTGAACCACCATATTGTCCCCAAAACATTCAAGATGGAATCAATATTTACGATTATATCAGTTCTGCAACCAGGAGACTGGTTAATATCAGTCGATTTAGCAGATGCGTACCTGCATGTCCCAATCAACGAGAAGCACCAAAAATACCTAAGATTCATGGTAGGGGAAGACCATTTCCAGTTCAGGTGTCTACCCTTCGGGATCAGCACAGCGCCTCGGGTCTTCTCCAAGATCTTGCTAGCTGTCATCGCCGTCATTCGATTAAGAGGCATAAAGATCTTCCACTACCTAGACGACATCTTAGTAGTGGCTCGTACAAGCGAAGAGTTAGCGACACAGCGCGAGCTAGTACTGGAGACTCTATCAGAATTCGGCTAGATTATCAACAAGCAGAAGAGCCAGCTGATCCCCTCTCAAGAGATGGAATACCTGGGACTTGTTTTCAACACAAGAAAAGGGCTTGTCTCGCTACCAGGACGCAAGAAAGTCGAGTTAGTAGCCTGCGTAAACAGCGTGATGGAGTCCTCATCACTGTCAGCAAGGGATTGCATGACACTTCTGGGAATGTTCACCGCAGCGATCCCAGCTATCCCCTGGACAAGATTCCATACAAGAGCATTCCAGACATCCTTCCTGAACCAGTGGGATGGCGTATCATTGCACCAGAAGATCTTCATACCAAGACGGATCCGCCAAGGCCTGGCGTGGTGGATAGCACCAGAAAACCTGTCGTAGGGCATGCCCCTCAGCCCCGGAGACTGGATTCGGATAGCCTCGGATGCCAGTCTCCGGTGCTGGGGCGCTCACTGCCTCGGCAGACAGGTTCAAGGCGAATGGAGCAGGATGGAAACCAGACACTCCAACCTCTTGGAATTACAGGCAGCATACCTGGCCCTGCGGGCCTTCGAGAATCTAGTCCACGGGGCTCGAGTCAAACTGATGTTGGACAACCGAACGGCGGTGGCTTATATAGCCAAACAGGGTGGAACCAAGAGCTTGCCGCTGTTGCAGGTGGCAACCAACATATTCGTTTGGGCAGAAGCGCATGTGGAAGCCCTAACGGCAGCCTACATTCCGGGCAGTCAGAATCACATAGCAGACCGTCTGAGCCGGGATTTCCCCAACAAGAACGAATGGACACTCAACAGGGACGTCCTAGAGACAATCTTCCACAAGTGGGGGACACCCTCGGTAGACCTAATGGCGACTCCATGGAATGCGAAGACACCCCGGTTCGTGTCAAGGTTTCGCTGTGACGAGGCAGTAGCCCAAGACGCCTTCTCAATTCCGTGGGATTTTCCCTTTGTCTACCTTTTTCCACCATTACCTCTGGTAATGAAAACCCTACTGAAGATTGCGAGGGAGAACGTCCATGCAATTGTAATCCTGCCCTTCTGGTCACGGAGACCATGGTTCCCTCTGCTCCTACAGATGGTGGCAGTCCCCCCAATACAGCTGCCACTGAAGAGAGACCTTCTACAGCAGGGCCAATGGTGTCATCCCAACCCGGGCAGGTTACAGCTGATGGCTTGGTTGTTGAATCGGCCAGACTACAGTCACAAGGCATCTCGGAGGAAGTAATTTCGACGCTACTAAAATCTAGAAAAGCCACAACCAATGTCACTTATAACAGAATTTGGAAGAAATTTACGGCATTTGCCCTGCAACAGAAGTTTTCTCCGTTATCCCCAAGCATTGCGCAAGTGTTGGACTTCTTACAGTCAGCTCTAAAAGCGGGCTTAGCCTATAACACCATAAAGGTTCAAGTGTCAGCATTGGCGTGCTTCACAGGTCACAAGTGGGCAGGTGAACCTCTAATAAGACAGTTCCTCAGAGCAGTCATAAAATTGAAACCACCAAGGAGACCCCTGTTCCCAGCATGGGATCTGGGCACGGTACTAAAAGCCCTGCTCCTACATCCATTCATCCCTGCAGAGACATGCCCGCTTTGATTCTTGACAGTCAAGCTGATCTTCCTTACAGCCATAACGTCGGCAAGAAGGGTTTCAGAACTAGCAGCTCTGTCCTGCAAGAATCCATATTGCATCATTCTCCAGGACAAAGTGATCCTAAGGCCCTCACCGGCCGTAACACCTAAAGTGGTTTCCAAATTCCATGTGAATTGGGAGGCAGTCCTACCAAGCTTCACACAACCACCAAAACAAGCGGAAGAGCTAGATCTCAGACCACTGGACATGGTCAACTTGTTCTCAATTTACCTACACCGCTCTCTACAGGTACGCAAAACTAATACCCTTTTCGTCCTGCCATCCGGGCCTAGGAAAGGACAAGCGGCATCCGCAAGAATCATAGCGACTTGAATCACCAAGGTGATAAGCCTCACGTATGAGAAACAGGGGCTGACGCCTCCACAAGTTCTTAGAGCTCATTCTACCAGAGGGGTGGCAGCCTCATGGGCAGCTTCGGCTAAGATACCGATTGAAGACATATGCAGGACCGCTAGTTGGAGCTCCTGCGAAACCTTCGCTAAACACTACAGTTTAGATGTCACAGCGGCCAACGCATCAAATTTTGGAAACGCAGTGGTGTCCACACCTCTGCAAGCAAAATAAAATATTCACTATAGCAGCATTTTCAGTTGTTGTTCGAGTCTTATCTTTTCCCCACCCTAAATCAGCTAAATTAAATCCCATGGTGTGCTGACGTGAGGCTGGCCAGGAAAATGGAAAATTGTTATCAATACTTACTGTAATTTTCCTTTCCTGGCCTGTCCTCACGTCAGCACAGCTCTTTTCCCTCCCGATAAGCCTGTCATCCTCCAGTTAAGTGGAACAAGGGCAAGGGAGGAGGGGCCCCCTATTTATCAGCTAAAAGAAGGTGGTACTGGGAGACCGGAGGAAGGGGTTAACCCATAGTGTGCTGACGTGAGGACAGGCCAGGAAAGGAAAATTACAGTAAGTATTGATAACAATTTTCCATTATTTTGTTTTTAAGAATGTGGAATGTGAAATGTTTTGATAAAATATATTTTTCCCTGTCACTTTCACTTGTTACTCTCCCAACAATCTTTACCCAAACTCACACAGATGTCTTTACAAAGCACAAACAATACCATTGCTGTGCAAATTTAAAACCAGTCACATTTTTTGTGCTTTTTATTATTTCTAAATAATCATAATTTGAGCCCCAAAATTTTGATATGTGTTCCAACATCAGAAATCAAAATGTAATTCCCCAAAATTTTAGGGTAATATCACTATTCTAAACTCACCCACAAA
This sequence comes from Rana muscosa, assembly GCA_029206835.1. Lineage (NCBI taxonomy): Eukaryota > Metazoa > Chordata > Amphibia > Anura > Ranidae > Rana > Rana muscosa. The sequence goes on from CM055127.1 coordinate 248,241,934, forward strand.
AAAACACCAAATTTCACAGAATAAATCAAGAAGAAGAACTCTTTGCCCAAAGAAATGCAGTATTTACATGTATTTATGTGCATGAGGGTCTCACATGTGGCAGCTCTGTGGCTGAGAGGTTAGAACTTCTGCTTAGCATCCCTGAATGTCTGGGTTCAAATCCCAAGCATGCTGCTTCATGTAGAGAAGTTGTCTCACCTCCCAGGTCTTAAAAAGATGTCTACATGTTGTATTTATGTGTAGGAGGGTTCCACCACCATTGTAAATCTTGCCCGATACAAAATTTTGCCAAAAGTATTGGGACACCTGCCTTTACACACACATGAGTTGAGTTGAGTTGAGAGGTATCTTAATATAGCGCGGTCTTACCCCAAAGGGTCCAGACGCGCATGAACTTTAATGGCAGCCCAGTTTAAGGGTTAAAATTTGATTTGGCCCACCCTTTGCAGCTAGAACAGCTTCTGGGAAGGCTGTCCACAAGGTTTAGTGTGTCTATGGAGATGTTTGATCATTCTTCCAGAAGTGCATTTGTGAGGCCAGGCACTGATGTTGGATGAGAAGGCCTGGCTCGCAGTCTCTGCTCTAATTCAGCCAAAGGGTGTTCTATCGGGTTCAGGTCAGGACTCTGTGAAAGGCTAGTCAGGTTTCTCCACCCCAAACTCGCTCATCCATGTCTTTATGGACCTTGCTTTGTGCACTGGTGTGCAGTCATGTTGGAACTGGAAGGGGCCATCCCCAAACTGTTCTCACAAAGTTGGGAGCATGAAATTGTCCAAAATGTCTTGGTATGCTGATGCCTTAAGAGTTCCCTTCACTGGAACTAAGGGGCCAAGCCCAACCCCTGAAAAACAACCCCACACCATAATACCCCTCCACCAAATGATTTGGACCAGTACACAAAGCAAGGTCCATAAAGACATGGATGAGTGAGGTCGGGGTGGAGGAACTTGACTGGCCTGGACAGAGTCCTGACCTCAACACAACAGAACACCTTGGGGATGAATTAGAGTAGAGACTGTAGGCCAGGCCTTCTCGTCCAACATCAGTGCCTGACCTCACAAATGCACTTGGAAGAATGGTCAAACATTCCCATAGACACACTCCTAAACCTTGTGGACAGCCTTCCCAGAAGAGTTGAATCTGTTATAGCTGCAAAGGGTGGGCCAACTTAATATTGAACCCTACGGACTAATACTGGGATGCCATTACAGTTCATGTGTGTTTAAAGGCAGGCGTCCCAATACTTAGGCCAATATATTGTATATTGCTTGGAGACACTGAACATAGATATGGACTTAGGGCTGGTTCACACCACAAAGATGCAGAGAACATGTGTGAGGCTGCCTGGTGGCTAAGTGGGTAGCAATTCCATCTAGCAGCACTGGGGTTGCTGGTTCAATTCCCCAACATGCTAAAGCTTGTGTTGAAGTTTATATGTTCTCCCTGTGTGGGCTTCTCACCACAATCCAAAGACATGCTGGTATTTTATTTGTCTCCTGTCAAAATAGTCTCTAATGTAAAAAAGTTAGTTTTGGACTTTAGATTGGAAGCTCATTGGAGCCAGGGACTGATGTTAATGTTTGTTAGCACTAATCATGCCCAGGGACTTGGACATTTAAAATTGTAGGGTTTACACTGCACAGGTACATATGCTTAGAAAACTGTTGCTTTGTTTATGTGCATGCAAATGGACTTGGATCTTTGGCCTGTAGTTGGAGATTTGATGCACATAGCCAAGGGCTAACACAGTTGCAAAAAGTATTATGTGTTCCTGCCCATCAGGTGAAATCACTTTAGACATACACGAGGAGACAAATTGAAAAATACTGGTGGGCATGTACTTCTATTGGGCGTGTACTTCTATTGGGCGTGTACTTATATTGGGCATGTACTTCTATTGGGCGTGTATCATTTTGCTAACAATACAACCTCTCTTATATAAAGGCCTGCAGTATTGGGGATCCTTTGGTCTGAGAAGGCCAGGTTTTTAGCTGTGATTTGGGGGGGGGGGGAAGGAATGATAGATATTGTGCAGATTAACAAATGCCCAACTCGTGTTATTTGCTGAAGTTCTTTGGAGGCATCTGCTGACCTTCTACTCTTGGATCTCATTGCTTAATCATGTACACAGAAATGCAGCTTACAGCAGAACATGGTCACCAATGTATGTATATGTGGATTGTGGGGTGGGTGTTTTGAACATGTGTCTTTTTTAATATTATGTTGGAATGCTTTGTAAGAATAATGACTTAAGTATGGTTCTATAATCTTGCAGATAAAAATGTGATGTGTTGCCCGTTATACACTAAAAGTAAAGCTGTGTGCACTCTAAGGTTTTTACAAATTTTAGATTGTAAGCTCCTATGAGCAGGGCCCTTAAAATCCAATTGCTAAATGTAGTACCATGTATCCTGTCCCAATTTTTTTTGAAGCTAGTAAATGAATGTACATAATTTTGTTTCTGCTGGCAAAATAAAAGTAAATTTATTGAGCTTTGGTGTGGGTTTTTTTTTGGTGGTGGTGGTTTTGGCAAATTGCAATATCTTTTATTTCTATATGCATTTGTGCACCAAAAAACGAATCTCTTCACCCTGGTTCACAATGATGCTACTTTGAAATTGCGCTACTTCACTTGAGCGATTTTTAGGTACTACTTGATAGACATCTGTGTGGCTTCATAAACAAATGTCTATGAAAGTCGCACCTGAAATCGGCAAAAGTAGTGAAGGAACTACTTTTGCAAATCAGTGCCACAAAATTGGGGTTGCATCGATTGGAACAGTGCCATTGCCACCAATAATCATGCAATTTGATTTCTGAAATTGCATGACAAATCGCCCCAATGTAAACCTAGGCTTCAGCACACCTGCAAGTAAATGATAAAGGTGGAGAATTGCAGGTAATGAATACAGCTGGAGGATAGGCAGTGTTGTGTGAGTCAGCTCTGGTTCACATTGGTGTGATTTGACATGTCAAATCGGTGGCAATAGCACTGTTCTAATTGATGCGATTTGTATAGATATCAGTGCAGAAACCTGCACAGATTTCTCTGATGTCACCCCCCCCCCCCTCCCTGCAGTCGGGACTGACATGCGGGAATTAAATCGTATGAGTTCAGCTGAACGATTTCCTCCCGCTGTCAGTGTGAAGCAGAGTTTAAACTGGGCCTTTTGCCTTTGTAATTCACCTGCTGCTATGCCAGAGACACCATTTCTTATCAAACTCCCTTAAGTTTACCTTCAAATATCATATGTAAAAATACAGATTTGCATATCTGTAAATAATCAAAAATAATAAATTCTAATCGTGATTGAGATCAAATATTTGCAGCTGCAATCAACAGAGCGTGGTTTCACCTCCTGACCCGGAAATGTCATTGTAATCACCCGGAAGTTCCTGTGCTGGTCAGGATCTCCATCTAGGTGGACATGGCGAGGTCCCTCTTTAGCAGAGAGGAGGTGCTGCTGATTTGCCGGGTAAGTGTAGGATATGTACTTTCTCAAGGTGGGGGTGGATTTGGTGTGGGTGGGCTTCATTGATTTGTTTGGCATCACCACACGTTTGCTTCTGGTCCATGTGCACACATCACTACTTCCTGCATTTGTTCTGCTGATGTAAATTAGTAAGGACTATGCAAGTATAAATGAGAGCTCTTTCTATTAAAATATATGTGACTTGATTCACAGTTGGGCGACTTTTCATGATTCTCAATGATAACCATTCATATCTGTGCTACTTTAAGTCACACCAACTTCAAAGTAGTCCCTGTACTACTTTGGTTTGACTTTCAGGCTCAGTTTCCACTAGTGCAACTTGTCATGCGACTCTGGACTGCAAAGTCGATTGACATGTCATACCCCATGATTTCCAATGAGTATGGTTCATATCTGTGCGACTTCAAAGTAGTCCCTGCACAACTTTGGTCCCACTTTGATACGACTTGAGATCCATAGACTTCAAGAATATACAGGCATTGCTCCAAGTCGCATCATAATCGCGGCAACATCATGCCAATTTAGGGTTGCAATAGTGGAAACAGAGCCTCATGTGACTTGAGGTACATAGGGTGCAATATTACACAGGCATTCCCAGAAGTTGGGGCCAAGTTGCAGCGGCAAAGTGGCAGCAAATTAGTGTGACTTTCAGGTCGCAGCAGTGTGAGTGTGAAAGAGATTCAAGGATATCTTTGAATTTGGCCCTATTGTCACTTGTGCATCCTGAAAGTGGGGCAAATTCGTCCTTGCACTACCTTGGTTTGACTTTGATGCGATTTGAGGTCCATACACCACAAGATTACACAGACATTGCTTCAAGTCATGGCAAAGCTGTGCAATTTTAAGGTCGCACAAGTGCAAATGGGGCTTTATTCAAAGGTGTTATAATTTAATCTCATTAGGTTACTTTGACACTTATGTGACTTTTCATGCAGCTTTGGACCTCAGAGTCACATTAAAAGTTTAGCTATGATTAAACACTAAGAAAGTGTGAAACTAGTCGGCTCTAACCAGAATTTTGTGACTTGCTGTGCTGTATTTGGATTTTTGAAGATTTTACATAGTAAAGGCTTTTTATTGGAGTGCTGCTGTCCAGAAGACTTGATCTTTTGTTTTGTCTCACATTAAAAGTTACCCCCCATGAGTTCCATTCATATCTATGCAACTTCACCCATGTTCACATAGCTCTGAATTGACATGTCAAATTACAGGCCAAATCGGCGCCTATTGACAGCAATAGAACTGTCCAAATTGGTGCGACGCCACACAGATTTCCAAAAGTATTTCCTACACTACTTTGGGCGACTTCAGGAGGCGATTTCTTACCTCCCAACTTTTTGAGATGGGTATAAGGGACACCTATTAGCAAAAGTATGTAGGCATAGGACACACCTCCTAAAACACCTTCTTAAAGGAGAATTATTAAAAAAAAAAAGGATTAGTTAAACCCCCAAGTGCTTTTTTTTTTAACAATAATATCCCTTTAGATTTGTTGTAAATTCCCAAAGCCAAGCAATTTAGAAATTAGATGAAAGGTTTAGCGCTGGAAAACCCTTTTTGAAAGATAAAAATTGCATTTTATATAAAACTATACAAATCAGAACAAAATGAAGCACAAACGAAGAGGACAGTTGAGACCTATGTGATTTCACTAGACATCTGTGCAGGAAAGTGCACTGATGTCTCTGAAATCGCTCACAAAGTCGGGCTGAGGCCCCTTTCACACTTGAGCGACTTTTCCTGTGACTTTGGTCATCAGAGTTGCATGACAAGTCATACCCCATGATTTTCAATGTGTACCATTTATATCTGTGCAACTTCAAGTCACACCGACTTCAAAGTAGTCCCTTTACTACTTTGGTCCGACTTTTATACAAGTTGAGGTTCATAGACCTTAAGTTTACAGGCATTCTCTGGAATCGCAGAAAAATTGCAGACGGAAATTTGCGCGCCTTTCCCTGCAACTCCTGCGTCCATAGACCTTAAGATTACACAGGCATTTCTTAAAGTCGCATCAAAATCACACATCTTTCAGGTCGCACAAGTGTGAAAGGGGCCTAAGTTACTGTGCTGAGTACTATTATACCTAGAATATAAAGTAGTCCCACCATCAAACACTCAGCAGCATATGCTGAAAAGAGGCGAATGCCTATTAGCCAATGCCACATCAGCATGAGCATGGTTGTTACTATAATATTAAAGTGATTGTAAACCCACTTAGACAACTTGCACCTACATGTAAGCCTAGATTAAGGCTTACCTGTAGGTACAAGAAATATCTCCTTAACCTACACGGTTAAGGAGATATTTGCTTTTAAAACAGCACCGATGACGTCACACACATGCGCACTAGCAGGCCGGCATCATTTCTGGTTTTCTGAATGGGATCTTGCAGGCCCCAGCGTGCATGCGTGTGACGTCATCGCCGCTCGGCCAATCACAGCACTGGATCGGCGATACACTGACGGCAGTGAATGGACATCGAGGCAAGATGGCGGAGGGGAACGACGAGCAGTTCGGGGGCTTCGATCTCAGGTAAGTCATTCATAATGAGCTAGTATGCTATGCATACTAGCTCATTATGCCTTTCCTTTGCAGGGTTTTAAAAAAATAAAAAAATGGGTTTACTTCCTTCTTAATGCCTGAAATGCAAAACATTATTGTATAGAATTAAACATTAGTAAATTTATTTTCTCTGTAGGTATGTGCTCAGCTCTGTAGCATAGTGGTATTCCCTGCTGCCCTCAAAGGTTTAAGCCATGAATTCAAATCCTACTGACAGCAGCACCTCCTAAATGTGTGCATTTTACTCAGCAGCATATTTCTCGCGTTGCTGTGTTCTTCCGCGCAGTCGGTTACCTGCTGATAAAAAAAAGCCGCTCTTCTTCTGTGGCGGTCTTCCTCCTCTGTGTTGTCACCCGCTGTGTGGCATCTCTTACATAGCCATGGAGCGGGCTCTCCGGGTGATGTTATCGGATGGCCACAGAAGAAGAGCAGCTTTTTTTTTTATTAGCGGGTAACCGACTGTGCGGAAGAACACAGCAGCGGGAGAAGACGGCGGTGGCAGGAGAGACAGCTGGGGGAGAAGAAACATCACACACTAGTAGAGGTTTGTGCTATGCTCAATAGGCTAGTGGTCAGCACTTCTACCTTGAAAAACTCAGGCTTTGAAGCACTCATGGGTTCAAATCCCACAGAGAGATACTAAAAGATTGACGTGGTGAAAAAAAAGCAAATGCCAATTAGCCAAAGCAGCATATGCTGAAAATAGGTGAATGCTAATTAGCCAATGCACTTTTATTCAATAATATTATGGTGTGGAATTCCAAACATCACACACTAGCTAACGGGCAGTTTACATTTCTTTGTTTGTTTATTTTAATTTGCTTGTGCAAAAAATAAACATAGCTGTTGGATGGTAGGTTGGCTGGTATTTGAACTTGTACCATGAGAGCTGTGGAGACATCTGAGCAGACCACTAAGCCATTGTGCTAAGTACAAGAACTGCATAATAGTGAAGTATGATTAAAGAATGAACATAAATAATTACCGCTTTATAGCCACCTAAATGAAAAAAAAAAAAAAACATGAAAAAAACAACATACAACAAATGGGTAACCTAAATGTTTACAGAATAATAGACATTACTATGTAATAATCATTCATAACTGCATTTGTTAGCAAAAGAAGGAAAAAAACTAGGAATACTAATTGCAATATACAGCAATAGATGCACACGAGGTAGAGCACATCTCATATAAAAATGTTTCTTTCAGATACATGGATCATGGTTACAGTACAGTGCTATATAAAAATGTAGTGGAAATTGGCATTTGCATGTACGCGGATGCGCTAATTAGCGCTAATTTCAGATTTACTAACACTTGTTTGCTGCTAATAGCACTCTTTTTCATTCGCAAATTCGCGCATTGAATTTTTAATTGGCAAAAATGGGAGCTATTATTTGCTCAGTGCTCAGTACTTCCTGGAGTTATAGTAAATCAGCCCCAATATAACAAATATAAAAAAAATTCAAGCTGCGCAACAGTATATAGTAAATTAATATACTAGGTAAGTGATCAGAATCCAATCACAAAAAACTGTGTAATGTGACATTCAATGTCAAAGACCAAAATCTAAAAAAATTGAGTAGAAAAAATGAGCTTCCAAACAAAGTTCTTAAATGGTACTACACGCTTTTCCTTGGCTGATATAAATATCAGAAACACAAATGACAGTTCGTACATAGAATACAGTCCACAGGAAAAGATAATGAAGTTTGGGGGTTCAATCTTCTCAGCATGGATTTGTGACTTCAGACTAAAACACCATAGAAGAGGGCTGATAAAATAGAAAAGAATTACTGAATTACTGAAAGAGATCAGTCAGAACAGATGGCTATCAACCCTGCCAAGGTCTCTGAATTGCTCTCTCTGTGATCCTGGCTCCTTCGTAATCTAGGTCTGTATTCCCCCGATATCTCAGCAGATCATATTAGGTGAGAAAAGAAGCCCCATAGCGTAATCCAGTAATATAACATTTATTAAAAAATAAGTAATGCACAGCCTGAAAATAAGCCCCTTTCTGGTTGGAACTGATGGGAAAACTGGAGGAAATAGGTATAAAATTGTGAGAGTTCCTGGACTTTAATTCGGAGACAGCACTGGAAGGAGTGATGTGGGACGCCCTAAAGGCCTTCCTTAGGGGGGTATTGATCCAATAGGTGGCCAAGATTAAGGGCTCTTCCACACGGGATGGATCCGTGAAGATCCGCCCCGTGAAGCTCTGCTTGCTCAGCGGGAATCGCTCCGTTGATCCCCGCTGAGCCGGCGAATGACTGGGCGGTCCCCGCACACTATGCAGGGACCGCCCTGTCAGAGCGCCGCTCTCCCCTATGGGGGGATCGGATGATGACGGACCGTAGAGTCCGTTGTCATCCGATCCACTCCGCAGACGGAAGGAAAAATAGGGTTTTTCTCCGTCACACTTTGGCGGAGCGGGTCGGATGTCAGCGGACATGTCACTGCTGACATCCGTGGCTCCATAGGGCTACATGGAGCATCTGTTCAGGTCCACCTAAAAAACTGACAGGCGGACCTGAACGGACCGTCCGTGTGAAAGGGGCCTTAGAGAAGCTCCAGGGAATGGGAAGAGAAGATTAGGAAAGAGGTGTTGGAGGAATAAAAAAGATATGTGGAGGATCCAACCCTGATGAAACAAAGGAGATGGCTTGAGAAACAACAGGAGTATAAAATGGCAGTCAATAGGAAAATCGAGAATAAGCGCCTCTTTCAAAGACAGAGTGCCTTTACGGAAGGGGAGAGTGTAGGTCATACATTAGCTCTTTTAGCCAAAACTAACTCGGCTCCCTCTAATATCCCCACAGTTAGGACCTTGGGGGGCGAGATATCCTCTCAAACATCCGTAATATTGGAAACATTTGTGGCATATTATCAGTACTTATAAATCAAAAAGAGGGGATGAGATGCCACAGATGGATGAGTTTCTGGGGGCAATAGAAACACCAATTTTGTCAGAAGAGGACAGAAATGCTATAGAAGCCCCAATAACCTTAGAGGAATTGCAACAGGCAGTGGTGGGGATGGCTAATCAGAAGTCCCCTGGGCCAGATGGCTTACCAGTTGAGATTTATAAACGATATGGTAAGGTATTGCTCCCGGAACTATTAAAGGTGCTGAACTGGGTGGTAGAAGGGGGGAGGTTGCCTGCCTCGATGTCAGAAGCCATCATAATAGTGCTCCAGAAAGAAGGGAAAGATCAATTGGATACATCATCCTATAGACTGATATCATTGCTATGCTCGGATGTTAAAATATTGGCCAGGGTGCTGGCGGCTAGGATGAATAAATATATTATAAAAACTCATACATCCGGATCAGTCTGGATTCATCCTGAACAGATCTACTAGTGCCAACATCAGAAGGCTGTATTTGAACTTACAGACACCAACTGAGAATACAGGTGACAGATGCATCCTATCCCTGGACGCCACCAAGGCTTTTGATAGCCTAGAGTGGGATTATCTCTGGCATGTTCTAGAGAAATTTGGGTTTGGCCCCGTTTTCATTAAGTATGTAAAAACACTTTATAACTCCCCAAGCGCAAAAATAAAAATCAACGAATATTCAAAGACGTTTAGGTTAGAAAGGGGGACAAGGCAGGGATGCCCTCTATCCCCCCTTCTTTTTGCCTTGGCAGTAGAACCACTAGAAATTGCGATCAGAACAACACAGGGCATACAGGGTGTCCAGAGAAGGGCAGGGGAGGAAAATACTGCACTTTATGCTGATGATGTCCTTCTTTTCTTGGGGGACTCTACAACATCTTTAAAAATGGCAGTGCAGACAGTGGAGGCATTTGGACGATTTTCGGGCCTGGTAATAAACTGGGAAAAGTCTGTTCTTCTGCCAGTGGACCCAGTAGGCAATGTCATTTTTACAGGAATCCCCCAATTAAAAATAGTGGAGAAAATGGATTATCTGGGGATAGTGGTAACGCGAGACCCAGAACAATACATTAGTAACAATTTAGAGCCACTTCTAGTTACCGTAACTTTAAACGTAAAGTTGACATTTGGGGACGGCTTCCTCTATCGGTGGCTGGACAAACTAATTTAATCAAGATGATTTGGATGCCACAGTTGCTCTACGTGCTCCATAACTCCGCACTGTGGGTAGGTAAAGCATGGTTTAAAAAAATAGCGACCCTCTTCAGGGAATTAATCTGGAAGAAGGGAAAGGCGAGGATTAGTCTTGAAACATTACAACTGCCAACAAATAGGGGAGGTTTGGCAGTCCCACACCCTCGCAGCTATTTCTTAGCGGCACAGCTACAGCACCTAGGGGGGGAGTATCACAGAAGGAGGAGGGTGTGCCAGTGGGAAAATTATGTTAATGGGGGCACCACATAACTCCATAATAGAAGCCCTAGAGGCCGATACTTTCCCTGTCAAGAATCCAACATTAAGAGTGGTTACAAGAATATGGCAAGCAGGAAAGTTAGCCCTGGGGTATAAGGGACCAATGGATTAACCCCCCCCCCCCTCTGGGAAAACAAACACCTGCGAGAAATTATATCCATGGGGAAGTTAAAAGAATGGGAAAAACTAGGTATAACCAGACTGGCACAATTATATGTAGGTAATATATTGAAATCTTTTTCAGAACTAAGCAGAGAGTATGCTATCCCAAATTCCCTGTTTTATACCTACCTGCAGATTAGACATGCCCTCCAAGCCCAATTCAAAGCCCACCCGGTAAGATGGCAAAAAATCCCCTACCTTCAACGGTTAATTAAGTCAGGAATTTCTAAAGGCCTTATCTCAGAATTATATACGCAGATTAGTGGTGGTTCTATATCGAGGGAGAGGGTGGGAAAAAACAAACAAAAATGGGAGGAGGATATAGGACCGATAACAATGGAACAATGGGAACGGATTTTGGAGCTAAGGACATCGGTATCAATCTCCTCGTCACAGAGAGTGTCCCATATGTTTTTAGTGCATAGAGTTTATTACACCCCAACGAGACTACACAGGTTTGGAAGGAAGCCTGATGATAAATGCCCTAGGTGTCAAAATACAGGAGATCTTATACACATGATGTGGAAACAGGGCCGGACTGGCCTACCGGGATAACAGGAGATTTCCCAGTAGGCTGCCTGTCCTGGGGCCAGTTTCATTTGCGGCTGCAGTGCTCCCCTCTCTCCTGCTCCTGTTTATCACTGAGCTGACCTGGCTGGATCTGTGTTCGGCGGTGACGCTGTAACACGGTCCCGCCCCCCTAGACTGGCTCGTGTGATAGTAGATAGAGTCAGCGTTCAGCCTATCACAGGAGCCGGTCTAGGGGGGCGGGACCGTGTTACAGCGTCACTGCCGAACACAGACTGAGCCAGGCAGTTTCGTGATAAACAGGAGCAGGAGAGAGGGAACAGGGAGCACTGCAGGAGATGCCCGCCGTACAGCCCGCCCTGTGTGCCTGGGTAGGAGGATCGGCAGGGGGACCGCATATAGAGGAAATGAGCTTTCTATATTCCTCCATACAGCCGCTGAATGCTTGCAGGAGGGGGAGGAGGAGAATCAAGCATTCCGCGGCTGTATGAAGGAATATAGAAAGCTAATTTCCTCTATATGCGGCCCCCCTGCTTCTCCTCCTATCCAACTTCTTTTGCTGGCTCCTCCCAGTTCTCCTTGTGGCTCCCCCCCCAGTGCTCTCCTCCCCCAACACACTCTCCAGCCCCCCCCCCCACAGTTCTCTCCACCTCTGTTCTTTCTGCCCCCCCTGCTCTCCAGCTCTCCCCATCCTTCTCCAGCCACCATTCCAGTGCTCTCCACCCCTGTTCCCACCCCCAGTACTCTCCACTCCCCCCAGTGCTCTCAACCCCTGTTCTACCCCCCAGTACTCTCCACTCCCCCCAGTGCTCTCCACCCCTGTTCTCCCCCCCAGTACTCTCCACTCCCCCCAGTGCTCCCACCCCTGTTCTTTCTCCTCCCCCAGTGCTCTCCAGCTCTCCCCATCACTCCCCAGCCCCCACCCCAGTGCTCTCCACCCCCCACAGTGCTCCCCAGCCCCCCCACCCCTGTTCTTTCTGGCCCCCCCAGTGCTCTCAAGCTCCACCCATCGCTCTCCAGCCCCCTGTGCTCTCCACCCCTGTTCTTTTTGGCTCCCCCTCCAGTGCTTTCAAGCTCCCCCCCAGTACTCTCCGCTCCCTCTGCTTTTTGCCCCAACCCATGTGCTCTCCAACCCCACCAGTGCTCTCCGCCACCCATAGTGCTCTCCAGCACCCTGTGCTCCCTACCCCTGTTCTTTCCCCCCCAGTGCTCTCCAGCTCTCCCCATCACTCTCCAGCCCCCACCCCAGTGCTCTCCAGCCCCTGTGCTCCCCACCCTTGTTCTTTTTGCCCCACTCATGTGCTCTCCAACCCCGCCAGTGCTCTCTGCCCCCCATAGTGCTCTCCAGCCCCCCGTGCTCCCCACCCCTGTTCTTTTTGCCCCCACCCATGTGCTCCCCAACCCAGCCAGTGCTCTCCGCCCCCTGTACTTTCCACCCCTGTTTTTTCTGGCCCCCACTGGTGCTCTCAAGCTCCCCCCATTGCTCTCCACCCCCCAGTGCTCTCCACTTCCCCCTGCTCTTTGTACCGCCCAGTGCTCTCCACCCCTGTTCTTTCTCCCCCCCAGTGCTCTCTACCTCCCACACTCTTAGCCCCCTCAATGCTCTCCACCCCTGTTCTTTTTGGCTCCGCCCCCAGTGCTCTCAAGCCCCTCCCAGCGCTCTCCGCTCCCCACCCCTGTGATCTCCACTCCCCCCTGCTCTTTGCCCCCACCCATGTGCTCTCCAATCCCGCCAGTGCTCTCTTCTCCCCCTTCTCTCCAGCTCCCCCCCCCCCAGTGCTCTCACTTCCCCAGGACCAGAGGACAGGCTGACTTGGGCCGGAAAATGAAGACGGCTGAAGGTGCAGGTGGCCAGGGACCACTCCATCTCACAGCAAACAGATCCTCTGGAAGGAGCACTGTCCCCATCCAAAACAAGAACAGACCCTGCATGCTGATGGCGATCATGAATATCCTGCTGGCATGGAAGGTACCGTACCGAGTATCAACAACACACCTTCCCACAGACAGGGACATGGGGCATAGGAGAGACTGCATTCACGGGTACAGTAAAGCTGTATTTGATGAGCACAGTGAGACTGCAATGATGGGCACAGTAAAGCTGCATTTGATGGGCACAGTAAAGCTGCATTTGATGAGCACAGTAAAGCTGCATTTGATGAGCACAGTAAAGCTGCATTTGATGAGCACAGTAAGGCTGCATTGATGGGCACAGTGAGGCTGCAATGGTGGGCACAGTGAGGCTGCAATGGTGGGCACAGTGTGGCTGCAATGGTGGGCACAGTGTGGCTGCATTGATGGGCACAGGGAGGCTCCATTGATGGGCACAGTGAGGCTGCATTGATGGGCACAGTGAGGGTGCATTGATGGGCACAGTGAGGCTGCATTTGATGGGCACTGATGAGGATGCATTTGATGGGTACTGGTGGGGCTGCATTGAGCTCTTGTATCATGTCTGCAGCCTCTGACCATCTCCTGTATCATGTCTGCAGTCTCTGATGGAGTCTGGAGAGGAGTCAAGAGTGGGAGCACCGCCGGGATGGGGGTCATGGGAGAAGTCAGATGTGTGTGGACTGTGGAGAGGAGACTATATAGGATAAAACCAGAGCCACCGAGCTGGAGCCGACTGACTGAGCCCTGCACGGTGTACCTGAGAGGAGGTCAGTGACAGCACCGCTAGGCCAGTCTGAGGGGGGGTCACTGATGTAAGGGGGGGAGTGAATACGATAATTTAAGGGGGCATTGATATAAAGGTTTCCCCCCTATATCAGTAACCCACCCCCCCTTACCTTAGTGTATTCTTTCTGCGGAAGGTGGTCCCCCCCCCCCCACGTTCTGAGTTCCTGGGGTCCCCCTTGATGATTGACCACTTTTACCACTTTTAACTGGAATTTGCGTTTTATATATATAAAGCCCTATGTGCTTTCATATCTGTCTTATCTATATATAATACACTCTTCAAATGTGCTTTAAAATGTATGGTTTTCCCTTTCATGAACAAGAAAATAATGACGTTATGCTGGTATAATAATGCTGTGGGGCTGGTATGATTTTTTTTCCAGGGCTGGATTTTATTCCCAGTCCGGCCCTGTGTGGAAATGCCCGAAGCTACATAGATACTGGGTTAAGGTATTAGACATCATAAAGACAACCTTTGGGATTGCTCTGGAACCGGAAGCCAGGGTATGCTTATTAGGTTGTATAGAAGAGAGGCATGAGCAGATGGGCATTACAGTAGCGGCAATAAGGTGTCTGTTCCAGGCCAGAAAACTGATAGTACAAAACTGGCAATCTCAGAAAGCGCCATCATCGGCGGAATGGGTTAATGTAATAAACGCGACAGTGTGGAAAGAAAAAGTAGCTCTAACTAGATGTGGCAACTTTAACAAATTCAAATTACTTTGGGAGCCCTGATTGAGCAGAATGGGGTGCCTACCCTAGAAAGGGGAGAGGAATAAAAACTGGGAACTAGAGATTAGCCTGAAGGGAGAGTTATGCCCCATACACACAATCGTTTTTCATGCCGTTAAAACTGCCATTTTTAAAAATGGCCCTGAAAAATGATCGTGTGTATGCTCCAGAGCATTTTTAACGACGTGAAAAATGGGCATTAAAAATTTCGGACATGCTCTCTTTTTTCACGTCGTTTTTCATCGTGAAAACGATAGTGTGTATGCTATCACGAGGTGAAAAAAAACGCGCATGCTCAGAAGCAACTATGAGACGGGAGCGCTCGTTTTGGTAAAGCTAATGTTGGAAATGGAGATGGCACATTCGTCACGCTGTAACGGACTGAAAAGCACGAGGCTGAAATGAAATGGAACTTCCCCTTTATAGTGCCGTCGTACGTGTTGTACGTCACTGCGCTTTACTTCATCGTTTTTTAAAATGATCGTGTGTACGCAAGACAGGCTTGAGAGGAAACATGAAAAAAACTACGTGAAAAACGGCAATAAAAAAAATGGCAAGAAAAACGATCGTGTGTACGCGGCATAAGAGCAAATGGAGAAAGAGAGCTGCATATTATAGATAAGGTGGACAAACTCAATTGGAAAGTAGGAGTGGTAAGAGGGAGAGGGAAAGAAGGATATTGCTGTAGTAGTTGCAGAATTTGTGTCTGAAGTACAAATAAGTTGCGAGGGGGTGTAGGGGGGAAGGGAGTGTGGGATATGGGTATATGGTTATAGTGGGTACTTTAAAGTGCATGCAATGTGTTATATGTATAAAAATGTATGTATTTTAATCAGACCTTTTTTTGTAACAAAGAAAAATAATTAAGAATATATAAAGTCAAAGCTACCTGAATACAATTGCTGGTGTTCTCATATTAATACCACAGGCAGGGAGCTGCAAGTATTTTCAGTTAGAGCCGGTTCACACCAGGGTGACTCGTCAGGCGACTCAGTCACCTGACAAGTCGCGTCCCACGCTTTTCAATGGAACCGTTCTGAGTAAGAGCGACTCAGGTCGCTCCGACTTAGAAAAAGGTTCCTGTACTACTTTTGGGGGCGACCCAAGGCGACCTGCATTGACTTCTATACAGAAGTCTTATGCAAGTCGCCTCGGCGGGCGTTTCAAGTCGTCTTGAGATCGCGCCGCCGAGGTCGCCCCCACAAGTCGTGCCGCGTCGCGCCGCCCTGGTGTGAACCGGCTCTTAGTGTTCTGTGTCCTCTGCACAGTGTGCAACTAAAGATAACTGAAGACAATTGTTGGTGTTCTCTTACTAATAATACTACAGGCAGGCAGTTGATACTGCTAGCTGCAGTATAATCAGTATATATATATATATATATATGTAAATGTTGAAACACCACCACCAAGGATTTCAGTGTGAAGGACAACACACCACACCAAATGTGCTCACAATCTGCTTACCAGAAGGTGAACATTTGCAAACGTAAATGACAAATGTAGAGGATCCGCGATGGATACAACTCTGGCTGTGTTCATTATTCGTTTTTTCCTGTTTAAATTACTATCATAACGGCCCTGTGCGCATGCGCGGGTGTGCTTTGTGGATGACAGAGATGGGAATCAGCTGTGTTTTCCCTCAAGCTGTCCAATTAGAGGAATAAGCTGGTGCTATTTCCCTATATATATTGAGCATGCTCACATCATTGGCCACGCCTCTGATGATATCCCTTTGGATGAAACATGTCAGGCTGACCAATGTGAACACGCTTTGACCTGCAGTTTGTTACCTGCCTTTTACCATTTGCTTTCCTGTAAGTAGAATTTTAAATAAACCTTTCTGTTTGATCTTACGGGCTTCACTATGCTGTTTTTTTTTTCTTCCTATTGATTAACCACGTCTGAGGAGGATTGCATAGTACTATAATACACTGAGTTTTGAAAGTTACCTGGTTGTTGGTGTTTGGATTTTCCTGCCATTATTTCATCAAGTCTGGAGAGTTGTATCCATCGCTGATCCTCTACATTTGTCATTTACGTTTGCAAATGTTCACCTTCTGGTAAGCAGATTGTGAGCACATTTGGTGTGGTGTGTTGTCCTTCACACTGAAATCCTTGGTGGTGGTGTTTCAACATTTACATCTACATTTACTTTCATATATTGAATTGACTTGTACTGTCACGTTTATTTTGCTTTATTGAAGCGCTGCATTTTTGAACTCACATATTTTTGCGTTTGCTTTATCAACAGACTGTGCACGCTGCTTTTGTTATTGCTACAATATTTTTTTTCACTGTTAGTGCAAATTTTGTTCACACTGTTTTCATTGTTTATTTGATTTATTTGTTATTTGCTGCTTTTGTTTTTTTCACTAATATGGATATCTTTGATTTTCGGAATTCACGTTCCGTTAATTGTAAAGACATCTTCAATAATGTAGAGATTCAACAAAATCTAGACATTGGAGGTCTGTTTGTTCGTTTAAAAAATTTGATGATCTCAGAAGTTCATGGCCACTGGGACATAGCTTTTCTGGAGAAAAATTTGGAAGATAAAATGGTGCCCAGAAGCCTGAGATTCGAGATCACCCCGCAAGAGGAAGAAACAGACCTCTTGGGTTGGTTTAAATATTTTAATGATGTTGATCTGGATCTGTTGCAATTTTTAATCACCAGAAAACGACATAAAATAAACCAGCTTGATAAGGATATATCTGAAGTTAAAGACAAATTGTCTTCTTATAAGGAATCAGAGGAGTATATAAAAACAAATCTGAGAACCTTAAGAAGGTTCTTGAAAAAGAAGACCTTGATCAGAGAATTAAAAAGAAGAAGAAGTTCACGAGAGATTTAGAAGATTATACTAGCAGTCAGGTGTTTAAATGGCAGGTTAAGAAACTAAAAGACCAGTCATGAAATAAAAAATAGAGGGGGAAATAATATTAAGAAAATATTAGGAAAGGTGCGGCATCTCTAAGGGGGGGGGGGAGGGGAGGGAGGTCAATAAGATAAACGAACCTGCTCGGGGGGAGTGAACTGGGGCGTGGCAATGCCCACCCGTGTACCCGGGACCATTTCGGTAACAGGGATGAGGCCCGGAGGACCGGATGGCCATTTAAATACCCCTAGATTATGCCCCACTCTGCTGAACGCCTACAATCTAGGCGACAGCGGGGTGGGCCATAACATTGATATTCAATGTAGTTGGGGAGGGGAAGGGGGAGGGGGGTTTTCGCATGTGGATTATGATAGGTTGTTTAGTTATTTTAGTTATGATGTTTGTATGTTACTTGCATGGGTCAATACCAGAAAAATAGAGAAATTGCTATCCCCTTATATGGTTAAAAGTACCGGGCCATGTAAGCAATACCTATTAAAAAGATGGCGCCCTTAAAAATAACTACCTACAATGTTAGAGATCTCAATAGTCCTAGCAAACGGCATCAAATACTGCAGGAACTGAAAGGTTGGGCAGTAAATATAGCCTTCCTGCAAGAGACTCATCTTAAATGGTCCACTAGGGTGGGACTGAATACTAAAAACTTCCCAGTCTGGTTTCATGGATATTCTCCCAATAAAAGATCTAGGGGGATAGCAATAGGTTTCGATAGGAATACACCATTCATCTTAAAGGCAATGGAGTCAGATGCTGAAGGAAGATATCTATTTGTTAAGGGGTTTCTGTTTAATAAAGAGTATACGTTAGTGAATATTTATTGTCCCAATGTCCATCCTAGCTTATTTTTAAAAAAGGTATTGAATAAACTGGAAAACTTCAGAGAGGGAAAAGTATTAATGGCAGGAGATTTGAATTTTGTTTTTGATCCAACCTTGGATACCCAACCCCTCTCTCTCCATTCAGAGGGAAAACACTTAAAGTTAGTCAAACAAAAACTCCATCAACAGCAACTTGTAGATGTATGGAGAATTTTGCACCCAAGGGGGAGAGATTTCACATATTACTCCCAGGTACACTCCTCCTACTCAAGAATTGACTATGTCTTCTTAGACCATCAGCTCCTTGAGGATCTATTAAAGGCGGAAGTGAAATCGATCACCCTCTCGGATCATGCCCCGGTTATAGTCAGCTTGGAGTTAAAGGAAGTACCGGAGAGGCAAAGATCCTGGAGGCTGGACGAATCACTTCTATACGATAAGGGTATTTTGGGTAATTTGGAAAAGGAACTAAACTTTTTTTTTATAGAGAATAACATAGAAAATATTGCACCAACGACTTTGTGGGAGGCTCATAAAGCTTACATGAGGGGGAGACTAATAGCGGAAGGGGTTAAAAGGAAAAAAAATTGGACGACCCGAAAACAGCTCCTTTTACAGGAAATCCAGGGGTTGGAACAGAAACATAAGAGAACAAATGATAGGGAGGTAGTGGGTGAACTGACAGGAAAACGTGAAGCCCTGAGGGATTTGTTGGAGCAGGATACCAAACAAGCTTTTTTGAGAACGGCGAATAAACTGTATAAATTTGGGAAAAAATCAGGGAAACTGTTGGCGGGACAGATTACATCTAGGAGAAACCCGAACTTCATAGTAAAAATGAAAAATAAAAAAGGGGAGATGAAATACTCTACTACGGATATTAGTAAAATATTTATGGAGTATTATCAATCATTGTATAAAGTGAATGACCCACAAGATCCCGGGGAGGTGCAACATAAAATAAAAAAAAGAACAGTATTTAAGGGGGATAAAATTGCCTGAAATATTAGAAGAAGACTCAAGGATATTGGATAGCGATATCTCTAAAGAAGAAATAGAGCAGGCAATTAAAAATAGTAAAGGAGGAAAAAGCCCCGGGCCTGATGGCTATACGTCCCTATACTTTAAAAAATGTATTGGAATCTTGACTCCCCAATATCACTCATATATGAACTCAATAGGAGGGGGCCTTGAGATGCGAAGGGAAGCCTTGGGTGCGTATATAACCCTTTTAGCAAAAGAAGGAAAAGATCCCACAATGTGTTCAAGCTTTAGGCCTGATAAATGAGGACGTAAAAATGTATGCAAGGATATTGGCCGAGAGACTAAAGCCGTACATGCCAGAATGTATAGAGAAAGATCAGGCAGGTTTCGTCCCAGGGAGGGAGACCAGGGACAATATATTAAAAACAACTCTCCTAATTCATGAAGCTAAGAAGGGAAAAAAGTCAACCCTGTTTCTGTCAATAGACGCCGAGAAGGCTTTTGACAGACTGGATTGGGACTTTATGCTGCAGACACTATATAAATTTGGCATAGGACCCCGTATGCTCAAATGGGTAGAGGCTTTGTACTCCAATCCTACGGCTCAAATCCAAGTTAATGGAACCCTCTCGCAAAGTTTTCGACTTTTCAATGGTACACGTCAGGGGTGTCCATTGTCTCCCTTACTCTTTGTGTTCTCATTAGAACCTTTTCTAGTATCTATAAGAGCCAACCAGGAGATTCAAGGCATAGAGGTTGGAGATCAAGAACATAAGCTATCCGCTTTTGCGGATGACATTATGATATATGTAACAAACCCTAGGCAGACTCTTCCAAAAATTATGGAAGAATTGGGAATCTATGGGAGGGTATCAAATTTAAAGATAAATATGGAAAAAACAGAGATATTAAATATTTCAGTCCCCTTGATTGAAAGTAGAGATCTTAGAAAACTGTATCCCTTTACGTAGAAACAAAGAGGACTGAAGTATTTGGGAGTATTCTTGTCGAAATCAAGATTAGATTTATATCAAGATAAATATATGCCTCTCCTGAATAAAGTTAAAAGTGAATTGAAAGGATACCAGGCGCATAGACTGTCATGGTTTGGCAGAATAAGCGTGATTAAAATGATGATTTTACCAAAAGCTTTGTATATTTTTCAAAGTCTCCCAATTAATATTCCAGTGGCGTTTTTTAAAACCATGAGATCAATAATACAGAGATTTGTGTGGAACAATAGAAGTAATCGCGTTTCCTATAAGAGTCTGACTAGATCAAAAGAGAAGGGAGGGTTATTCCTCCCTGATCTTGAAAAATATCATGAGGCAGCGATTCTGAGGAGGATCATGGACTGGGTACATGCTCCTCGCCAGAAAAAATGGGTGGACTGGAGGACAATATTAGTAAATTGAAGCTGGGAAAAACAATCTGGATTCCAAGGCAGTATAGAGGCCCTCTAGTTGATGCGGCACCAATTACACAAGAAGCATTGAGAATGTGGGATAAATTACTTAAAAATATACAGGGACAATATAATAGCCCTTTAATGGCCCTAACAGGAAATAATTATTTCCCACCAGGGAAAGATAATAAGTTATATTTAAAATGGACTACATCGACCTCCTTTGAGATTAAGGGATGTTATGAAAGGGAATGCTCTTTGCTCACTTTTGGAATTACGTGAAAGATATGGGACAACCCCATGGGATGCCTGGAGATATAAACAACTGCAACATTTTGTAGAGTCCCTCCCAAAACCCCTTCGGGGGACGGGTAGCATGAATGTATGGGAAAAACTGGCAGATCAAGGAGGGATAGATAAGGATGGAATTTCTAGCATATATAAAATGTTGATAACATACCCAGAGGGAGGATCCGTGTGTCCAACGGCAGGTTGGGAGCTGGAACTAAATCTCTCATTACCAGAAATAATGAGGGGTAGAATATTAGACTACGTTCATTCCACGTCTGTGGACGCACGGATAAAAGAAATGAACTACAAATTATTAACTAAGTGGTATTATGTCCCAGTAAAATTACATAAAATAAATCCCCAGATACCGCCCCTATGCTGGAGGGAATGCGGGGAAGAGGGAACTCATGCCCACATATGGTGGCAATGTCCCAAGATCCGACCATATTGGGAGGAAACACTAGATTTAATTAAGATGATCAGCGGGACAGAAATCAGTTTGGACCCATGGCAATGTCTCTTTCATGCAACAAATACCCCAAGGAAGAAATATAGAGCAACAATTATCCAGATTTTACTGAATTCAGCAAAGGTATTAATTCCAAGACAATGGAGGATAAAACAGGCCCCAACGATACAGGAATGGTTGAGGGAAGTAGATAAGATAAGATACATGGAAGAGGTAACATATACGCATAAGGATTCTAAAACTGAATTTATTGAAACTTGGAAGGGATGGGAGGATTTTAGATACTCGTCGGTATATGAAGGGTATGTGAGAAGAGAGGGTAGTACCTAACGGTATTCTGTCTGGACTCCCGGTGATGGAACAATGTCCCCCCCCCCTTTTTTTTTTTTCTCTCTCCCCTTCCTTCATCCCGCATGTTACCTGGGCCCTCCCATTAAAACACAAAGGTCATGGAAGTTGTATAAAGGGGCGGGGGGAGGCTGAAAGAGGGAGGTAGGGTGGGGCTAAGGGAAAGAAAAGGGCAAGAAGAAGGGGAAGAGAAAAGGGGAAGAGTAAGGGGTAAGAAGGGCACGTTGTTTATCTAATTTGAAATGAGAATAGGTGGAGAGAGTTGGTGGGTTTTTTTTTTTTTTTTTTTTGGAGCCAGAGAGAGGTACTTGTGACTCCTCATAAATTAATGACAACACAGAACACATGATAGTTAACCTAAAAGGCAAAAAGGGAGGGGAAGGGCAGGGTAGGTGAGGGGAAGGAGGGCACTGAGCACTAGGAGTCAATAGGAAGTGGATTTTGTGAGTTGGTAGAGATCTTCTTTTTGTATGTTACCCGGGTCCTCCCATTTAAAACACAAAGGCCACGGAAGTTGTATAAAGGGGGCGGGGGGAGGAGGGGGAAAGAGGGAGGTAGGGTAGGGCAAATAAAAAGGGTAAGAAGGGCACATTGTTTTTTCAATTTGAAATAAGAATAGGTGGGGAGAGTGGGGTGTTTTTTTTTTTTTTTTGAGCCAGAGAGAGACACTTTGGACTCCTCATAAATTAGTGATAACACAGAACACATGATAGCAAATTTAAAAAGGAAAAAGGGAGGGGAAGGGTAGAATAGGCGAGGGGAAAGAGGACACTGGGCACTAAAAATCAAAAGGAAGTGGACTGTGTGAGGTGGCTGAGGGTAGGAGAGAAAGGGAGGAAGTGGAGAATGGAGGAATGGGAGGGAGGGAGGAGAGGGGATGGAGAAGGGGGAAGGGAAGGGGAGATTTAAATGAAGGGAATTAGAGGGGGAGAAGAGAAGGGGGAAATGGGAGGGGAGGGAGGGAGGGAAGGGAGGGGAAGGAAGAAGGGGGGGGAGTAAGATATATCACAGAGGCCATGTAAGTAAACCAAAAGAGGTAGAAGAGAGGGGAGAAGAGTAAACGATGTTAAGGGAATGACCCATTTTTGTTGTAAGTGTATGTTTAGTATATTGTTTCTTTGTAATGTACATGTGTTGACTGGAAATTACATAAAATATAGATGTATGTATGTATAAAAATTTTGAATAAAAATATGTTCAGCCAAAAAAAAAAAAAAATGGCAGGTTAAAAGAATGTCTCTTGCTGAGGGAGGAGCAGGACGTTCTTTTGGACCAGCTACGCACCCCAAACCTTCAGCCCCTCCCATTCCCCAGTATCAGTCTAATGTGACTAACACTATCACGCCTAAAGGGGGAGGGAGAAGGGCTGTTAATAATAGTCAGAAACCCCTACCTTACAAACACCCACATAGTAAGGGGGGTTATCCAAAAAAACAGGGTCACAGCGATTATGTTCATTATGAACATCATGAACATTATGATGACATACCTACATATAACCATTATGCACCTTTGGGAGATCGACAGGGTGCCTATGACCCCAATTTTAAATTTAAAAAGGAACTCACATTACTTATAGATAAGGGGTTTGAAAATAATCTCTTAAATAAAAAAGAGAGGGATTTTCTCATCCCTGCAGCCCCCAAGAAACCCATCATATATTTTTTGCCCAAGGTGCACAAAAGTTTGACCAATCCACCTTAGAGGCCAATTATCAGTGGACTGGATTCTATCGCCTCAAGATTGGGCAAATATGTTGATGGGTTTTTGCAGCCTTTGGTATCTGATACGCCTTCCTATATCAAAGATTCTGCACAGGTTATTAGAACCTTTGAGGCTTTAGAGTGGAGGGATGGCTACATTTTGGCCACTGCTGATGTGGCCTCCCTCTACACCATCATATCACATTCTGATGGTTTGGAAGCAGTTGAAACCTTCCTTGGAAGAGACCCCAGTTTGGTTTTGCCTCAACAGGAGTTTATTCTAGACGTATTAAATTATGCCATGACCCATAATTATTTCTGGTTTGGGGGAACCCATTACCTTCAAAATAGGGGGGTCGCGATGGGCGCGAAATTCGCGCCCAGTATGGCCAATTTATTCATGGCCAAGTGGGAGGAGGATGTCGTCTACACCAACAGAAGGTCTGAATTGATTTTTTGGGGTAGGTACATAGACGACATCCTCCTCCTGTAGAATGGCGACATGACGTCTTTAACCACTTTTATGCATTTTTTGAACAATAACTCATTGGGGATCTTATTGTAATTTACAGTGAGCACTGAGAATGTTAGTTTTCTGGATCTTGACATCCAGATCAGGAATGGCACCTTTAATATAACCACTTTTTTTTAAAGTACAGACCGTAATGGGTATATAGGACAAGGCAGCTGCCATCATCCATCATGGCTGAAGTCCATTCCCAGGAGCCAATTTCTTCGTTTGAGGCGTAATTGTACCCTTAAAGAAGATTTTTTTATACAAGCCAATGTATTAAAGGAGAGATTTATAGAAAAAGGTTATTCAGTTAATGATCTTAACACCATTATTGGAGAAATAGGTGACATGGATCGTGCGCTTGTTCTTCAACAGAAGAACAAGGTATCTGACAAAGAGACCAATTACAACTTTGCCATGGTCACCACTTTCTCGAAACAACACACTGACATTAAAATAATTTTTTCCAAACATTGGGGGGTCCTAAGAAATGATAAATTTTTGGAAACAGTTTTACCTGACAGGCCGCAAGTTGTTTTTAGAGGGGTTCCCCCTTTGAGACTTCAGTTGGCCCCCAACATTTTAGATGCTCCTAACAGGGTTTCTTTCTTTCAAAACACAAAAGGCTATCACCCTTGCCACTACTGTAATATGTGCAATACCAACAAGGATAAGAGTAGGAAAATCCGTCATTTTAGTTCACACACTACAGGACGGTCTTTCGAAATTAATACTTTCATCACATGTACATCTTTTAATGTAGTGTACCTTCTGATTTGCCCGTGCGGTCTTCAATACGTGGGCCGCACGACACGTGCTATGTATGTACGTGTGAACGAACACATTGCCAATATAAAGAGAGGTTTTCCCAAACACACAGTTTCTCTGCATTATTTGGAATGCCATAATAAAAACCCTAAGGGCACTACGTTTGTGGCTATAGATCGTTTTACGCCACATTGGCGGGGTAGCACATCCAAGCGGGAAATTTCTAAGATAGAAACCCGTTGGATTTATGACCTTAAGTGTTACACCCCATTCGGCTTGAACGTCGAATGGGATGTGTACTGTTTTATCAATAATAGTTGAGTTCCCTATTTTATCTTTTTATTTATATTTTTTAATAGAATTTTGTAATTTTCCAGAATTAATCTTAATTGATTGTTTGGTATACATTTTAGCAATGTAATGGGTGGTATTCTATCCTCTAGTTCGAATTTTATTGATGGTTTTTTATATGTTATGTCATTTCCTATGTATTACATACCAATTTCCCTTTGTACACTAGTGGGCAGTGTCCTAGGGATCTTTTTTGTTATTAATTTAGGTTCTAGCCATTATTTAACCATCAATTGTCTTTTCCTTTATGGGCACTAGTGGGCAGTGTCCTAGGGAAATTTCATGACCATAGGGTTATTCTCCTGGGTGAGCCTCCCTTTATATCCTCACCTTGGGGCATTATTCCTCGATTGTCATTTATAATATTTCTCTACATGTATCTGAGTTACATTAGCGTTTTTTTTTATTATTGGAAAAAAAAATTCCGATGTAGCTGCATGAAATTGTTAATAAAAGCATTTTTTCCCACTTCCGGTTTTTGGCTTTGGAGCGCATCTGGCACGTGAGGCGCACTTAATGGATGTCACTTCTGGTCTTATCATCTTTGACCGGATGTTTACATCCTTTGATGCAGCCGACTCGAGCGGTGGTTCTGCTTCCGGGAACGGGTGTCCATCATTCGAGGTGGGTGGCTGCTGTGTTGTGCATCCCTGTGTGGTGATGCATTCGTTCATTGCCAGATTAAGGTTTTTTTCCAGTCCCGCTTTCCGGAAGTGGGTATTATTATATTGTTGTTTTGCTTTTCATCTCCGTGAACCGCACGGCCATCTTGCGCATGCGCGGCCGTGTTCATTATTCGTTTTTTCCTATATTTAAATTACTATCATAACAGCCCTGTGCGCATGCGCGGGTGTGCTTTGTGGATGACAGAGATGGGAATCAGCTGTGTTTTCCCTCAAGCTGTCCAATTAGAGGAATAAGCTGGTGCTATTTCCCTATATATATTGAGCATGCTCACATCATTGGCCACGCCTCTGATGATATCCCTTTGGATGAAACATGTCAGGCTGACCAATGTGAACACGCTTTGACCTGCAGTTTGTTACCTGCCTTTTACCATTTGCTTTCCTGTAAGTAGAATTTTAAATAAACCTTTCTGTTTGATCTTACGGGCTTCACTATGCTGTTTTTTTTTTTCTTCCTATTGATTAACCACGTCTGAGGAGGATTGCATAGTACTATAATACATAGAGTTTTGAAAGTTACCTGGTTGTTAGTGTTTGGATTTTCCTGCCATTATTTCATCAAGTCTGGAGAGTTGTATCCATCGCTGATCTTCTACATTTGTCATTTACGTTTGCAAATGTTCACCTTCTGGTAAGCAGATTGTGAGCACATTTGGTGCGGTGTGTTGTCCTTCACACTGAAATCCTTGGTGGTGGTGTTTCAACATTTACATCTACATTTACTTTCATATATTGAATTGACTTGGACTGTCATGTTTATTTTGCTTTATTGAAGCGCTGCATTTTTGGACTTTGCTTTATCAACAGACTGTGCACGCTGCTTTTGTTATTGCTACAATTTTTTTTTTTTTTACTGTTAGCGCAAATTTTGTTCACCCTGTTTTCATCATATATATATATATATATATATATATATATATATATACATCCCAGCTTTGTGCAGCTACATTTCACTGCAGGCCATTAGTATGTCTGGAAGGACAACAAGGAGAGGCAGACAGTCGCGAGCCAATAAAAGAGGACAAGCAAGCTCTGTGTCTAGAGGCAACAGTGCTGGTCATGGACACGGTGCATCCTCATCAGCACGTGGCCGTGGGACACGCTTGTCCTTTTTTTCGGCAGCTGGCCATGTCGAGACTTGGTAGAGTGGATGACCAAGCCGTCCTCATCCTCTCTCACCCAGGCTCAGGGTACTTTGTCTGGCAAAGCAGCTGCCAAAGCGGCCTCTTCCCTCGGCTCAATGGCATCAGTCACTCCTTCCCTAGCCCCACCACGTCCTCCTGAGGAGTCCCCCGAACTGTTTGACAACAGTGTTGGGTATATGCTGCAGGAGGATGGGCACCGTTTTTAAGGCTCCGATGATGATACCCAGCTAGAGGAAGGCAGTAACGTGAGCCCAGAGAGAGGGGGTGCCCAAGAAGGACAGCAATCTGGCAGTCATGTTCCCCCAGCTGCAGCATACTGCCAGGTTTGCTACAGTGATGAGGAGGGAGGGGATGATGAGGTCACGGACTCTACGTGGGTGCCTGATAGGAGAGAGGAGGAGGAGGAGGCACATCTCCAACAAGGCAGAATGCCCCCCAGGGGCCAACTTAAGGGCAGCACACCGACAGCATCACACCGAAGAGCTCCGCATGTGCAGGGCGCTGCTGTCTCTGCGCGTTATTCCAAAAGTTCTTTTGTGTGGGCCTTTTTTGAGACGAGTGCATCAGATCGCAGCGCTGCTATTTGCAACATATGTCTCAGGCGTATCTCGCGTGGCCAAAACATTACCCACTTGGGCACCACATGCTCGATCAGACATATGTTGACCTGCCATGCAGTTCGTTGGCAAGCATACCTAAAAGTCCCACACCAAATAACAAAGCGGACCTCTCCTTGCTCCTCATCAGCTGGGATCTCCAACCCCACTATACCTTCAGTCCTCTCTGAAACCTGCACTGAGAGGAATAAAGGGGTAGAATTAGGTGTGTCACAGCCAAGTACTTGCGGGCAATCTGCTATCGGTACACCAACGTCAGATTGTACCAGACAAATTTCCCTGCCCCAGCTGCTGCACCGCCGAAAGAAGTTCGCTCCCAGCCATCCACATGCCCAGTGTTTGAATGCTAGCTTGGCTAAATTGCTAGCACTTCAACTGCTGCCTTTTCAGTTGGTAGACTCTGCCCCCTTCCGTGAGTTTGTGGAATGTGCGGTTCCTCAGTGGCAGGTTCACAAACGCCACTTTTTCTCACGGATAGCGATTCCGGCTCTCTACCGGCATGTGGAAGGCAATGTCTTGGCCTCGCTGGACAGGGACAGGGACATTACCTATCTTTCACGGCGCACTGGGTGACTTTGCTGGCAGCTGGGAAGGATGCAGGACAAGGTGCAGTAGTGTTGGAGGTTGTTCCGCCATCACGCCTCCAAAATGCTACTACTGGTGATTCTGACACACCTCTCTCCTCCACCCCCTCCTCTTCTTCTTCCTCCATGGCCTCTTCCTGTGCTTTGTCCTCGGAACCAGCAGTGCTCCATAGGCGTTCAAGGGGCTACGCAAGTACGCAGGCAAAAAGATGCCATGTGGTGCTTGAGCTGGTGTGCTTGGGGGACAGGAGCCACACTGGGGCAGAGATTCTGTCAGCTCTGCAGGGGCAGGCTCAGAGGTGGTTGACACCACGCCAGCTTAAGCCAGGAATGGTGGTTTGCGACAATGGCACCAACCTCCTCTCCGCCCTCCACAGGGACAACTGACCCATCTGCCCTGCTTGGCTCACGTCCTTAACTTGGTGGTGCAGCGGTTCTTGGGCAGGTACCCGGCTTACAGGATGTCCTGAGGCAGGCCAGGAAACTCTGTGTGCATTTCCGCCAGTCATATAATGCCAGGGCTTGGCTGGCTGACCTCCAATTGGAATACAACCTGCCCAAGAACCGCCTAATCTATGACATGCCCACCAGGTGGAACTCAACGTTGGCCATGCTGTAGTGGCTGCACACGCAGCAGAGGGCCATCAATGAGTATCTGTACCAATATGGCACGAGGACAGGGTCAGGGGAGCTT
Organism: Rana muscosa; assembly: GCA_029206835.1. Lineage (NCBI taxonomy): Eukaryota > Metazoa > Chordata > Amphibia > Anura > Ranidae > Rana > Rana muscosa. Next base: position 248,270,745 of record CM055127.1, read on the forward strand.
GTGTTTTTTTTTGCCACGCCAGTGGGTCATGATCAGGGATGCATGCACTGTCCTGTCACCATTTGAGGAGGCCACAAGGATGGTGAGCAGTGACAGTGCATGCATCAGTGACACTGTCCCTCTTGTCCACCTGTTGGAGCACACTCTGCATGGAATAATGGACAGGGCACTTGAGGCAGAACAGAGGCAGGAAGAGGAGGACTTCCTTACCTCTCAAGGCCCCCTTTATCCACACAGTGTTCCTGCTGGCCCGCCTATCAAACAGGAAGAGGAGGAGGAGGAGGATTGTGTCAGCATGGAGGTGGAGCCTAGCACTCAGCATCAGCAGCAGTCTTCAAGGGATCAATTACAGTCCCAAGAAACACATGGACTTGTACGTGGCTGGGAGGAGGTGGCTGCGGATCATGTCATCCTGAGTGACCCAGAGGACTCCTGGGCAAATGCCTCAGCAAACCTATGCTGCATGGCCTCCCTGATCCTGCGGAAGGATCCTCGTATTTGTGTGATCAAGGAGAGGGATCATTACTGGCTGGCAACCCTCCTTGATCCACGTTACAAGGGTGTCAGGGAAACGGCCGTATGAGAACTGGCAATAGTGCCAGTACTAGTAATGGGCGTTTCCAGCACATCCCTGTGCGCACTGACGCAAGTGGCGCGAATAGGCGGGAGCGTCAATCGGCGCACGCAATGCAACAGATGCAGCCACTTGCTGGCCTAAATAAGACTGCCACTGAGCCCATCTCATTGCTTGACAGTCATCAGCCTTCCTGTGTTCCTGAGACTCTGTTCAACTGCTGTTTGGATCTCTCGTTGTGACCCGGCTTGTTCCTTACCTGTCTGATCTGCTCTTCTGGTTTGACCCCCTGGCTTGCTTTACCGACCGTTCTTTTATAATCAATGGCGGGGCCCACCCGTGACGTGGACAGGTGATCCCGCCCCCTCTAATGCGTCACTGGGGTTTCCTCGCTGGGGTTTCTTGTGACGCATTAGAGGGGGCGGGGTCTCCTGTCCAGTCACGGGTGGCCCCGCTATCGGTTATAAAAGAACTGTCAAACAGCTTGCGCGTCATTAGCCGGGGGGCTCTGTTGTTGCAGGGAGGACCTGCGTCGTTTCTCGCTGGAGTGGAGAGCCGGTGCAGGCAAGATCGGGCTTCGTTCCTTGCTGGAAAGCATCGCTGGAGAATAGATCATCGTTGGACATCAAGAAACTGATAACAACGCTGGAATGTTTTTTTTTTCTGTTTTTTTTTTTCTTTTTATTAAAAGACTTGTCCCAACTGTGTCAGTGTGGTTTTTAACATTTTTGACACATTATTTTGTGAAATGGTAGGGGTCCAATGTACCCCGTTACCAATTCACATGGGGGGTGGAATCTGGGGGTCCCCTTTGTTAAAGGGAGCTTCCAGATTCCGATAAGCCCCCTGCCCGCAGACCCCCACAACCACCGGGCAAGGGTTGTGGGGATGATACTCTTGTCCCCATCAACATGGGGACATCCTCCCTATGTTGAGGGCACGTGGCCTGGTACAGTTCAGGAGGGGGAGGCGCTCTCTCGTCCCCCCTCTTTTTCTGCGGCTTGCAAGGTTGCGTGCTCGGATAAGGGTCTGGTATGGATTTTTGGGGGGAACCCTACGCCATTTTTTTTTTAAATGGCGCAGGGTTCCCCTTAATATCCATACCAGACCTGAAGGGCCTGATATGGAATTTGGGGGGACCCCCACGCTTTTTTTTTGGTTCGGGGTTCCCCTTAATATTCATACCAGACCCAAAGGGCCTGATAATGGACTAAGGGGGGAACCCATGCTGTTGTTTTTCAATTACTTTTATCTGTATTGCCGGGACCCGACAATTCATTATAGCCGCGATCAGTTTTAAATGACTTTTTTTTCCTTTTAGAAATTACATTTTGTGCAGGGACTTTTCTAAGCATGGGAAACATGCGCTACTTTACAAGCATACTATAGACACGCCCTAGGTATGGAAATTTAAAGGAATATTTCACTTTTATTGTTTCAATTTAATTATTATTAAAATCACTGCTCCCGAAAAAACGTCAGTTTTTAAAACTTTTTTTGCATTGATACATATCCCCTGGGGCAGGATCCAGGTCCCCAAACACTTTTTATGTCAATAACTTGCATATTAGCCTTTAAAATTAGCACTTTTGATTTTTCATGTTCGTGTCCTATAGACTTTAACTGTGTTTGCGTGTTTGAACACATTTTTTGCCTGTTCGCATGTTCTGCTGCGAATCGAACTGGCTCATCCCTAATATTGACTACAAATATTTTCTTGTTCAACGGCTCCACTTACCTCCAGGTACAGGGGGTTGCGATGGGGACATCCTGTGCCCAATCGTATGCCAACCTGTACCTGGGGGAGTGGGAGAGAGCCCTGTTCTCGGATGACGGTGCCTCGATATACCTCCGCCACATCTTACTCTGGCGGAGGTACATCGATGATGTTTTGGTCATCTGGACGGGCTCAGCCAGGGAATTCATGATATCCATAAACCATAATGAATTTAATCTCTATATCATGATTCAATCTGATACCCGCAGTATCCCTTTTATAGACTCATGCCTCTTTCTTAAAAATGATGGAACAATATATAACAGCCTTTATAGAAAGGAGACAGCCGGGAATACAATTCTGCATTATTCAAGTGCCCACCATCGCTCCCTGGTACGGAGCATCCCTTTTAGCCAATATCTTAGGTTGCGCCAAAATTGTGCCAGGGAGGAGGACTTCGAACTTCAGGCCAAGGCCCTCTACTCACGATTGAAAATTAGGGGATATAGTAAAAAAGACCTCAAAAAGGCTAATCAGAGGGCCAAACTAAACACACGTGAATCATTAATCTTCAAATCTAAGACCCGTGAAACTAAACCCACCACAAAATGTATTACCACTTTCAGTGCACATCAGGATGTTTTTCGTAAACTGATTGGGAATAACTGACATTTTCTCTCTGTGGACCCAATAATTTCCAAATATGTGGCAAACAGACCAGAAATTGTATACAAGAGATCCCGGTCAATCAGGGATAGCCTGATACACAGTCACTTTCCCCCTGCTGCTCCCCTTCTAGGAGCGACAGGTGGAAAGGGGATATACAAATGCGGGAACTGTGATAAGTGTCCATTGATAAAGGAAGGTGTGTTATGCTCCCTACCAAGAGGAGGGTTTCACAAATCAAAAATGTATGCGGATTGTCGCACTATTGGTATTGTCTATTTAGCTACGTGCCTATGTGGCGCATTTTATATTGGCAAGACCAAGCATCCTTTTACCAAGCGCATACAAGATCATCTGTACTATTTAGATGCAGGGTTACTATATACCCCAATATGCAAACATGTGGGACTTAACCACAGCTATGACCCATCATACATTTTTTGCACTAGAAGTAATTCCTGAATTAGAAAGGGGAGGAGATTTCGATAAGAAGATCCTCCAGCAAGAGGCAAGGTGGATATTCAATCAGAGAGCCACCTACCCACCAGGGTTAAACACGACATTATCATTCAAACCCTTCTTGTAATTACTATCCCAATATATATTTAAATTGTATCTGTGACAAACCCTCTGTCCTCAAACAGATGCAGGTCCGCCGTCAATGCTTCCTCTGTTCAGATCCAGCACCTTCCAAGTTTCTTTAGCCCCTCAGTCCACAGACACAACACCTCAGGGTAGGGTAAAACCACAAACTGCTTTATTCAAGCACATGTTAACAGATATCTCTCTTCAAAACACATCCCTCCCACCCTTGGAAAACAGGGCGGGTCCAACTGTCCAATGACAATGGCCACACAGGTCAGGTGTGTTCAAACTTCTCAATACACAGTCTTATCAGCAGGTGGGTTGGAGGTGTCATGGCAAAATAGGTTGTATGCAGAGCACACACCCATTTTGCCTTGTGCTAAATAAGCACACTTCGTCTTAATGCAATAATGCATCTTAAGCTAAAATTCACTCACCTTCCATTCGATTCCCATTCATTCAAATCAAGAGACATCATCACTACACTGTTCTTATCATCTCGGCATCCCAGCAAACACTGGTCGCCCAGAGCCTCACGGCTCCTTTTTATTATCAAAAGATCTCACCAGCAGATAATCACCTCCCCCATAGGAGTGGTCATCACAGGATGTCCCCTTCACACAGGAAATGTCCATATAAGGGCGTGCCTCTAACAGAATGTCCGATACAATACAATACAATACATGAACACAACACAATACAATGATGGCTAAAGTCTTATGGGCGTGTCCGGGCAGGGAAAACGTGTATGCTCTTAGCAAGCAAAGCCGTATGGCTTTAAAACATGAACGCTTTCCCTGACCCTGAAAACGCTCACAAGCTCTCATATTACCGCTGATAGGAATCCTTATTTTGCGTTATTCCATAGAATAACGCATATTCAGATTATACTATTATTGCTTGCGGGAGGCTATCTGCAGGTGTGCGCTACGAATCTCGACCATGCTGATCAGACACAGCAGAGACGAAAGCGCACATCTGCCTATAACCAATGATGTTGTTGCAGAGCGAGCATATCCCCTCCTCAGCGATCGTACGTGCTAGTGCACAGAGGGCCCCTCGTCGGCAGACATATCCCCACCCTGCAAACATCACACTCCAACCTCAAGATGTTTTCCACTACCAGACGGGATTCAACCAGCCTCAGACTGCCCCAGTCAGCTCTTTAGAGCGGGTTGCGGAAGTACTAACACTGGGTGACACTATGACAGTACATATTAAATACATCTTCATAAAATTTTCCACAACAGTTCCTCCTCTTGTCATATACTCCCACGTGTCCTTCAAATCTTGTCGTCTTACAGTCCATAAAAAGGAAAATACGGCTTGACATGTAGACTCTGTAGATGACATGGTGAGTTGTAGTAATCACTGATTGGTCTGGGATCTTCTGTGTCTTGTATGTGGGTCCGGCTTCAGGGCGTCTCATCAAGGAAGATGTGGTCATCGTCTCGGGTTCTGGTCACACGTCCAATCAGGCAACAGGAGCACTCATCACGACATAGAAAGAATAGAAATAAAAACGACATGAGTATATATATATTCCCACTTCCTTTATCCACGATCTGCTGTGAAATAAAAATTAGATCCCCAAAGATTCCCAGACCCTTAAAAGGATTCCAACCTTCACTTAGCTACAGCTCTGGCTTCAACAGTTACATGAAACATCCCATCCTCAATGGATGAGAATTGTTCAATCGTATCATAAGCTCAAGCCCCCCCACCTTGTACATGCAGGAAACCATGCCCAGACCTGGTCGGGGTTGGTGAACAATTCCCTTCTAGCTGTCCCTGCCATTCTTAATTTCTCTCGCGCCATCAGATCCTCACGATCGGCCGCGACATAAGATGCTGGGACAAGTTTCACCATCACGCATGAACCTCTTGCATTGGGGGAATTACCTTATAAGCTGCAGATCTGCATAAACACCAAACTAAAGTTCAAACACGCTTGTGGGCTACCTAGTTGTCCCAGTACCCAAACCGACAAGAGGCAGAGCTATTAAAATTATAACCAATTTTACCCTCTAAAAATGCATCGTTAAACTCCATTGACAAGTGTCTGTTTGGAGTCTTCACTAGGGCTGAGCAGACCCGAACTGTAAAGTTTGGGTCGGTACCGAACTTTTGTTTTTTTGGGTCCCGGACCCAAACCCGAACAATTGACTGTATGTTCGGGTTGGGGTCCGGTGTTCGGCAATATGCATGTAAAGTCGTGCTTGTTTCCCGTGCTTAGAACTGTCTCTGCACAAAGTGTCATTTCTGAAGGAAAAAAAGTCATTTAAAACTCACTCGAGGCTATAATGAATTGTCGGCTCCCGGCAATACATAGAAAAGTCATTGGTAAAAAAAAAAAATGCGTGCGGTTCCCCCAAATATCCATACCAAGCCCTTCAGGTCTGGTATGGATTTTAAGGGGAACGCCACCCCAAATAAAAAAAAAATGGCATGGAGTACCCCCAAAAATCCAGACCAGACCCTTTATCCGAGCATGCAACCTGGCAGGCCATAGGAAAAGAGGGGGGGACGAGAGAGCGCCCCCCCTCCTGAACCGTACCAGGCCACATGCCCTAAACATGGGGAGGATGTCCCCATGTTGATGGGGACAAGGGCCTTATCCCCACAACCCTTGCCCGGTGGTTGTGGGGGTCTGCAGGCAGGGGGCTTATCAGAATCTGGAAGACCCCTTTAACAAAGGGGACCTCCAGATCCCGGCCCCCCCTATGTGAATTGGTAATGGGGTACATTGTACCCCTACCATTTCACAAAGAAAGTGTAAAAAATTGTAAAAAAAATACACAGACACAGTTGGTAAAGTCCTTTATTAAAAATAAATTAATAAAAAATACAAAAACATTCCAGCGATTAAATCCAGTGTCCCGCGGCGATCCGATATCCAGCGCTGTCCACACGAAATGTCATTGGCTGAGCCTGAGCGGACCTGATGGGGAACTTCCTCCGCAATTGGAAAGTCAACAGATACACAGAAATCCACCAACACTGGTCTCCCCCACTAAAGCACATGGCACACAGGGACCAGACATTGAGAAATACAAACAGCTCAGCCAAACACATATACTGTAGGCTGCACTAAATCCCACATCTATACCTACAAATCATATACCCAATATACAGTTTCCATATGCATCATAAACTTGTAGTCAAAAGATACACAAAGGGGACCTCCAGATCCCGCCCCCCCCCCCCCGACCTACTAACAACACTGGTCTCCCCCGCCCCCATTCAAGCACATGGCTTAATGCAACGCCCATCTTTGAACAATGCAGCAGCCATGCCTGGCTGCACAAGCTGCTCAATACATCGCACAAAGGTCACTTTTCCAAACAGCCATCTCTACACAACTTCAATCTCACTCATGGGGACACGTGTCCTGCATCAGACAAACAATCCAATCACACACAGTCTCCATTTGTCATTCAGTTACACTCTTACAGCCTCCCCACACAAACATTCTTTCTGGTCAGTTAAACACCATACAAAACCCACACATTCACACACAATCACTCACACATCTCTGATATAACAGACAAACGATCCATGACAAAATCACACATACACATACGATCAAATTCACAGCATTATTTCAAAAAGACGAAAAATTTGTTCTTTTACAAACCATAGCCTCCCTACGCATCGGGATGTGCATCCATTCTCCCCCTCTGCTGATCCGATGCTCAAAGAGGCCGTAATTACTCCTACCTGGCTCGCCATTTGTCATGGCAAAATAGGTTGTATGTAGAGCACACACCCATTTTTGCCTTGTGCTAAATAAGCACACTTCGTCTTAATGCAATAATGCATCGTAAGATAAAATTCACTCACCTTCCATTTGATTCCCATTCATTCAAATCAAGAGACATCATCACCACACTGTTCTTATCATCTCAGAATCCCAGCAAACACTGGTCGCCCAGAGCCTCACGGCTCCTTTTTATTATCAAAAGATCTCACCAGCAGATAATCACCTCCCCCATGGGAGTGGTCATCACAGGATGTCCCCTTCACACAGGAAATGTCCATATAAGGGCGTCCCTCTAACAGGATGTCCAATACAATACATGAACACAACACAATACAATGATGGCTAAAGTCTTATGGGCGTGTCCGGGCAGGGAAAGCGTGTATGCTCCTAGCAAGCAAAGCCGTATGGCTTTAAAACATGAATGCTTTCCCTGACCCTGAAAATGCTCACAAGCTCTCATATTACCACTGATAGGAATCCTTATTTTGCGCTATTCCATAGAATAACACATATTCAGATTATACTATTATTGCTTGTGGGAGGCTATCTGCAGGTGTGCGCTACGAATCTCGACCATGCTGATCAGACACAGCAGAGACAAGAGCGCACATCTGCCTATACCCAATGATGTCGTTGCAGAGCGAGCATATCGGACCTGATGGGGAACGGTCATGGATATGCAGTAGTGTTTGTCTGTCACCTTACCTTCCTTCCTATGTGTTCATCTTAGAGGCCAGAACCCTTTCACCTGGCTTCCTTTATAATCTCCTCCCAGCCTGACTCCACCCCAGGCCCTATCACAGAACACTATATTAACCTGTGCACTGCAAGCCTGCTGTGCTGATCAACGTGTTTGTTAGGCATTGTGTGTTTGGGTTCCTGCCTGCCGTGTGCTACGTCTGTCTCTCTGTTACGTTATTGGCTTGTCCCCGACTATCCCTGTCTGCTCGTGACCCTTGACCTTCGGCTCGTTCTTTCGTTATCCTTGTCTGCTTGTAGCCCCTGACCTTCAGCTTGTTATTCGGTTCTCTCTTATCTCGTGCTGCTGCTTCCCCTCTTTTCCCCTTATCCTACGGGGCGTGAGCTAGGAAACTCCAGGGGCCGCAACCTGGTCCCAGCCTGCAGCATAACATCCTCACCACTAGAGGCCCTGGAGAAGACCAGCTGGGTCTTAGACTCCGCGCCCTGGGGAATCTTGGCTCTAGCTTCCGTTAGGATCCCGGTTGTGCTCCTCTGGTCCCGCTTTCCACAACCACCCAGTTTCCTATCCGCAGAAGCCAGCCATAGGGTTCACTACCTCGCGGTGCACTCCTGTCCCCCTACGGTGTGCATCTGTCACCTGGCCACAGGTGACCTTGACAGTTTGATCAGCCATGGACCCGGCTGACATCCCGATCCCCGCGGATGATCCATTGCGGGGGATTGTCCACAGACTTGAAACCCAGGAATCGAATCAGACTCAGGTGATGCGATTCCTCCAGGATCTGGCTTCTCGATTCGAGCAGCTTCAGGCCTCCTTGGGAACCCCGAATCCGCAACCTCAAGTACAACCAGCGGTGGTACCTATCGCACCAGTCGCAGCCACACACTCACTAACACTGCCAGCTCCGTTCCGTTTCTCTGGGGACTCCAAGGCCTGCAGAGGGTTCCTTAGCCAATGCACGATTCATTTTGAGCTTCAGCCTCAAAACTTTCTGTCTGATAGGGCAAAGGTAGCCTATATCATTTCCCTCCTCTCCGGTGAAGCTTTAGCCTGGGCAGCCCCTCTGTGGGAACTGAATGATCCAGTGGTTTCTAGCCTGTCTGGCTTCTTGAAACTTTTTCGGAATATCTTTGAAGAACCGGCTCGTGTCTCTTCAGCGGCCAGCGCCCTTCTACGTCTCCGCCAAGAGTCTGCTTCAGTGGGACAGTACGCCCTTAATTTCCGCATACTGTCGGCTGAGTTGAGCTGGAACAATGAGGCCTTAGTCGCAACCTTTTTGCATGGCCTTTCTGATAGAGTGAAGGATGAATTAGCAGGAAGAACCATCCCCACTGATCTGGACGGAGTTATCTCCTTGTGTAACCAGATCGATATTCGCTTTCAGGAAAGGACCCTAGAAAAGCGGCGCCAGCACTCCTTGGTCCTTAGTCAGCCTGAGCTCCCCTCTCCTCGACCCGTGGAGCGTCTCCTGCCAGCTGAGGAACCCATGCAGCTGGGCAGGACCAGGCTATCCCCAGAGGAACGTGCTAGGCGCAGAACTCTAGGCCTGTGTCTCTACTGTGGGGGCAAAGGTCATTTTCGTGACACTTGCTCTCTTTGTCCAGAAAAACGTTTGTGTCCACTTCATCTGGAAAGTGGAGTATTGGACCCAGAAATATCACCTTCCCCTTCTCGTCTTCTGCTTTCTGTGTTCCTTCATGTTGGTGCTTCTTCTCATTCGGTCTCAGCATATCTGGATTCCGGAGCCGCTGGTAATTTCATGGACTGGGAAATCGCGTCGTCCATGAGACTTACTCTTTTGCCCCTCACCACGCCATTGGTGGTCTTGGCGATTGATGGTACTGTTCTCCCAGGGGGACCTATCCGCTTCCAGACCCTCCCTGTTAAGATGTCAGTAGGGACACTCCACCAGGAGTGGATATCCTTCCTTATCTTACCCAAGGCCTCAACGCCTATAATTTTGGGTCTCCCATGGTTACAGCTCCATTCTCCTCATGTGGACTGGACTACTGGACAGATCCTGGCTTGGGGTTCCTCCTGTTCCTCGTCCTGCCTACCCAAGGTTGCCCCCTGTGAACCTGAGCCGGTCATTCATTCCAGGTCGCATAACCATTTACATTTCTCTGTCCCTAATCGCCCTTGGACGCACAGCCAGGCTAGCTTGTCTACAAGTCCTGCAGTCGCTACGTCTTGCGATGCGATTCAGGTAGTCGCTACACCTGACTCTATTCACTCGGCCTCTGTACTAGTTATGCCAGTCCAGCCCATGCCCAGTGAGCCGCCTACTTTTTCTTGTTCAGGACATTCTGCTTGTCTTTCAGCTATTCAGCTTGACTCCTGTGACATGTCACCCTCTAACCAACCTGACTTCAGGGTTCCACTGACATCTGCCCAGTTTGATGGTCCTGTGCTAGATGACCAGTTCATCTTTAAGGGTCTAGGGGACCCTCCTCAGATTTCTGTTGATCCTCTCATGCCCTTGCTTATTCCTAGAGAGCCTTTGGTCCTCAATAGATCTTCTTGTCATCTCCCTACCTCGGTTCTGGTCTCTGAGGATAATCTAAAGTACGAGGTTAGACAAGTTCTGGATTCTCGGCTCTGCAGAGGTATTCTTCAGTACCTTGTGCATTGGAGAGGTTTTGGTCCTGAGGAGGCGTCTTGGATCGATGCATCTGATGTCGTTGCACCTCATCTGTTGAGGAGGTTTCATCTGAGATTTCCCTTTAAGCCTGGGCCCAGGCGGGGGAGGGCCCATAAGAGGGAGGGTACTGTCATGGATATGCAGTAGTGTTTGTCTGTCAGCTTACCTTCCTTCCCATGTGTTCATCTTAGAGGCCAGAACCCTTTCACCTGGCTTCCTTTATAATCTCCTCCCAGCCTGACTCCACCCAAGGCCCTATCACAGAACACTATATTAACCTGTGCACTGCAAGCCTGCTGTGCTGATCAACGTGTTTGTTAGGCATTGTGTGTTTGGGTTCCTGCCTGCCGTGTGCTACATCTGTCTCTCTGTTACGTTATTGGCTTGTCCCCGACTATCCCTGTCTGCTCGTGACCCTTGACCTTCGGCTCGTTCTTTCGTTATCCTTGTCTGCTTGTGGCCCCTGACCTTCAGCTTGTTATTCGGTTCTCTCTTATCTCGTGCTGCTGCTTCCCCTCTTTTCCCCTTATCCTACGGGGCGTGAGCTAGGAAACTCCAGGGGCCGCGACCTGGTCCCAGCCTGCAGCATAACATCCTCACCACTAGAGGCCCTGGAGAAGACCAGCTGGGTCTTAGACTCCACGCCCTGGGGAATCTTGGCTCTAGCTTCCATTAGGATCCCGGTTGTGCTCCTCTGGTCCCGCTTTCCACAACCACCCAGTTTCCTATCCGCAGAAGCCAGCCATAGGGTTCACTACCTCGCGGTGCACTCCTGTCCCCCTACGGTGTGCATCTGTCACCTGGCCACAGGTGACCTTGACAGGAACTTCCTCCGCAGTGTAATAAATGAATAGACCCGCCCCTTCTAAAGTTCCCCATCAGGTCCGCTCAGCCAATGACGTAGGAGTAAGGCTGAGGACCTGATGCGGAACGTGAGAAGGGGCGGGTCTATTAATTTATTATACTGGAGGAAGTTCCCCATCAGGTCTGCTCATCCAATGACGTAGGCGGGGTCTGACATACGAGGGGGCGGACCTGATGGGTAACTTCCTCCACAGTTTACCCCATTACCAATGTACAATGTACCCCACTACCAATTCACATAGAGGGGGCCGGGGATCTGGGGGTACCCTTTGTTAAATGGGTCTTCCAGATTCCGATAAGCCCCCTGCCCGCAGACCCCCACAACCACCGGGCAAGGGTTGTGGGGATGAGGCCCTTGTCCCTATCAACATGGGGACATCCTCCCCATGTTGAGGGCATGTGGCCTGGTACGGTTCAGGAGGAGGGGGGCGCTCTCTCGTCCCCCCCTCTTTTCCTGCGGCCTGCCAGGTTGCGTGCTCGGATAAAGGGTCTGGTCTGGATTTTTGGGGGTACTCCACGCCATTTTTTAAAAAAAAATTGGGGTTGAGTTCCCCTTAAAATCCATACCAGACCTGAAGGGCCTGGTATGGATATTTGGGGGAACCGCACGCATTTTTTTTTTTTTTTGCGGCAGGGTTCCCCTTAATATCCATACCAGACCTGAAGGGCCTGGTAATTGAATTTGGGGGAACGCCCACGCTTTTTTTTTTTTATCAATGACTTTTCTATGTATTGCCGGGAGCCGACAATTCATTATAGCCGTGAGTGATGCCCCATACACACGATCGTTTTTCATGCCGTTAAAAATGCCATTTTAAAAAATGGCCATTAAAAATGATCGTGTGTAGGCTCCAGAGCATTTTTAACGACGTGAAAAACGGCCATTAAAAATTCCGGACATGCTCTCTTTTTTCACGTCGTTTTTCATGTCGTTTTTTTTAACGACGTGAAAAACGATAGTGTGTATGCTTTCACGACGTGAAAAAAAGCGCGCATGCTCAGAAGCAACTATGAGACGGGAGCGCTCGTTTTGGTAAAGCTAATGTTGGAAATGGAGATGGCACATTCGTCACGGTGGAATTAATAGCATCGTTTTAATGCTGCGCATTCCGTTCTTCTTTTGATAATGCTTTAAAATTACCCTCTTTTGATAATGACATTGAGAGTTATGCCAAACTTGTTTCTAAAGTAATTCCAAATTGCTCTAATGATTATAAAATATTATTTATAAGCCGCACCTCCCTCCTAAATAATACTAATAATAATAAAATAATGTAATTCTCCTTTTTTCTTTAAATTTTATTTTACTATTGTTTTTTTTTTTTGTGGCCTTTTTTTTATTATTTTGGCTTAAATTATTCTTGTGTAAAGTTACCACAACAACCTTCCAAATGTGTCTCATTTGGCCTCAGGGAGGTTTGTGTCCCCTGATAATAACAATAATATAATTTGAGATGTCCCTGCCTGCTCCCTAGCAAGCTCTCTTTTGAAATACAAATCACATAGTCAAGTATTTTAAGGGCACTAAAAAAATTTTTATTTCAGAACATTAACAAATTAAAGTGGAAGGCAGCACTGGAGAGCCTGCTTGCATTTGTGCCTCCCTTTGACCCCACAACAACCATCCAAGATGTCCAAACCAAAATAGAGATTAGATCCACTAAAAAAATGAGCCCAATCTTGTCTTGAGCTCCCAGAGGTCAGGAGCCACAGCAGATAAGTCCTATATGTCCCCAGTCTGTGGTACTACAGCAGGCATTATTTTCTCCTCTTCCTTGTAGCCTTCTCTCCAGCCTTCTCTGCAGCCTTGGTTGGTTTCTTCCTTGGAGGCTGGGGATCAGGAGGAGAGGTTGTGGCAGGAGGAGTAGTAGGAGGAGGAGGAGGAGGTGGAGGAGTAGGGACAACCTCCGTTATGTCCGTGTACCTAGTGAGTTCACCCAGCACGCCCTTATTGATGACTTTCAATAGCAGGGTCTCACTGAATTTTTTTTGCTGCAACTCCATTTGCCCTAGTTTGTGGGCGAGGACTGCGGCAAATCCCTCATCAACAGAGGGTGCCTCTCTGAGGGCCGCTGTTGCCTCTCTGAGGAAGGCCCTGGTTTCCTCCTCCACCTGCCTACCTCTCCTTGGCCCTCGTGGTTTAACTACCAGGGGAGGCATCTGGGCTCTTGTGCTGGGCCAAGCCTCCTCCTGGGTGCCACTGGGCCCAGCCTCCTCCTGGGTGCCACTGGGCCCTGCCTCCTCCTGGGTGCCACTGGACCCTGCCTCCTCCTGATCCCCAACATCACCCTCTTCCTGGCTCTGCTCTGGCTGTAAAAAAAGAAAGGGACATTATTTATTTTGCCACATCATCATTCACAGACATTGTTCACCTCTAGACATTGTTGAAATCAATGCCAAAAGTTATGTCATTTTCATTGATTCCGCATCCTGGTTTTGTTGTCTTGTGCACATAAAATTAGGCCACTACTGTATCTTGCTCTTCACAAACTTTATTGGTAGAAGTGTACATACCTTTAACAATACTAACATCTATTTAAATTCTACAATTTTGTACGATATAAATATAGATATCAATACTTTACCTGGCTCCATATCTCCAAATCTGCCTCCTCAAGGCCCTGATCTTGATCCTCAGAGGAAGCCAGAGCAGGGTTGACAGGAAGGCTGGAGGACTGGCTGCAGGGAAGGCTGGAGGGTTGGGTACAAGGAAGGCTGGATTGACCTCTGGGGGGAAGGGTGGAGAGAGATTCCCGCACTTCCAGCTGGTCATCCAGAAAAGCAAGCTTACTGTAGTACCACAGACTGGGTTTATAAACCTTATCTGCTGGTGCACCTGACCTCTGGGACCTCAGGACCATAGTCCTCTGGGTCCTGTATGTCCCTCTGATGGTCGCAATTTTGTTTTTGACATCTTGGAGAGTTGTTGTGGGTATCTTTGTTTGCACAAATGCAAGCAGGCTCTCCAGTGCTGCTTTCCTGGCGTCTTTATTTTTATTACCGCCACTTTTGGTTTGCCATAATATAGGGAGCTCTTGCCATTTGTCGATGAACTCCCCCATGAAGTCTGGGTTTTTAAAAGTATTCATGATATCTGTAAAAGCGAGAAACCAAAAAATATATATATTTCAGGCAACATTCCTCAACTGTGCATTGTCTACATATTTTGAGCACACAAATCTCCTCGTCTGATGAACCTCAAAAAGTAAAATTGTTAGGTACCTTGGTCACGACGTTCGTTGCTAACTCCCTCTCCCGACAAATGAACGTATTTCCCAGACATGGATCTTCACTTGATATACACAGCGCATGCGTGAAACTCCGCACGCTTTCCCCGCCCCTGACGTTCGATATTGTACTTTCCCCGCCCCTTCTCGCTCGTAGTGCTGAACAAAACATGGCGGAGACACAGGTGGCTGAGATTACCTCTACAGAGGATGAAATTACAGAGGAGCCCAAATCAAGACCCAGGAGATATAAGGCATCCAACATGTCATTCGAGGAAATGGTGGAGATGGTCGCCATTTTAAAGAAGGAGGATTATGATGCCAAGCATGGTCCGTATAAAAGGCCTAATCTGGTCAAGTCCAGAATTATGGGCAAAGTGGTCAAAAGTCTTCACAAAAAAATCGGGGTGTGCAGAACGAAGGAACAGCTCAGAAAACAATGGTCAGATTTGAAGTTGCGGGAGGCCGACCAATATAAAAGAATCAAGAAAGTTATATTAAAAAGTACGTTTTTTTTTTTGAGTTTCCATGGTACATATTATTTTCTTGTATTCTCTCGTGTATTTTTAACTTTCATATAGTACACTGAAAGATACCATCTTTCAGGTTCGTCCGCACAGTAAACGGACGTATTAAACCTCTTTCTCCGTACAGTTCCTCAAACGATGTTTTAGGATCATCCAGTGTGAACACCCATGTATTTTGGTTTATTTGGGGGAGTAAATTTGGGCCTCACTTATTTTTGGTGTGCTAATCCAAAGGACATTTGTTCGTTTGAAAAAGCGATATGCATGGTAATGTTAAAGGGAGTGAATGCTCAGCAGCTGATGAAACATCTGAACGCAGTAGTACAAGTGTGGGCCTAAAGCCAAAAAGCTTGAGGGAGTCACACACAGGTGATCCAGTGTAGATACTTTGGGGTGTTACAATGTTTCAAATTTGTGTTCAAAATGTATATGCTCTGGTTTGGGCTATGTATCCAATCATTTGTCCCGGTTGGCACAGGGGGTAAAATTTAAAATGGAGCATGCTTCAAAAGAATGATTACAAAGTTTTTTTTCATGTTTCTTATTTTAGCAAAATTGAATCGCTACTAATGAAACTATTCCTTTTATTTCAATCTCCCTAGGGATTCGAAAAGCTACCTCAGATGAGACGAGAATTGCAATACCTACAACAATACCCCCAGATCCCCAGGATGGAGAGGAATGTGATGTTGTGGAAGTGGAAAGTGGCACCACCACAGGTCAGAGAGAAACCAGACACATGCATGTTAAATAGATGTAGGCCTACATACTCTATCCTACATATTTCTTTTTACATTTAGGTGCAGTTCTGGCCGAAGACCCCAATAAGTTGACACATCACAGTGCCCAGATCCTGATCCAATACCTGATGGTCTGCTGTCGTGACCTCGAAAAAATTAAGGGAGACTTACTAGAGATCAGGGCAAATACAAAGCGGGTGGAGGAAAGGCTCCAAAATATCATGGCTGTGCTTGGGCGTGTCTAATGTTTTTACACCAAATAACGTTTTACTTGCAGAGTTTTCTATGTTTTTTTGTTATTTTACCCTTTAATGACTAGCACATGTTTAGCTTTTTCAAAATTTTGACAAATATAGTTTGTTTATGCATGGCTGGTCATGCGTTTTAATACACCCAAAATTAAGGGAACATCCACATTTCTAAGGAAGTTGCCCACCTAAACAAAAAAAATAAAGGTATTTTTACATAACAAATCATTGTGGCTTCATTATGTAAATGTGGTGCTGAGTGAACTAATCAATGTTTGGTGTTTACACTGACAATGAAGGCTAATTAAAAGATTGTTTAATCCACATGGCAAAACAAGTGCACTAGGTAAACCTACCAGAAACATCAAACATTATACAATAAAAAATACAAACCAATCTTTACTCAAGAAAAAGTTTTATTTTTTTGGTCTAAAATTATTATAGATTGTCTGGCATTTCAATGGCCCCCCTACCCATAAAATAGTCCACATATTGGTTACGGACCTCACGTCCGGTTGGGGGGGGCCAAGCCAGGACGGCCAGGTTCCAGGGCCACCAAAGTTTCTGCATTGATTAAAGAGGCCTCAGGCCCACTCAAAGATATATAACTCGTTGAATGAACCCTTAGGAAATTATGCAGCACACAGCACGTCATAACCACATGGTTCCATTTGTATGGGACAAGGTGGATGGAGGTAAGGAAGAGGCGAAATCGGCTGGCCATGATCCCAAACGCATTTTCCACCACCCTTCTGGCTCTGGCCAGCCGATAATTGAAAACCCTCCTCTCAGGGGTGAGGGTGCGTTGCGGGAATGGCCTCATCAAATGGGGTCCCAGGCCAAACGCCTCATCCGCCACAAACACAAAAGGTAGTCCCTCCACATTCTGCTCCGCTGGTGGCAAGGCCAGCAGATCCAAAAGGAGCCGTTCTCCAAACTCCGTCTGGGCAAAAACTCCTCCATCAGACATCCTGCCATTCTTGCCAACGTCCACATAGAGGAACTCGTAGGTGGCCGACACCACTGCCATCATCACGACGCTGTGGAACCCCTTATAATTATAATAAAAGGATCCCGAATGGGGTGGTGGGACGACCCGAACATGTTTGCCGTCGATGGCTCCTCCACAGTTCGGAAAGTTCCATCGCTGGGCAAACTCGGAAGCCACATTCTGCCATTCATGTGGCGAAGAAGGGAACTGTGGAATTAAAGAAATAACAAATTAATACTTGGAGCCAGAAACATTGAAAGCTGATTTCATACACACATTCATGGCCAACATTGGTAGAAACTGTTAAAAACATAAAAAATTGGAAGCAAGAAAAAAAATAAAAAAAAATAAAACATTATGGGGGGGGGGGGGGTTGAAGATGAGTTGGGAATATCACACATGAAGGCTGTACCACTCTGTATTGAAGTTAACAAAAATGAAACATTCCTAGGCAAAATTTAGGGTGCGTTTTGGGTAAAGCACTACGATGGAACATATAATAAAAAACATGGAAATGACTAGGCAAGGTAGGTATGGCCCCAGGATAGCATGCTGGAGAGGTTAGGTAAGCCACATTTACAGGTAGGCCTCAAACCCCAAACTTTAAATAATAAAACATGGGGAGAAAGGGGACATTCCCTGCAGCTAAGAATCATGTGAATTAGGGACTGCAAATAAAGCAAATTAAAAATATCCAAAAATAAAAACCATACAATGTGAATTTTTGAAGAAGAACACTTACCTTAATATAGTCCTCCTGCAAAACTTGAAGGATGGCAGAACAAGTCTCTGGTATAATGATCCCCAGAGCCTGGGGGGATATGCCTGTGGAGAACTTAAGGTCCTGCAGGCTTCTCCCAGTAGCCAGGTATCGCAACGTGGCGATGAGCCTCTGCTCAGCACTGATGGCTTCCCGCATAACGGTGTCCTGCCTGGTAATATAGGGGGACACCAAAGCCAACAGCTGCTGAAATACGGGGTCAGACATCCTGAGGAAATTCCTGAAATCATCAGGATTATTCTCCCTGATCTCCCGCAACAAAGGCATGTGACAGAATTGGTGCCGCTGGAGCAACCAATTCTTGGTCCATGAACTCCTCCTGACCCTGCTCATGGCATGGAGTCGGGATACAGCATGAACCCCTGCACCAACTACAGCACGAACTCTACGACGAGTACGTAGTCGCAACATGGCTAGATAACGGTCGGCTGAACAGAACGAACTAGAAGAACGCACGGAAGAACAGCAAGGCCTATGAAGAACAAGCTGAAAAACACGAACGTGCAGAGCAGGCCGCACTGAATAAACAGATACGAACTGACTACAAGCAGTGCTAAACAGATACGAACCCACAGGCGCAAACTGAACTCCCGAAAACGATCTTCAAAGCACGAAGACTGAAAAGCGCGAATCGTCTCTCACCAAACTTTTACTAACACGCGGTAACACGGAATTAGCAAAAGCGTCCCAAAGGGTGGCGTCATTCGAACGGAACTTCCCCTTTATAGTGCCTGCGTACGTGTTGAACGTCACTGCGCTTTGCTTGATCGTTTTTTTTAATGATGGTGTGTACGCAAGGCAGGCTTGAGAGGAAACATGAAAAAAAAACGAGGAGAAAAACGTTGGTTTAAAAAATGACAGTAAAAACGATCGTGTGTATGGGGCATGAGTTTTAAATGACTTTTTTTCCTTCAGAAATGACACTTTGTGCAGGGACAGTTATAAGCACGGGAAACAAGCGCGAATAGTCCTCAGAAGTTCGGGTCCACATTGACTTCAATGGGGTTCGAGTTCAGGGTCAAGTTCGGGTCAAGTTAGGTCCCGAACTCGAACTTTTTTCCGAAGTTCGGCCGAACACGTCGAACCCGAACATCCAGTTGTCCGCTCAACTCTAGTCTTCACCAGTTTGTCAAAACTCCTCATACCCATAATAACATCATAAATGGCATGTACCGCTGTCATCGCTGGGGTACTAAAACTCGGTGGAGACTCAGAACAGACCTAGCAATTGGTCCTGTTCGCTTTCTGAGCTAGTCAGAAAATACACCTTAAATAATAACTTGGGATGCTTTTCATCGTTACCCTTGCTAAAATTTACTAAACAAAAAAATATAAATATACAAAGATACTACTCAATTCTTTGGTGTGGTTGAGACGCTTCTTGCAGTGGCTGGCGTGGTCTCATCCCTCAAGCTTCTTTACACCGACCCAGTCACCTGGTTAGAAAGAATGTAAACCGGTTATTGTGTCAGGGTCCAGGAGTGACTTGTGAACCCTGTGGTGGGAATTTTGAAGTTCATGTTACAGTGATCGCACCCACCCCATCAGCTGAGAATGTAAGTGACAGCTAATGAGAAAAGTATGACCCTGGTTTTGATTGACCTCCAAACAACCCTCATATGACAATAACCCAGACATCTGGACTGTGGTCACTGCATAACCTGTGCGTGGCTTATAATACCTGGAACCATTGACAAAAGGTTCTTAGCATCTGGGATGGGAACCTACTTCACCAGACTGCTGCTCGCCGATTCAAATTCTATCAAAGAAAGACAGTCTTGGCACAAACTTGGTTAGAATTACAGAGGTTAACATTATTTGTTTGAAAAAAACTGTCATTCTTACATTTATCATTCCCCCTTTTCTTCCTCATTAGAAACTGAAGGAAGAACTGCAGGATTTAGAGTGGTGCAGGAAACCAGAAACAATGAAATAGCTTATGATACTTTTACCTCCTTAGACTCATGTATTTATCCATGTGTATAGCTGTCTACATACACCTGCTCTCTATGTACATACACTTTAAGAAACTTCTTGGACCTGAAAAATACTTATAAGCAAAATTATTACTCTATCCTTCATATTTAACATGCAAAGAATGGCAAACAATAATGACATTCCTGTACATTGGTAAATTGTCAATGACATTCTTTCAAAATCGATTCGAACAAAACCCTCTATAACCCTTACTTTTCCCCTTCCTCCAAAAATACAACAGCCGCGACGCATCGGAGGATCGCAGCGGTAAGTTCGAACATATTCACGTTACTACATACAAACATTCCGATACAAATGTGGGGGAGATACTTCAGTTTCCCAAACCAAAAATGAAAAAAACAAAACAGCCAGAATTCTCACTTCACTCTTTCAGCAATAGAAAAAAATACAATGGGAAAAACATGAGAGCAGCTCGAGAACCTTGCATGGACCAGCCATACAAAGTTCAAACAAACGGCATGAGAATTTTAACCACAGTTCCTCCTCTGAGAATCACAAAAACGTGTACTACACCTCCATCAACACTCATCATTACAGATTTCTGAACACAGCTGAACTATTTCCAAGGTATTTTTATTCTGAGGTCTCGTCCTCCAGACATCAAAAGTACCTTCCAAAGGAATACACCTTACTGTACCCTCTGACCATATATGTCAATCTTTTAAGGGGTCTCATGTCTGGAGCCCCAAACCCAGACCTCATGTGCGGTGCAGCTGTCTGACTGGTGCACTGCATGGACGGCACATTTGCCCATGACGATTCGAATCGCTTTTTTTTGCGAACTCTGCGTCCAGAGAACCCTGCGCTTTATTTTCAGAGCGGTTATGGTTTGCGCCTTTTTTACCATAATCGATCCCGATGATTCTACACGGCTTGACCGGGGCTGTTAGCGTACTACCCGTCACGTAATGTGTTTGTTAGACGAACTACAAAGAAATCCTCCACTATTCAAAACAATAATATGGTTTCTTTCTACCTGCATCTAGATGATACAACAATAATGGTGATGCCCCCTGTTTGCTCTCTACCCAAAACTGTATTACAGTATAAAACTTCACAAAAACTGGAACAAAATATAAAACACTTTTTCAAATGCCAAAATGTTTTCCATCTTCCTTCCAAGCACAAATCTCATTGCTCACCTTTCAGAAGACCCCAAACTCCTCCCACCAACTTCCCGTTGATACATAAATGCTGAAAATAACTGGTAGGTTAATCAGATCCCGTCCATAAATGGGCCCCAGCATGTGCATATGTCCGCAAGCACGTCGGGACCCCTCGGGGCAAGACCGCGCTATATCAAGATACCACTCTACTCAACTCAAGAGCCGATGCGTAGAAAAACAATTTAAACCAGCGAATTTAACATTAAACAAAACAGTTTCTCAGTATGTCATCCCAGTGTCTCACCACTCTGAGAAGACCCACAGGCCAAACTGTAACTGCGCCTATCAAAATGTCTGACAAGCCAGGCACAACAAAATGGTGGATGAAATCTGGACCATCGCAAACGCTGTTTACTCTTTCGTCCATGGACCGACACAGCTTCTCTATTAACAAAGTGGGTATTATCCGTTAATTAGGAGTGACTAGGCAGAAAAACTTGTAAAAAGTGTTGCATCACACCTTCTACAGTCCCGCCCAGGGGGCGGACCCCCGGGTATATCCTCTCAGTCTGCATATCGCAGATCAGTTTTTTTCTGTCTAGCAAGGAGTAGGACATGGCTCCCTTCGGGCCCATTGGTCCGGGGAAAAAAGATATATATATATTTTTATTTTTTTGCTACATTTGTTGTTTCCTGCGATCTTTGATCAACTGCCGACTGGGTGACAGGCTGGATCCTCGATCCTTGTAGTCTCCCCAGTTTCGGCCATCGAGCGTGTGCCGACCCTAGCTACGCGCTGGGTTTTCCACGACATGCCCGTCGCTCCACGTGTCGCCGGTGAGCCTACGCTCCAGGGCCTGCATCGGACCGCTCAGCTTCGGCTGACCTTACGGCCGAGTCGCAGCAGCCTGGCCGGTGAGCTTACGCTCCAAGGCTTGCATCGGACCGCTCAGCTTCGGATGACCTTACGGCCGAGTCGCAGCAGCCTGTCCGGTGAGCGTCACGCTCCAGGGCATACATATGATCGTCCCTTTTGGGTCCAATCACAGCATGCCTGGCCAACAGTCACCTTCCGTGCGCGGACGATGATCTGTTTGGAATGTTTTCCAGCATAATACAAGCAGGATAGGTAAGTAAAACTCCCCTGCCTCGGCTGGGTGATTTAGCTGGACATTCCTGGAGAGATCAAGTAAGTGGTTGTGGCCCCTTTCTTCCCTCTCTCCCTGCCTTTCCCTCCTCCCTGGGCTTCTAGCTAAAGGTTGCTGGGTGCTGGGGGTCACCTAAGGGGTTCCACTGGAGCGGGGCTGGCTGTAACTAACATTTAAAAGAAATGTCATTTCTGCTTACCTGTGTGTGTGTGTGCTTCCTCCTCCATGCTGTCGGCGGCCATTTTGAGGTGGTCCATGCCGAGTTCGGCCTCTTGTGACTGCCCGGCGGCCATCTTCCTGTGGTTCGGCCACACCCACTGACCCCTATCAGCTGATCGGCGGCCATGTTTGTCCACCCTGTATGTATATATTGCCATTCGGCGGCCATCTTTTTGTGGGCTACGGCTGCTTGACCTCTATCTTCGGCTCGGCGGCCATTTTCTTAGAGCCCACATTATCTTCCATACAGACATTTTTGGCAGCCATTTTGCGAGAGCCTCCGGCCTCTAGGGTGCATTACACTGGCGCGAAAATTCACACAGGAAGTGCTGATAAAAGAAGCAGACTGACACAGCAGCAGTGGGACAGCATCAGAGGCGCAGCACACGGCAGCATAGCAGTACCGGTCCAGGGTGGTGAGTCCTCTGGGTAACCCAGCATCTCGGCAGCGCAGGAGGGTGGCCTATTGATATCTTGCCTGGAGCCCTGTGAGTGTCAGCGTGTGGTCAGCATGGCATCTGAGCCAGATGTCTTCTCCCCTGAAACACCAGATTTAGCAGCTGGTGCCCCTGAGGTGTCTATGAACGCTATGATGGCAATCCTAGAGGCGTTTGCTGTCAGGGTGGAAGCAGCACACGGGAATACAGGGGGTAGTAAACGCCCCGTCCCCTGCAAGCTTCTGGGGATAATTCTGATGCAGAACCAGGTCCAGCTACGGCTCCGGGCCCAGATTCTGACGCATCAGAGACTGCAGACCGTGACCGGATAGTGAGGATGACTCCAAGTCCAGGTCAGTACGCGAGACGGCTTGGTATCTGACCTTATTACTGCAGTGCGGGATACGCTAAAGTCGGAAAATACTGCAGAAGCAGCAGAGACTCCGGTCCACTTGGGTTTCATAGACCTGCCCGCACTGCTAAGGTGTTCCCTTGTGTGTCTTTTGATAAACTCTTATACAAGGAATGGGAGAACCCACTGAGGGTCTTTACAGCCCCAAAGAGGTTTCCGGTACGGTACCCCTTTGAGGAGAGTTTTCTGAAGAGATGGACCTCTCCCCCTATAGTGGACCCTCCGGTGTCCAGACTTAATAGAGCCACCACAATACCTGTAGAAGGGGCTCCTGTTTTCAAGGACCCTGTGGATAAGAAGGCTGAAGCACTCGATTGCTACCTATACTCAGTGGTAGGCTCGGCAGTACGCCCGGCATTGGCGGGGGCCCTAGTGTCTCAGACACTTACTGAATGGGCAAGATTGGTACTCCAGGGGTTAAGGAGCGAGATGCTCCTCCTGATGAGATAACATTGGCCGACCAGTTGGTCCAGGGCCCTAGGTTTGTCTGCGAGTCAGACATGGATACTATTCCCCTGCTGTCTAAAGATTCGAATTATGCAGTAGCAATACGCCGCCTGATCTGGCTAAAGGGCTGGTCTGCGGACCAGACCTCCAAGAAAGCCCTGTTGGATCTGCCTTTTAAGGGCGACAGACTTTTTGGGGCCTCTATGGATGACATCATCAAGGATGCCACAGGAGGTAAAAGCACTTTGCTTCCTCAAACTAGCAAGGGTAGGGGCCACGCCAAGGGCAAGGGCCCTCCTTTACTGCACGCAAGCGTTTTTTTCGTCCCCCTAGGGCGACAGGGAAAAGACCCCAGACCGATAAGGCGCCTGCCCAAGGACAAAAGCGTCCTTGGTCCCGCAGACCCAACAAGCCTGCGGACTAATCTGCGTCCGCATGAAGGTCTGCCCCCACCCAGCTCTCATGTGGGGGGACGTCTTCCCAAATTCGCGACTCAGTGGACAGCTCTAGTCTCCGACAGGTGGGTTTGTGAAGTAATCTCCTCAGGCTACAAGATAGAATTTCTCTCTTGTCCACCGGACAGATTCATCACCTCCAATCTCCAGCTACTACCGACCCGTCGGGAGGCCCTGTATGGGGCGGTCCAGGGTCTACTGGAACGCGAGGTAGTTATTCCAGTTCCAGAACAGGAACGGGGTCAGGGTTTTTACTCAAATCTGTTCATTGTGCCGAAGAAGGATGGGGTTCATCCAATCTTGGATCTCAGAACCCTCAATTGCTTTGTGAAGGTACAAAGATTTCGGATGGAGTCGGTTCGATCTGTAGTCATGGCTCTCCATCTGGGGGACTTTCTGGCCTCCTTGGACATCAAGGACACATACCTGCATGTCCCCATATACTCCAGACACCAGAAGTCTCTGTGATTTGCTGTCGGGAAGAACCACTACCAGTTTGGGGCCCTCCCGTTTGGCCTTGCCTCAGCACCCAGGACGTTCACCAAGGTGCTCGCTCCGATTCTGGCACTTCTAAGACAGCGGGGTATCGCTATCATGGGCTACTTGGACGACCTTCTCCTGAAGGCGCCTTCAAGCTCAGAATTTAGAAGTAAGCGTGTCCATTACCTGTCAGACTCTTCGAGACTGTGGTTAGATACTAAACACGCAAAGGTCAGTATGGTGCCCACTCAACGCCTAGTGTACCTGGGGTTGATTCTGGATTCCTCAGAGGCAAAGGTATTCCTCCCTGTGGAGAAGTTGCAGACCCTTCGGGGCTGCAGTATGGCAGCTGACTTCCAGGAATTGGTCGTCACTCCGTTTTGGCATGCGAGTGTTGGGCCTCATGGTAGCCTCCTTCGAGGCGGTCCCATATGCTCAATACCACACTCGAGTGTTACAGAAGGAAGTTCTGTCCAGATGGAACAGATGCACTTTATCTCTGGATTATCAAATCCAAGTGAGCCACCTAGTCAGGAGATCCCTAGTATGGTGGCTGACAGCACCGGCTCTAATTGCCGGGAAGTCATTTCTTCCGGTTTACTGGATAGTGATCACGACGGACGCCAGCCTTAGAGGTTGGGGGGGAGTCTGGGGTGTTCAGTCGGCGCAAGGTTGCTGGACCCCAGAGGAAGCCCTCCTGCCGATCAATGTCCTGGAAATCCAGGCGATCAGGCTGTGCCTCTTCAAATGGTCTCAGAGGCTGCAAGGGCGTCCAGTCAGGATCCAGTCAGACAACGCCACAGCGGTGGCATATGTCAATCATCAAGGAGGAACAAGAAGCTCAGCTGCAGAATCGGAGGTTGCTCGCATCCTGAAGTGGGCAGAGAAGAGCGTTTCCGGCACTGTCGGCCGTGTACATTCCGGGTGTGGAAAACTGGCAGGCGGACTACCTGAGCCGCCAGATGCTGGACCAGGGAGAATGGTCCTTACACCCGGAGGTGTTCCAACTCCTCTGCCAAAGATGGGGCACACCAGACATAGATCTTCTGGCTTTCCAACTCAATCGGAAGGTATTGAGGTTTGTGGCCCGGTCAAGAGACCCATGGGCAGACGCAACGGACGCGTTGGTGACATCGTGGGGTCAGTATCGGCTAATCTATGCCTTCCCTCCCTTAAGGCTTCTTCCTCTTCTGCTCCGCAGAATGGAGGCAGAGGGAATTCCAATGATCCTAATCGCTCCAGATTGGCCTCAGCGTCCTTGGTACCCCGATCTAGTACGTCTGGTAGCAGACGTCCCCTGGCGCCTACCACTACGGAAGGACCTGCTATCGCAAGGTCCCATACTCCAGAATCCTGCTGTTTTTACAGCATGGGGTGGACCAAAGGCTTGCCCTAAGTACGATTAAGGGACAGATACCTGCCCTGGCTGTTTTTTTTTTCAGCGACCCCTGGCGACTCACTCTCTCGTGAGTACATTTGTGCAGGGGGTTTGACAGGTGGCCCCTCCGGTCCGTCCCCCGTTACCTCTGTGGGACTTGAACCTGGTCCTCTCGGTGCTTCAGAAGGCACCGTTTGAGAATATTAGAGATATTCCCCTGTTGACACGTTCTCAGAAAGTGGTCTTTTTGGTGGCTGTTACGTCAGTTAGACGAGTCTCTGAGCTGGCAGCCTTGTCCTGCAAGGCTCCCTATTTGGTTTTCCACAAGGATAAGGTGGTGCTGCGGCCGCAGCCTTCCTTTCAAAAGTCGTTTCGGCTTTTCATCTCAATGAAGACGTTGTACTTCTATCCTTGTGTCCTCAGCCGTCGAATCCTAAGGAGTCGGCGTTGCATTCCTTGGACGTTGTCCGAGCTTTGAGAGTATACCTATCTGCTACTTCCCTGTTCCAGGAAATCAGATTCACTGTTTGTTTCGGTGGCTGGTTCCAAGAAGGGCCAAGCAGTCTCGTCGGCCACCATCTCTAGGTGGATCTGACAGAGTAATCCAGGCTTACGCCTTAAAGGGTCAAGCGCCCCCCTTTCCGGTCACGGCGCATTCGACCAGGGCAAGAGGTGCCTCTTGGGCTTTCTGACATCAAGCGTCTGTTAACCAATTATGTAAAGCGGCGACTTGGTCGTCCGCTCACACTTTCACAAAATTCTACAAAGTTGATGTAGGTGCATCTTCGGATGCCTCTTTTCGGCCGCAAGGTTTTACAAGCGGCTGTTTAGAGTTGCAGCTCCTCCGTTGGAGGAGTGCTGTTTTGTGTTTGGGGTGAAGTTTATTTTATGCTGTTACCACCCCTCGTTTTTTCTCTGACACTGCTTTGGGACGTCCCACTTTGTCAATAGAGAAGCTGTGTCGGTCCATGGACGAAAGAGTAAATAGGATTTTTTACTCACCGTAAAATCCTTTTCTCTGAGTCCATGGACCGACACAGCACCCACCCCTCCTTTTTAAGTTTTTGTACTGCTTTTTGACGAACTGATCTGCGATATGCAGACTGAGAGGATATACCCGGGGGGTCCGCCCCCTGGGCGGGACTGTAGAAGGTGTGATGCAACACTTTTTACAAGTTTTTCTGCTTAGTCACTCCTAATTAATGGATAATACCCACTTTGTCAATAGAGAAGCTGTGTCAGTCCATGGACTCAGAGAAAAGGATTTTACGGTGAGTAAAAAATCCTATTTTTCCCGCCAAAACCAGGATCTCTTCACCAGAAAACCAAAAATGTTTTTCTCCACAAAGACAGACTACACAATTCAGATTCACACTTAACCATCGACACACACTTTAGTAAGTTCAACTCGGACCCTTGGCCAACTAAACAGCACATTCAAAAAGGCAAAAAATCACAATCTATCCATTTCTATCTTTCATATAGATCACAAAAACTACACACAACTTTGTTCTGAAAATTGGAAAGTCAACCGATACACAGAAATCCACCAACACTGGTCTCCCCCTCCCCCACTAAAGCGCATGGCACACAGGGACCAGACATTGAGAAATACAAACAGCTCAGCCAAACACATATACTGCAGGCTGCACTAAATCCCACATCTATACCTACAAATCATATACCCAATATACAGTTTCCATATGCATCATAAACTTGTAGTCAAAAGATACACAGAGACCCACCAACAACACTGGTCTCCCCTGCCCCCATTCAAGCACATGGCTTAATGCAACGCCCATCTTTAAACAATGCAGCAGCCATGCCTGCCTACACAAGCTGCTCAATACATCGCACAAAGGTCACTTTTCCAAACAGCCATCTCTACTACACAACTTCAATCCCACTCATGGGGACGCGTGTCCTGCATCAGACAAACAATCCAATCACACACAGTCTCCATTTGTCATTCAGTTACACTCTTACAGCCTCCCCACACAAGCATTCTTTCTGGTCAGTTAAACACCATACAAAACCCACACATTCACACACACTCACTCACACATCTCTGATACAACAGACAAACGATCCATGACAAAATCACACATACACATACGATCAAATTCACATTATTATTTTAAAAAGACGAAAAATTAGTTATTTTACAAAGCATAGCCTCCCTACGCATCGGGACGTGCATCCATTCTCCCCCTCTGCTGATCCGTTGCTCAAAGAGGCCGTAATTATTCCTACATGGCTCTCCATTTGTCATGGCAAAATAGGTTGTATGCAGAGCACACACCCATTTTGCCTTGTGCTAAATAAGCACACCTCATCTTAATGCAATAATGCATCTTAAGCTAAAATTCACTCACCTTCCATTTGATTCCCATTCATTCAAATCAAGAGACATCATCACCACACTGTTCTTATCATCTCAGAATCCCAGCAAACACTGGTCGCCCAGAGCCTCACGGCTCCTTTTTATTATCAAAAGATCTCACCAGCAGATAATTACCTCCCCCATGGGAGTGGTCATCACAGGATGTCTCCTTCGAACAGGAAATGTCCATATAAGGGCGTCCCTCTAACAGGATGTCCAATACAATACAATACAATACAATACAATACAATACATGAACACAACACAATACAATGATGGCTAAAGTCTTATGGGCGTGTCCGGGCAGGGAAAGCGTATATGCTCCTAGCAAGCAAAGCCGTATGGCTTTAAAACATGAACGCTTTCCCTGACCCTGAAAACGCTCACAAGCTCTCATATTACCGCCGATATGAATCCTTATTTTGCGCTATTCCATAGACTCTTTAGTCAGCTCTTTAGAGCGGATTGCGGAAGTACTTACACTGGGTGACACTATGACAATACATATTAAATACATCTTCATAAAATTTTCAACAACAGAGGAATCCCCATCCATTTTTCCTCACAGAAAACACACATACACATCCCACAATAGTTTAGGCACACAGCCACAATAGACAATAGAAGACAGTCACAACCCAAAACATCACAGAAAATAGTCCAACAGCATGGCACAGCACACATTATATATACATATATACAGCACACATTATATACATTTTACAAGGTTCTAGTGTGACTGCAAAGAGAGTCTGACTAGCACAGATCATAGCGGGGTTCTCATTCACCCTGTGCCCCTATTAGAGACACAGGGTGATCTACACATAAGAGGGCCTGGGGAGGCTGGACCAGGAACCTCCAGAAATCTCCAGGGCAAGCTGAGCCGCACCAACCCCTGACCCAAAGTCACTCCTGTCACACATCTACCCTTTCGGCAGGAGACTAATGCAAGAGGAGACCCCAGACGGGTTGACTCCGAAGTTAGTCAGTAGTTCCAGTCCCCCAATGTCGGTATCCACACAGTACCCCAAATAAATTGTTCCAAACAGATCATTACTTACCCAGCCAACCTCTGCCTCTCTCAGAGAACATACCCACCGCTGGGGAGAGACCTGGACTGGCCCTTCTCCCTGGAGTCCTTTCAGCCGCTGGAGAGAAGACAGGGTGACTGGGCTCACTCCGTCATGCTGTTGGGGATCTGGGCCGACTTCCCAGCATCCCTGGAGTATACAAGTGGAGACTGAAGTCCCATCCACCTTTACAGGAAATACATTGTTTGTTAGTGGAGGGCAAAGGTTGGTAGCACTCTGCCCTGTTGCCAGCACTTCTGCTGAGTGGCTGTGAGTGGCGACCACAGGCCCATCCACTGACACCAGATCAAGCTGCAGTTGTGAGGTGACGACTGCATTCTCTCCTTGGATCCTGATCTGCAGCTTAGGACAGACTGCCACCTCCTCACCCTGGGCCTCCAGAATTTCTTCAGGTGTAGGGCAGGGGTCTTGGACCCTCTGTCCGGTTGCCAGCACTTCAGCTGGTTTGGTGTCATAATTCTGGGGCGCCGTCTGCTGCTGAAACTCCCTGTCTCTGTTATTGTCTCCCAGGTTCAAAAATCCTTGTTGGGGAGGGGAAATGGCTGCTTCCTCTCCCTGCATCTCTGCAATCCACTGGGGAAGAAGAAACCCAACCTCCTCACCTCGGGCCTCTGAAACTGCCACGGGTGTGGAGCAGGTGTCTGCAGTACTCTGTCCTGCTGCCAGCACTTCTGCTGAGGGTTTGCTAGGTGGTTCCTCCTCTACAGAAATGTCTATTACATCCCCAGTCTCTGGAATTGCTAAAAGTGTGGGACAGAGGTCTTGGACCCTCTGTTCGGTTGCCAGCGCTTCAGCTGGAGTAGTCTCTTGTAACTCCACAGATGCTTCTGGCAGAAAATCTCATGTCTCTGTCAGTATTGTGGGAGAAAGGCCGACTACCTCTTTTCTCAGGGAGGCTGAATCTGCTGTTGGGCAGAGGTTAGCAGAGCTCTGCACTGTTGTCAGCACTTTAGCTCTGGAGACCGCAATCTCTGGAGTTTCCACTGCCGATTCTCTGGCATGCTGCTGAACACATTCTAGCAGTTTCCTGTATGCCCTTTCCAGATGCTTCTCCTTCCTTAACAAATAGTCTAGATCAGGTTTAAGCTCTGAGACCCCTGCAAAACCGAGTATAGCCTCTATGTTCTTGCAGGTCCTCAAGGGTAAGTTCCCCTTCATGGCCAAACACAAAACAATCTGTAAGGCTCTCCCACAGCAATCCAGGGCCACCAAAGTCATATCCCTCCAGAGAGCATTCTGCTGTCTCTCCTAAATATTCCTCCTCCGCGTGCCATTGTAGAGCCCGATACCGATTGTCCAGCTCTATCTCCTGCTGGACCAGCCTGTCCAACTCAGTCACCCATCGCTCCTGGGGCCGCTCTCCCAGGAATTGCATCCGTAGCTCCCTTTGTTCACTGGCCTGCTGCTCTGGGGTTGGAAAGCACTTGCCTTGTTGCATACCAGCAACTTGGAGGCATCTAATCCAGTGCCTTACCCGAATCTGCTGCCTGACCTCCAGGTATTCATCCGCAGACACAGACCTGGTGTATGCTGAAAGTACAATCTACAGCAGCCCCGGGAACTCCGATGCCAGATCCATATCTCCGCTGGGGTGACCGAAGTCTGCTATCCGATCTTGGATCCAGGTGGAGGTCTTCACAGCCAGGAAGCACAATCCCGCTGCTGCCAGTTGTGATGAACCCTCTGTCCTCAAACAGATCCAGGTCCGCCGTCAATGCTTCCTCTGTTCAGATCCAGCACCTTCCAAGCTTCTTTAGCCCCTCAGTCCACAGACACAACACCTCAGGGTAGGGTAAAACCACAAACTGCTTTATTCAAGCACATGTTAACAGATATCTCTCTTCAAAACACATCCCTCCAACCCTTGGAAAACAGGGCGGGTCCAACTGTCCAATGACAATGGCCACACAGGTCAGGTGTGTTCAAACTTCCCAATACACAGTCTTATCAGCAGGGGGGTTGGAGGAATCCCCCTCCCTTTTTGCTCACAGCAAACACACGTACACATCCCACAATAGTTTAGGCAGACAGCCACAATAGACAATAGAATACGGTCACAGTCCAACAGCATGGCACAAAACACATTATATATACATATATACAGCACACATTATATACATTTTTCAAGGTTCTAGTGTGGCTGCAAAGAGAGTCTGACTAGCACAGATCATAGCAGGGTTCTCATCCACCCTGTGCCCCTATTAGAGTCACAGGGTGATCTACACATAAGAGGGCCTGGGGAGGCTGGACCAGGAACCTCCAGAACTCTCCAGGGCAAGCTGTGCCGCACCAACCCCTGACCCAAAGTCTCTCCTGTCACAGTAACAGTTATCCGTTTTTTCGTATAATATACACAATGGCATATTAATCGATAGATATATACATACTCTCCCTATTCCCACTAGGGATGAACTCGGTGTTCGAGTCGAACATAGGTTTGACTCAAACATCGGCTGTTCGCGCGTTCGGCGAACAACGAACGATTTGGGGCGTTCGCGCCAAATTCGAGTGATGCGAACGGCCCACAATACACTGCGCCATCACTTTCCCTGACCCTGAAAACGCTCACAAGCTCTCATATTACCGCCGATATGAATCCTTATTTTGCGCTATTCCATAGAATAACGCATATTCAGATTATACTATTATTGCTTGTGGGAGGCTATCTGCAGGTGTGCACTACGAATCTCGACCATGCTGATCAGACACAGCAGACACAAGAGCGCACATCTGCCTATAACCAATGATGTCGTTGCAGAGCGAGCATATCACCTCCTCAACGATCGTACGTGCTAATGCACAGAGGGCCCCACGTCGGCGGACATATAGCCACGCTGCAAACATCACACTCCAACCTCAAGACGTTTTCCACTACCAGACGGGATTCAACCAGCCTCAGACTGCCCCAGTCAGCTCTTTAGAGTGGATTGCGGAAGTACTTACACTGGGTGACACTATGACAATACATATTAAATACATCTTCATAGAATTTTCAACAACAGAGGAATCCCCATCCATTTTTCCTCACAGAAAACACACATACACATCCCACAATAGTTTAGGCACACGGCCACAATAGACAATAGACAATAGAAGACAGTCACAACCCAAAACATCACAGAAAATAGTCCAACAGCATGGCACAGCACACATTATATATACATATATACAGCACACATTATATACATTTTACAAGGTTCTAGTGTGACTGCAAAGAGAGTCTGACTAGCACAGATCATAGCGGGGTTCTCATTCACCCTGTGCCCCTATTAGAGACACAGGGTGATCTACACATAAGAGGGCCTGGGGAGGCTGGACCAGGAACCTCCAGAACTCTCCAGGGCAAGCTGTGCCGCACCAACCCCTGACCCAAAGTCTCTCCTGTCACAGTAACAGTTATCCGTTTTTTCGTATAATATACACAATGGCATATTAATCGATAGATATATACATACTCTCCCTATTCCCACTAGGGATGAACTCGGTGTTCGAGTCGAACATAGGTTCGACTCGAACATCGGCTGTTCGCAGCGTTCGGTGAACAACGAACGATTTGGGCCGTTCGCGCCAAATTCGAGTGATGCGAACGGCCCACAATACACTGCGCCATCGCTGTGTAATCCCGGCGCTGTGATTGGCCAAGCATGCACTGTGACCCTGCATGCTTGGCCAATCACAGCGCCGGCAGCGAGGAGAGCAATGATTGGCCACAGGCAGGATGCCTGTGGCCAATTATAGCTGAGGGGGTTTAGTACACGCCCCACACTATAAAAGGCCGCCAGCGCGGCGGCCTTGTGTAGTGTGTTCCGGAGCAGGGAAAGTGAAGGATAGGCAGGGACAGTGTCAAATCTTGTCAAATCTATTCTTTGCTAAACCTTGTGTGTAGGGACAGAGAAGGATAGGCAGGGAAAGTGTCAGTGTCATATTCTTTGCTAAACCTTGTGTGTAGGGAGAGAGAAGGATAGGCAGGGAGAGTGTCAGTGTCATATACTTTGATAAACCTTGTGTGCAGGGAGAGAGAAGGATAGGCAGGGGACAGTGTCAGTGTCATATTCTTTGCTAAACCTTGTGTGCAGGGAGAGAGAAGTATAGGCACGGAGAGTGTCAGTGTCATATACTTT
This sequence comes from Rana muscosa, assembly GCA_029206835.1. Classification (NCBI taxonomy): domain Eukaryota; kingdom Metazoa; phylum Chordata; class Amphibia; order Anura; family Ranidae; genus Rana; species Rana muscosa. Next base: position 248,304,447 of record CM055127.1, read on the forward strand.
GATAAACCTTGTGTGCAGGGAGAGAGAAGGATAGGCAGGGGACAGTGTCAGTGTCATTGTTGCTAAGCCTCCTGCACATTATACACCTGAAGTTAGCCCGTATTGCTGCTTTTTCCTGGTGTGTTACACCAACAGGATTTTGCGGCACTTACAGCGGGCGGAGTGTACCTCCTGACCATATTACACCTTATCTTAGCCTGTATTGCTGCTTTTTCCTGGTGTGTTACACCAACAGGATTTTGCGGCACTTACAGCGGGCGGAGTGTACCTCCTGACCATATTACACCTTAACTTAGCCTGTATTGCTGCTTTTTCCTGGTGTGTTACACCAACAGGATTTTGCGGCACTTACAGCGGGCGGAGTGTACCTCCTGACCATATTACACCTTAACTTAGCCTGTATTGCTGCTTTTTCCTGGTGTGTTACACAAACAGGATTTTGCAGCACTTACAGCGGGCGGAGTGTGCCTCCTGACCATATTACACCTTAACTTAGCCTGTATTGCTGCTTTTTCCTGGTGTGTTACACCAACAGGATTTTGCGACACTTACAGTGGGCGGAGTGTACCTCCTGACCATATTACACCTTAACTTAGCCTGTATTGCTGCTTTTTCCTGGTGTGTTACACCAACAGGATTTTGCGGCACTTACAGCGGGCGGAGTGTGCCTCCTGACCATATTACACCTTAACTTAGCCTGTATTGCTGCTTTTTCCTGGTGTGTTACACCAACAGGATTTTGCGGGACTTACAGCGGGCGGAGTGTACCTCCTGACCATATTACACCTTAACTTAGCCTGTATTGCTGCTTTTTCCTAGTGTGTTACACCAACAGGATTTTGCGGCACTTACAGCAGGCGGAGTGTGCCTCCTGACCATATTACACCTTAACTTAGCCTGTATTGCTGCTTTTTCCTGGTGTGTTACACCAACAGGATTTTGCGGCACTTACAGTGGGCGGAGTGTGCCTCCTGACCATATTACACCTTAACTTAGCCTGTATTGCTGCTTTTTCCTGGTGTGTTACACAAACAGGATTTTGCAGCACTTACAGCGGGCGGAGTGTGCCTCCTGACCATATTACACCTTAACTTAGCCTGTATTGCTGCTTTTTCCTGGTGTGTTACACCAACAGGATTTTGCGGCACTTACAGTGGGCGGAGTGTACCTCCTGACCATATTACACCTTAACTTAGCCTGTATTGCTGCTTTTTCCTGGTGTGTTACACCAACAGGATTTTGCGGCACTTACAGCGGGCGGAGTGTGCCTCCTGACCATATTACACCTTAACTTAGCCTGTATTGCTGCTTTTTCCTGGTGTGTTACACCAACAGGATTTTGCGGGACTTACAGCGGGCGGAGTGTACCTCCTGACCATATTACACCTTAACTTAGCCTGTATTGCTGCTTTTTCCTAGTGTGTTACACCAACAGGATTTTGCGGCACTTACAGCAGGCGGAGTGTGCCTCCTGACCATATTACACCTTAACTTAGCCTGTATTGCTGCTTTTTCCTGGTGTGTTACACCAACAGGATTTTGCGGCACTTACAGTGGGCGGAGTGTGCCTCCTGACCATATTACACCTTAACTTAGCCTGTATTGCTGCTTTTTCCTGGTGTGTTACACAAACAGGATTTTGCAGCACTTACAGCGGGCGGAGTGTGCCTCCTGACCATATTACACCTTAACTTTGCCTGTATTGCTGCTTTGTCCTGGTGTGTTACACCAACAGGAGTTTGCGGCACTTACAGCGGGCGGAGTGTGCCTCCTGACCATATTACACCTTAACTTAGCCTGTATTGCTGCTTTTTCCTGGTGTGTTACACCAACAGGATTTTGCGGCACTTACAGTGGGCGGAGTGTGCCTCCTGACCATATTACACCTTAACTTAGCCTGTATTGCTGCTTTTTCCTGGTGTGTTACACCAACAGGATTTTGTGTCACTTACAGCGGGCGGAGTGTGCCTCCTGACCATATTACACCTTAACTTAGCCTGTATTGCTGCTTTTCCCATTTCCCTGCAGGCCATTAGAATGTCTGGAAGGCAAACAAGGAGAGGCAGACAGTCAGGAGCCAAAAAAAGAGGGCAAGCAGGCTCTGTGTCTAGAGACAACAGTGCTGGTCGTGGACGCGGTGCATCGCCATCAGCACGTGGCCATGGGACACGCTTGTCCTTCTTTTCGGCAGCTGGACATGTTGAGCCGCATCATGCCGAAGACTTGGTAGAGTGGATGACCAAGCCCTCCTCATCCTCCTCATCCTCTCTCACCCAGGCTCAGGGTACTGGCAAAGCAGCTGCCAAAGCGTCCTCTTCCCTGGTATCAATGTCATCATCAGTCACTCCTTCCCTAGACCAACCATGTCCTCCTGAGGAGTCCCCCGAACTGTTTGAGCACAGTGTTGGGTACATGCTCCAGGAGGATGCCCAGCGTTTCGAAGGGTCTGATGATGATACCCAGCTAGAGGAAGGCAGTAGCGTGAGAGCAGAGAGAGGGGATGCTCAAGAAGGACACCAATCTGGCAGTCATGTTCCAGCAGCTGCAGCATACTGCCAGATTGGCTCCAGTGATGAGGAGGGAGGGGATGATGAGGTCACTGACTCCACGTGGGTGCCTAATAGGAGAGAGGAGGAGGAGGAGGATGAGGAGAAGGCACATCTCCAACGAGGCAGGATGCCCTTGGGGGGCCAGCGTAAGGGCAGCACACCGACGGAATCACACCGCAGAGCTCCGCCTGTGCAGGGCGCTGCCTCTGCCCGTTATTCAAAAAGTTATTTGGTGTGGGCCTTTATTGAGTCGAGTGCATCAGATCGCACAGCTGCTGTTTGCAACATATGTCTCAAGCGTATATCGCGTGGCCAAAATATCACCCGCTTGGGCACCACATGCTTGACCAGACATATGTTGACCTGCCATGCAGCTCGTTGGCAAGCCTACCTTAAAGACCCACACCAAAGAACAAAGCTGACCTCTTCTTGCACCGCATCAGCTGGGATCTCCAACCCCACTATACCTTCAGTCCTCTCTGAAACCTGCTCTGAGAGGAATGAAGGTGTAGAATTAGGTGTGTCACAGCCAAGTACTTGCGGGCACTCTGCTAGCAGTACACCAACGTCCGATTCTAGCAGGCAAATTTCCCTGCCCCAGCTACTGGACCGTCTAAAGAAGTTCACTCCCAGCCATCCACATGCCCAGCGGTTGAATGCTAGCTTGGCTAAATTGCTAGCGCTTCAACTGCTGCCTTTTCAGTTGGTAGACGCGGCCCCCTTCCGTGAGTTTGTGCAATGTGCGGTTCCTCAGTGGCTCTCTACCGGCATGTGGAAGGCAATGTCTTGGCCTCGCTGGACAGGGCGGTCAGCGGTAAGGTGCATATTACCGCTGACTCATGGTCCAGCAAGCATGGACAGGGACGTTACCTTTCTTTCACGGCCCATTGGGTCACTCTTTTGGCAGCTGGGAAGGATGCAGGACAAGGTGCAGTAGTGTTGGAGGTTGTTCCACCACCACGCCTCCAAAATGCTACTACTGGTTGTGACACACCTCTGTCCTCCACCCCCTCCTCTTCTTCTTCCTCTGTGGCCTCTTCCTGTGCTTTGTCCTCGGAACGAGCGGTGCTCCGTAGGCGTTCAAGGGGCTACGCAAGTACGCAGGCAAAAAGATGCCATGCCGTGCTTGCGCTGGTGTGTTTGGGGGACAGGAGCCACACTGGGGCAGAGGTTCTGTCTGCTCTGCAGGGGCAGGCCGAGAGGTGGTTGACGCCACGCCAGCTTAAGCCAGGAATGGTAGTTTGCGACAATGGCACCAACCTCCTCTCCGCTCTCCGACAGGGACAACTGACTCATGTGCCCTGTGTGGCTCACGTCCTTAACCTGGTGGTGCAGCGGTTCTTGGGCAGGTACCCGGGCTTACAGGATGTCCTGAGGCAGGCCAGGAAAGTCTGTGTGCATTTCCGCAGATCTTATAATGCCAGTGCTCGCCTGGCTGAGCTGCAAAAGGAGTTGAAGCTGCCCAAGAACTGCCTTATATGTGACATGCCCACCAGGTGGAACTCAACGTTGGCCATGCTGCAGCGGCTGCACACGCAGCAGAGGGCCATCAATGAGTACCTGTGCGACTACGGCACCAGGACAGGGTCAGGGGAGCTCGGGTTTTTTTCACCACGCCAGTGGGGCATGATCAGGGATGCATGCACTGTCCTGGCACCATTTGAGGAGGCCACGAGGATGGTGAGCAGTGACAGTGCACGCATCAGTGACACTGTACCTCTTGTCCACCTGTTGGAACATACGCTGCGTGGAATAATGGACAGGGCACTTGAGGCAGAACAGAGGCAGGAAGAGGAGGACTTCCTTGCCTCTCAAGGCCCCCTTTACCCAGACAGTGTTCCTTCTGTCCCACCCATCGCACAGGAAGAAGAGGGGGAGGAGGAGGAGGAGGAGGATTGTGTCAGCATGGAGGTGGAGCCTGGCACTCAGCATCATCAGCAGCAGTCTTTTAGGGATGATTTACAGTCCCAAGAAACCAGTGGACTTGTACGTGGCTGGGAGGAGGTGGCTGCGGATCATGTCGTCCTTAGTGACCCAGAGGACTCCGGACTGAATGCCTCAGCTAACCTACGCTGCATGGCCTCCCTGATCCTGCAAAGTCTGCGGAAGGATCCTCGTATTCTTCGGATCAAGGAGAGGGACCATTACTGGCTGGCCACTCTCCTTGATCCACGGTACAAGGGTAAGGTTGCGGACCTTATCTTACCGTCGCAGAGGGAGCAGAGGATGAGACAACTCCGGGAGGCCTTGCAGAAAGGTCTGTGCAACGCGTTCCCAGAGACTGGGAGGTTACAAACTCCTGGTCCTGGACAACGAGTTGCTGAGGCTTCGGTCAGTCAAAGAAGGAGCGGTGGGGAAGGTGGCCGTCTGACCGAAGCGTTCAGACAATTCTTTAGTCCGCAGCCCCAAAGTATGATCGGTTCTAGCAACCATCGCCAGCGTCTGATATACATGGTGCAGGATTACCTAGGGAAAAGGTCAGACTTGGACACCTTCCCCACCGAAAATCCTCTGGCTTACTGGGTCTTGAGGATGGATCACTGGCCAGAGCTTGCACAGTATGCAATTGAGCTACTGGCCTGTCCTGCATCCAGCGTTCTTTCAGAACGCACATTCAGTGCTGCTGGAGGATTTGTCACGGATCACAGGGTGCGCCTGTCCACCGACTCTGTTGATCGACTGACCTTCATAAAGATGAACCAGTCTTGGATCACCACCAGCTACCAAACACCTGAAGCTGATATAACAGACTAATTTATTTTCAAATGTCACATCCCTTCAAGACTGATGCTGATGCTGAGAGACTGTCCTGTTATGTTGACTGACTATCCTCCTCCTCCTCAATGATCCGATTGACGATGATAGCTTGGAAGAACATTTTTGTTTCTGGGTGCCGCCACCAGTGGCTAAGGCCCAATTTTTCAGCCCCTGTTTAACAGGGGCGTGTAATTACAATTTTTGATGCAATACTTTGCAACAGGGCTCATTGCTGTGCTCCAAGTACAGTATCTGTGAGGGGTTGCAGTGTTGTGGCACCAGTGCCTAAGGCTCAATTTTTATGCCCCTGTTTAACAGGGGCATGTAATTACAATTCTTGATCTAATAATTCACAGCAGGGCCCATTCCTGCGCCCACCAAGACTAACTGTGAGGCCTTACAGTGTTGTGTCAACACCACCACCAAAGGCCCAATTTTTCAGCCCCTGTTCAACAGGGGCATGCAATTACTATTCTTGATCTAATAATTCACAACAGGGCCCATTCATGGGCCCACCAAGAGTAACTGTGAGGGCTCACAGTGTTGTGGCAACACCAGCATGAAAGGGGCAAATTTCAGCTGAGTATATACGGCAGGCCCCTACTTTCAAACATCCAACTTACAAACGACTCCTCCTTGCAAACGGAAGGATACAACAGGAAGTGAGAGGAAATCTACCCCTAGGAAGGCAAATTCTATCCTGTAAGAGTTAATATGGGAAAAAAAGTGTCTCCTCTCCACTGATTCTTTATCACCAATTCTTGTTTCAATAAAAACCCCAAATTTTCAAAAAACATTTGTCATTAGGACGGAAAGTGAGGTGAACTGTTCTGAACAGGTGCACACTGCACAGACAGCAAAACAAATGTTACAGGGGTGATAACCCTTCCCTATGTTTTCCAAAAAGCTTAAAAATAGATTTTTTGGCTGGAGCTACACTTAAACAATGTACCTGTTCAAAATTACAAACAGATTCTACATAAGAACAAACCTACAGTCCCTGTCTTGTATGCACCGCCTGTATACGGCTGTTCAGAGTATATAGGGCCTTTTTTATTTTGTGTGCGGGGTTCCCCTTAATATCCATACAAGACCCAAAGGGGCTGGTAATGGGCTGGGGTAGGGGGGCGGGGGTGTGTGATGGCGTAGCTATGCCATTTTTCTTAAAGATTTTCATCCATATTACCGGGACCAGACATTACATTGAAGCCGCAAGCAGTTTTAAATGGCTTTTTTTCCTTTAGAAATGTAATTTTGTGCAGGGACAGTTCTAAACAAGGGAAACACGTGGCACTTCACAGGCATACTTTAGACACCCCCCAGGTACGATATTTAAAGGAATATTTGACTTTTTTTTTTCACTTTATGCATCATTAAAATGACTGCTCCAGAAAAATGGCCGTTTTTAAAACTTCTTTTTGCATTGATACATGTCCCCTGGTGCAGAACCCGGGTTCCCAAACCCTTTTTAGAACAATAACATGCATAATAGTCGTTATAATTAGCACTTTAGATTTCGAATGTTCGCATCCATTGTATTTAATAGGGTTCTAAAGTTTGTGCAAACTTTTGGTCCGTTCGCGGTTTCTGGTGCGAACCGAACCCGGGGGTGTTTGGCTCATCACTAATTCCCACTATTAATCTACTTGGGTTGGGGTGAGCGGATTGCTACCCTAACCATGCTAGGTGGTTCTCTTCTATTAAATGGTATGCCTACACTTTGTCATATATGTACACCGACTATTTTCATCATCAAGTATCATTATTTTTCTTTACTATAACTTATCATTAATTATCATTATCCTCAGTTACCACTGTTCATCATAAAATAACTTTTTAAGTCTATTTTAGTACTTATCTCGCCATTGTTATAATTATTTTCACCCATGTATGTGTTGTGCTTTTGTCTCTTGTTCTGTAACTCATTATCAACATCAATTGTGTATTTTATACTCATTGTTGTTCGTAGGTAGTGTTTTATACCCAATGCTGACATAAGCATTATGAGTTGATATATGTCTAATGCCCTGTACACACGATCGGATTTCCGATGGAATAAAATCCGATGGAGTTTTCCGTCGGAATTCGGATGAAGCTGACTTTCATCAATCATGCCTACACACCATCAGACAAAATTTCGACCGTCCAAAACGCGGTGACGTAAAACACTCAGACGAGCCGAGAAAAATTAAGTTCAATGCTTCTGAGCATGCGTCAACTTGATTCTGAGCATGCGTGAGTTTTTTCTCCGTTGGAGTTCCACACAGACGATCGGAATTTCCTATCGGTTTTCTTTCCATCGGAAAAATTTAAAACATGTTCTATTTTTTAACACCAATGGAAAAGAGTCCCATGGGGCCCACACACGATCGTTTTTTCATCGGAAAAAACGATCGTGTGTACAGGGCATTAAGCTTACTATACATGTATCTTCTTTTTTGTTTATGCATTACAGGAAGATTTTTCAAATTGGAGATCGCCATTTACCTATCTATTTTAATTGATCTGGTTTCTATTATTGGATGACTGCTGCCCTGTTGCTCTGTGTTCACCTGTCAAAAAACCCCTGTGGTTTGTGGCTATTGGTGGGGATATTCGTGGGTCCCTGGTGATGAGGAGGGAGCTTTCCTTTCCCTCCTCACTTCCTGTCCACGCTATCACCAGCCCTTTGACCGCTTGTCGGTACTTGTGGGAATGCACGCCTCCAGGAACGCCCGCACCGGAAGTGATGTCAGGGGTCAAGTCTGACCCTTTACTTCCGGTGGGATCGTGGACATTTAAGATGGCGGTGCCAGCTCCAATGCCGACACATGCGTCTTTATGTCATTAGTACAGTGAACTATATGTCACTGCCGGACCAGCAATGATAACCATCGTGGTTTACGGATCTACCACCAATCTACCGGCCAGGTAAGGGAACTCACCATGGGTGCTATCTAAGGCTTTCATATATATGGGGGACCTTAGTCTATTCATGTTATAACTGGGACTCCGCCTCTTGCCAAATGTGTCTCTTTATGAGCGCATCAGACACTGGGCGAGCATACATAGGACTTATTACTATATAGTGTTTTAAACAGTGTGAGGGGGTTAGCTCAGCAGCGGGTGTGTGTGACCCCCTGGATGGGTTCACCACACAAAACAGGCACAGCAGACAGGGTTTGTAGTTGCAAAAACGAAAGGTGCGGTTTATTCAAACTATTTACAAGGGAAAAACAACAAAACAAAAAGAAACATGAAAAGAAATCCTGGTTAACTTGACCACTTACTACAAGTGATGAGCCGAACACCCCCGAGTTCGGTTCGCACCAGAACCCGCGAACGGACCGAAAGTTCGCACGAACTTTAGAACCCTATTAAATACAATGGATGCGAACGTTCGAAATCTAAAGTGCTAATTATAACGACTATTATGCATGTTATTGTCCTAAAAAGGGTTTGGGAACCCGGGTTCTGCACCAGGGGACATGTATCAATGCAAAAAGAAGTTTTAAAAACGGCCATTTTTCTGGAGCAGTCATTTTAATGATGCATAAAGTGAAAAAAAAAAGTCAAATATTCCTTTAAATATCGTACCTGGGGGGTGTCTAAAGTATGCCTGTGAAGTGCCACGTGTTTCCCGTGTTTAGAACTGTCCCTGCACAAAATTACATTTCTAAAGGAAAAAAAGCCATTTAAAACTGCTTGCGGCTTTAATGTAATGTCTGGTCCCGGTAATATGGATGAAAATCTTTAAGAAAAATGGCATAGCTACCCCATCACACACCCCCCCCCCCCCTACCCCAGCCCATTACCAGACCCTTTGGGTCTTGTATGGATATTAAGGGGAACCCCGCACACAAAATAAAAAAGGCCCAATATACGCTGAACAGCCGTATACAGGCGGTGCATACAAGACAGGGACTGTAGGTTTGTTCTTATGTAGAATCTGTTTGTAATTTTGAACAGGTACATTGTTTAAGTGTAGCTCCAGCCAAAAAATCTATTTTTAAGCTTTTTGGAAAACATAGGGAAGGGTTATCACCCCTGTAACATTTGTTTTGCTGTCTGTGCAGTGTGCACCTGTTCAGAACAGTTCACCTCACTTTCCGTCCTAATGACAAATGTTTTTTGAAAATTTGGGGTTTTTATTGAAACAAGAATTGGTGATAAAGCATCAGTGGAGAGGAGACACTTTTTTTCCCATATTAACTCTAATGCCCCTTACACACGATCGTTTTTCTTGCCATTTTTTTTCTTGACGTTTTTCACGTCGGTTTTTTTCATGTTTCCTCTCAAGCCTGTCTTGCGTACACACGATCATTTTAAAAAACGATCAAGCAAAGCGCAGTGACGTACAACGCGTACAACGGCACTATAAAGGGGAAGTTCCGTTCGAATGGCGCCGCCCTTCATGTTAGTAAAGTTTGTTGAGCGACGATTCGCTCTTTTCAGTCTCGTGCTTTTCAGTCCGTGACTGCGTGACGAATGTGCTATCTCCATTACGAACGCTAGTTTTACCAGAACGAGCGATCCTGTCTCATTTTTTCACGTCGTTAAAGCATACACACTATCGTTAAAAAAAACGACATGAAAAACGACGTGAAAAAAGAGAGCATGTTCGAAATTTTGAATGGCCGTTTTTCACATCGTTAAAAATGCTCTGGAGCCTACACACGATCATTTTTAATGGCTATTTTTTTTAATGGCATTTCTAACGGCATGAAAAACGATCGTGTGTATGGGGCATTACAGGAGAGAATTTGTCTTCCATGGGGTAGATTTCCTCTCACTTCCTGTTGTATCCTTCCGTTTGCAAGGAGGAGTCGTTTGTAAGTTGGATGTTTGAAAGTAGGGGCCTGCCGTATATACTCAGCTGAAATTTGCCCCTTACATGTTGGTGTTGCCACAACACTGTGAGCCCTCACAGTTACTCTTGGTGGGCGCAGGAATGGGCCCTGCTGTGAATTATTAGATCAAGAATTGTAATTGCATGCCCCTGTTGAACAGGGGCTGAAAAATTGGGCCTTTGGTGGTGGTGCCGCAACACTGCAACCCCTCACAGATACTGTACTTGGAGCACAGCAATGAGCCCTGTTGCAAAGTATTGCATCAAAAATTGTAATTACACGCCCCTGTTAAACAGGGGCTGAAAAATTGGGCCTTAGCCACTGGTGCTGGTGCCACGACACTGCAACCTCTCCCAGATACTCTAGTTGGAGTGCAGGAATGAGCCCTGCTGCAAAGCATTGCATAAAAAATTGTAATAACACGCCCCTGTTAAACAGGGGCTGAAAAATTGGGCCTTAGCCACTGGTGGCGGCACCCAGAAACAAAAATGTTCTTCCAAGCTATCATCATCAATCGGATCATTGAGGAGGAGGAGGATAGTCAGTCAACATAACAGGACAGTCTCTCAGCATCAGCATCAGTCTTGAAGGGATGTGACATTTGAAAATAAATTAGTCTGTTATATCAGCTTCAGGTGTTTGGTAGCTGGTGGTGATCCAAGACTGGTTCATCTTTATGAAGGTCAGTCGATCAACAGAGTCGGTGGACAGGCGCACCCTGTGATCCGTGACAAATCCTCTAGTAGCACTGAATGTGCGTTCTGAAAGAACGCTGGATGCAGGACAGGCCAGTAGCTCAATTGCATACTGTGCAAGCTCTGGCCAGTGATCCATCCTCAAGACCCAGTAAGCCAGAGGATTTTCAGTGGGGAAGGTGTCCAAGTCTGACCTTGCCCCTAGGTATTCCTGCACCATGTATATCAGACGCTGGCGATGGTTGCTGGAACCGATCATACCTTGGGGCTGCGGACTAAAGAATTGTCTGAACGCATCGGTCAGATGGCCACCTTCCCCACCGCTCCTTCTTTGACTGACCGAAGCCTCAGCAACTCGTTGTCCAGGACCAGGAGTTTGTAACCTCCCAGTCTCTGGGAACGCGTTGCACAGACCTTTCTGCAAGGCCTCCCGGAGTTGTCTCATCCTCTGCTCCCTCTGCGACGGAAAGATAAGGTCCGCAACCTTACCCTTGTACCGTGGATCAAGGAGAGTGGCCAGCCAGTAATGGTCCCTCTCCTTGATCTGAAGAATACGAGGTTCCTTCCGCAGACTTTGCAGGATCAGGGAGGCCATGCAGCGTAGGTTAGCTGAGGCATTCGGTCCGGAGTCCTCTGGGTCACTAAGGACGACATGATCCGCAGCCACCCCCTCCCAGCCACGTACAAGTCCACTGGTTTCTTGGAACTGTAAATCATCCCTAAAAGACTGCTGCTGATGATGCTGAGTGCCAGGCTCCACCTCCATGCTGACACAATCCTCCTCCTCCTCCTCCTCTTCTTCCTGTGCGATGGGTGGGACAGAAGGAACACTCTCTGGGTAAAGGGGGCCTTGAGAGGCAAGGAAGTCCTCCTCTTCCTGCCTCTGTTCTGCCTCAAGTGCCCTGTCCATTATTCCATGCAGCATATGTTCCAACAGGTGGACAAGAGGTACAGTGTCACTGATGCATGCACTGTCACTGCTCACCATCCTCGTGGCCTCCTCAAATGGTGCCAGGACAGTGCATGCATCCCTGATCATGCCCCACTGGCGTGGTGAAAAAAACCAGAGCTCCCCTGACCCTGTCCTGGTGCCGTAGTCGCACAGGTACTCATTGATAGCCGCTGCAGCATGGCCAACGTTGAGTTCCACCTGGTGGGCATGTCACATATAAGGCGGTTCTTGGGCAGGTTCAACTCCTTTTGCAGCTCAGCCAGGCGGGCACTGGCATTATAAGATCTGCGGAAATGCACACAGACTTTCCTGGCCTGCCTCAGGACATCCTGTAAGCCCGGGTACCTGTCCAAGAACCGCTGCACCACCAGGTTAAGGACGTGAGCCACACAGGGCACATGGGTCAGTTGTCCCTGTCGGAGAGCAGAGAGGAGGTTGGTGCCATTGTCGCAAGCTACCATTCCTGGCTTAAGCTGGCGTGGCGTCAACCACCTCTCGGCCTGCCCCTGCAGAGCAGACAGAACCTCTGCCCCAGTGTGGCTCCTGTCCCCCAAACACACCAGCGCATGCACGGCATGGCATCTTTTTGCCTGCGTACTTGCGTAGCCCCTTGAACGCCTACGGAGCACCGCTGGTTCCGAGGACAAAGCACAGGAAGAGGCCACGGAGGAAGAAGAAGAGGAGGGGGTGGAGGACAGAGGTGTGTCACAACCAGTAGTAGCATTTTGGAGGCGTGGCGGTGGAACAACCTCCAACACTACTGCACCTTGTCCTGCATCCTTCCCAGCTGCCAAAAGAGTGACCCAATGGGCCGTGAAAGAAAGGTAACGTCCCTGTCCATGCCTGCTGGACCATGAGTCAGCGGTAATATGCACCTTACCGCTGACCGCCCTGTCCAGCGAGGCCAAGACATTGCCTTCCACATGCCGGTAGAGAGCCGGAATCGCCTTCCGTGAGAAAAAGTGGCGTTTGGGAACCTGCCACTGAGGAACCGCACATTGCACAAACTCACGGAAGGGGGCCGAGTCTATCAACTGAAAAGGCAGCAGTTGAAGCGCTAGCAATTTAGCCAAGCTAGCATTCAACCGCTGGGCATGTGGATGGCTGGGAGTGAACTTCTTTCGACGGTCCAGCAGCTGGGGCAGGGAAATTTGCCTGCTAGAATCGGATGTCGGTGTACTGCTAGCAGAGTGCCCGCAAGTACTTGGCTGTGACACACCTAATTCTACACCTTCATTCCTCTCAGAGCAGGTTTCAGAGAGGACTGAAGGTATAGTGGGGTTGGAGATCCCAGCTGATGCGGTGCAAGAAGAGGTCAGCTTTGTTCTTTGGTGTGGGTCTTTAAGGTAGGCTTGCCAACGAGCTGCATGGCAGGTCAACATATGTCTGGTCAAGCATGTGGTGCCCAAGCGGGTGATGTTTTGGCCACGCGATATACGCTTGAGACATATGTTGCAAACAGCAGCTGTGCGATCTGATGCACTCGACTCAAAAAAGGCCCACACCAAAGAACTTTTTGAATAACGGGCAGAGGCAGCGCCCTGCACAGGCGGAGCTCTGCGGTGTGATTCCATCAGTGTGCTGCCCTTACGCTGGCCCCCCGAGGGCATCCTGCCTCGTTGGAGATGTGCCTCCTCCTCATCCTCCTCCTCCTCTCTCCTATTAGGCACCCACGTGGAGTCAGTGACCTCATCATCCCCTCCCTCCTCATCACTGGAGCCAATCTGGCAGTATGCTGCAGCTGCTGGAACATGACTGCCAGATTGGTGTCCTTCTTGAGCATCCCCTCTCTCTGCTCTCACGCTACTGCCTTCCTCTAGCTGGGTATCATCATCAGACCCTTCGAAACGCTGGGCATTCTCCTGGAGCATGTACCCAACACTGTGCTCAAACAGTTCGGGGGACTCCCCAGGAGGACATGGATGGTCTAGGGAAGGAGTGACTGATGATGACCTTGATACCAGGGAAGAGGACGCTTTGGCAGCTGCTTTGCCAGTACCCTGAGCCTGGGTGAGAGAGTATGAGGAGGATGAGGAGGGCTTGGTCATCCACTCTACCAAGTCTTCGGCATGATGCGGCTCAACACGTCCAGCTGCCGAAAAGAAGGACAAGCGTGTCCCATGGCCACGTGCTGATGGCGATGCACCGCGTCCACAACCAGCACTGTTGTCTCTAGACACAGAGCCTGCTTGCCCTCTTTTATTGGCTCCTGACTGTCTGCCTCTCCTTGTTTGCCTTCCAGACATTCTAATGGCCTGCAGGGAAATGGGAAAAGCAGCAATACAGGCTAAGTTAAGGTGTAATATGGTCAGGAGGCACACTCCGCCCGCTGTAAGTGCCGCAAAATCCTGTTGGTGTAACACACCAGGAAAAAGCAGCAATACAGGCTAAGTTAAGGTGTAATATGGTCAGGGGGTACACTCTGCCCGCTGTAAGTGCTGCAAAATCCTGTTGGTGTAACACACCAGGAAAAAGCAGCAATACAGGCTAAGTTAAGGTGTAATATGGTCAGGAGGCACACTCCGCCCGCTGTAAGTGCCGCAAAATCCTGTTGGTGTAACACACCAGGAAAAAGCAGCAATACAGGCTAAGTTAAGGTGTAATATGGTCAGGAGGTACACTCCGCCCACTGTAAGTGCCGCAAAATCCTGTTGGTGTAACACACCAGGAAAAAGCAGCAATACAGGCTAAGTTAAGGTGTAATATGGTCAGGAGGCACACTCCGCCCGCTGTAAGTGCCGCAAAATCCTGTTGGTGTAACACACCAGGAAAAAGCAGCAATACAGGCTAAGTTAAGGTGTAATATGGTCAGGAGGCACACTCCGCCCGCTGTAAGTGCCGCAAAATCCTGTTGGTGTAACACACCAGGAAAAAGCAGCAATACAGGCTAAGTTAAGGTGTAATATGGTCAGGAGGCACACTCCGCCCGCTGTAAGTGCCGCAAAATCCTGTTGGTGTAACACACCAGGAAAAAGCAGCAATACAGGCTAACTTCAGGTGTATAATGTGCAGGAGGCTTAGCAACAATGACACTGACACTGTCCCCTGCCTATCCTTCTCTCTCCCTGCACACAAGGTTTATCAAAGTATATGACATTGACACTCTCCCTGCCTATCCTTCTCTCTCCCTGCACACAAGGTTTAGCAAAGAATATGACACTGACACTGTCCCCTGCCTATCCTTCTCTCTCCCTGCACACAAGGTTTATCAAAGTATATGACACTGACACTCTCCCTGCCTATCCTTCTCTCTCCCTACACACAAGGTTTAGCAAAGAATATGACACTGACACTCTCCCTGCCTATCCTTCTCTGTCCCTACACACAAGGTTTAGCAAAGAATAGATTTGACAAGATTTGACACTGTCCCTGCCTATCCTTCACTTTCCCTGCTCTGGAACACACTACACGAGGCCGCCGCGCTGGCGGCCTTTTATAGTGTGGGGCGTGTACTAAACCCCCTCAGCTATAATTGGCCACAGGCATCCTGCCTGTGGCCAATCATTGCTCTCCTCGCTGCCGGCGCTGTGATTGGCCAAGCATGCAGGGTCACAGTGCATGCTTGGCCAATCACAGCGCCGGGATTACACTGCGATGGCGCAGTGTATTGTGGGCCGTTCACGTCACTCGAATTTGGCGCGAACGGCCCAAATCGTTCGTTGTTCGCCGAACGTGCGAACAGCCGATGTTCGAGTCGAACCTATGTTCGACTCAAACACCGAGCTCATCCCTACTTACTACACACGTTGGTGTCCCTGACTAACAACTGGGTACAGCCTTGTGCTGTCCCAGTCCCTAGCTCCCTGCTTTTTGAAGTTATTACAGTAACCACACAGGCTTTGGCTCACCGCACAGAGATCACACTCCCCAGACTATTCACACAGATCTGGTTCCAGGTCGGAGCATCTCCCTTAGCATGCTGTGAGTTCTTGTAGAGGCCCTAACGAGCCCACTTACTTCAGCTGGGCTCATTAACTCTTCCCCTGCAAGACTCCCCGCACTCTCCCTAGTGGTATAAATCGGCATAAAGCCTGAATCTAGGACATATATACCTTCCATCCTGGATGCAACCTGGTGATTTTACCTGCATTCTGTCACATACCCCCCCCCTCTTGTTTTAACCTTGGGGTTGGAACACAAGCAATCAGGCATGCATGTACTCGAGACAAAGCATCCACATTCTCCATTTGAACGCCAGGGAGATGCTTTACCGTAAAGTTGAATTCCTGTAGGGCCAGGAACCACCTATTTACTCTTCTATTTGTCTCTTTGTTCTGAGCCATCCACTTTAAAGGAGCGTGATCAGTAATCATGTCAAAGTGCCTACCTAGCAGATAGTACCGAAGGGAATCTAGAGCACACTTCACCGCTAAACACTCCTTTTCAATTGTGGCGTAATTTACCTCATGGGACTTCAATCTCCTGCTGAGGTAAATGACTGGGTGCTCTTCCCCATTCCAGACCTGGGACAAAACTGCTCCTAACCCAACGTCTGATGCATCACTTTGTACGACAAAGTCCCTAGAGAAGTCTGGTGAGTACAACACTGGCTGGCTACATAAGGCTTTTTTTAAGAATTGGAATGCTGCCTCAGCCTCTGGGGTCCATTTAACCATAACAGACTCTTTCCCTTTTGTCAGGTTGGTTAGGGGCACAGCCTGAGAAGCAAAGTGGGGAATGAATCGCTGATAATAACCAGCGATTCCTAGAAAGGCTCGTACCTGCTTCTTGCTGTTGGGACGTGGCCAATTCTGTATGGCCTCGACTTTATTGACCTGGGGTTTTATTACTCCTCTCCCAATGGTGTACCCAAGATATTTGGCCTCCTCCTGTCCAATGGTACACTTCTTGGGGTTGGCCGTAAACCCAGCTTCCCGGATAGAGTCTAGGACTGCTTGCACTTTTGGCAGATGTGAGGCCCAATCTGTGCTATAGATAATTACATCATCCAGGTAAGCCGCGGCATACTTCTGATGGGGCCTCAGTATCTGGTCCATTTTCCGCTGGAATGTTGCCGGTGCGTTCTGTAATCCAAACGGCATTCTTTTATATTGGAACGCCCCGTCTGGGGTTACAAACGCGTTTTTCTCCTTGGCCGATTTGGCCAGGGGAATTTGCCAATACCCTTTTGTGAGATCAAGAGTTGTCATGTATCGGGCTGTTCCCAGCCGGTCGATCAACTCATCTATACGTGGCATGGGGTAGGTGTCAAATTTTGTAACTTTGTTCAGTTGTCGAAAATCGTTACAAAATCGCCAGCTCCCATCCGGTTTAGGCACTAACACTATGGGACTGGACCAATCACTTTGGGATTCCTCTATCACCCCCAACTTCAGCATTTTCTGTACTTCCTCGCGTATTGCCTCCCGTCGGGCCTCTGGGATC